>JAJJMC010003557.1:1450143-1479035 GCA_023531435.1 Papaver californicum
AGAGGAATCCAAAAACGTTTTTGATTGATTAATTCCTTTTCTTCCCTATTGCTAAGTTCAAGAGTGGGTAGTTTGTATTGTGCTAATACAAGCTATATCGGGCAGTCTTATCCTGGACACATCTTCGCACGTTGGGGTTTAGCATTGCTCTTCATGAGTATACCCACGAACTAATGTGTTAAGGACAACTTGTTGAACCTGTGATTCTGCCCTCGTAGTTGTCCGTGGTAGAGTTGTTTTTCAATTCAGTTCTTTATATATTTTATTCTGATACATCTAACGCTGTTGTTCATTGTTGCAAGATTCCAACAGTCTGAATACAACTTATCTACTTCTTTGAAATGAAATGTGTTCGAAAAGTGTATTCTGGCATCGTCATTATATTTTTGTATGGCCACATGATACGAGTGGACGAGATATGTTTGACATTTGACAGTTGAAACCCAATAATAAATGGTTTCACAAAGAAGAATATACAGTACTCCCTAAGTTTGAGTTGATTTTCGGAAAAAATGTCGAGCTGTATACAAAGTGGCTGCAAGAAAACAATCCGAACTATATCCATCTGCCCTTCGTGTGTGTGTCTGCGTATACGTTTCAGCCGATATTGTGAGAGCATAAATCCTACCCAATATATGGTGTAAAATTAGAGTCGAAGCGACTTAATATGTATAGAATCGTCTATACCTTAATTAGACATTATAACTTAGTTTATAAGCTAAGAACTTTTATACAATTTTGCTTCTACTCTCTCTACTACTTAAAAGAAATGTATTAGGTTTTAGGGGATTTTCTTCTTCTTCATTTTTCCTCCTCCCACCTTAGTAGAAAAAGAGCTCATCTCTATTTTAATAGAATACATTTGTAACCTAACATTTGTAGTGAAAACCTCCGTAGACCTCATTAGTGATCGAACCATGTAAAAAACCTTGTGTCAATTTTACTATACAGTACTTTATTCTCTATTTATGTTATTTGTTCATGTTCTTAGTTTAGGATTGTTCTTGGGTATGTTATGGGATTTTCTACTCCTATATTTTGACCTTAGAAAAGGGAGGGCTGAGCCTGTGACTGTTGAGTAACTTGTGGTTTAGATAACAAATCTCATTGAGGAAAGATCTACTGGTTTAATAAGTCGGAGGGGTAAATAATAAATTTACGTCTAAGGAAATGTATTTCAGACAACAAATCTCATTAAAATAACTAAAAAAGTTTCAGACAAGATGTGAAGAAGGGAAGGGGAGGCGAGAAATGGACCTGCTGCTGTATCCAAAAATTCTCCACCAGATAAATCTTTTTCTCTCTCTTTGATTCTGTTCTCAAATACTTAGATCTGGAAGTTGATTTAAGATTTTTTGAAAAAGTTCTTCACATAATTTTTTTTAAAAAAAACTCTAAAGCAAAAATATAATTTCTCTTTTAAATTTTTCCATTCCAAAATCAAGTTAAACTGTGGATTTACAGTTGAAAAGTCTTGTTCTACAAAACCCTTTGGTTAATTTTGAAAATATGCAGCATCAAAACTTCGAGATGATTTTGGTCTTCTTGTTCTTCTGGGTTACTAACCTGATCGAATTGTTGATTGCAGCAAAATAATAAGAAACGGAGAAATAGTTCGGTCTCGCTGAAAACTTCGTGGCCAAAGAGCAAAATCAAATCTTCGATGAAGAAATCAGTTTCGTTCATGAGAAAACATCAACCATCATTGGCTCGGGAGGATTAATTCAGTTGAAAAGTCGCATTCGCAAGCAACATAATTGGCGAAGCACTCCCGTCAAGGATCTTGTCAAGACCTCGCTGCGAAGAGGAGAAGTTTTAAGCGAAAAATCAGATGAGTGTGGATCGAGTAATTTGAACCAGTTTTCGAACCTGAGGCAAGGCTGAAAGATAGCCGCAGCTGATGAAAGGCACCATGGTGAGAACCAATTTGAGTGTGGTTTGCGAGAATGGGTTCAGTCGATTAATGAAACAACAACGAGCTTGATTTCCTCATTAATTCGCATGAACAAGGAAGAGATTCCAGGACTGCAACATAGTTTAGCTCGTCAGAACATATGAGGCGAAGAACCTGTTGGCGAGGCGAAGCAATCTCTCTGCGAAATATTATGGATGCATTGAAGATTCCCTGAGTTACATGATCGCAAGATAGAACAAGAAGAATTTGAAGACTAGCCCAAATGCAACAAGGATCCTTCGTTAACGACTCTTTGCAAACCATCTGCTCTTGGTGATATATTACAGTTTAGGATAAATCTTCTTTATGTAATGGTTTGTAACAAATCAGACTGTTGATGATTTCCTTGCAAAATTTCTTTATGTAATAACAACACAGCTTAATGAAATAAGGATCAACCACTTGTTAGACGAAGGAATATCCCTTCTGAAATGATAGACGAATTTGATGGTTCTTATCAAATCAACTTGTGGGGGAGAACAAATAAATTTCTTGCGAAAGAAAACTACTACCTGAGAAGTTCAAGCTCCGATCAAGACCGTTTCTTGCGAAGTGTAGCCACCTCCGAAATAACTTCTTCCTCCTCTCCGAAACTACTAGCGAAGAAAGAAAAGTTTATAACAAATCCACTGCTTGCGAAGTGTTCACGAAGTTCAAACTTAGAACTCAAAACTTGCGAAGCTCAAGTTTTGCGAAGTTCAAAGCCAGCGAAGTTCAAGTTCAAGTTCAAGTTCAGACCAAGCAACTTTTTGCGAAATTCAATTTTGGCAAAGTTCAAGTTCAAGTTCAGACCAAGCAAGCGAAATTCAATTTTGGCAAAGTTCAGTTCCTGTGAAATCCAGTCTCAAAGCAAGAAAGTCAGTTTGCTAGGACTGCATAAGCTATGCTAAAAAAAGACAGTTTTTTGAGAAGTATAAACTCGGCAAAAACCAACTACTTCCGAAGTTCAAATACTTGCGAAGTTCAAGAACCAACCAGTTCCTTGCGAAGTTTAAACTCAAAGCACACCAAACTTTCGCGAAGTTTTTTCTCAACAATATACGAACCGACTTCATGCGAAGCGTCAACTAGAATGAACGACCAGTTTGCTAGGACCACATAAACTACTACTATTTCGTCACCACTTCATCAATCACTACTTTGTCAATCATCCCTCCGTAACTGCTTCGACATTATTACTTCATCACTACTTGGAAACCACCTACGAACCTCCAGCAAATTAACTTGGAAGAGTCATCAACTTGTGAAGTCCAAATTCAGAACGAACCAAGCATTTGCGAAGTTCAAGCTTCATGCGAAGTCCAAGCTTTATGCGAAGATCAAGCTTCATGCGAACCAGTTCAAGCTCAGATCAAGGCAGTTTCAAGCCACCAGCGAACAACAAACAAGACAAGCTAACTTCAGGCAAAGCTCAAACCCAGGACAAGCCAATCTCTCATGAAGTGCAGCTCCGAACAAAGCACGACAACAACAACATTACTTCGGACAATCAACCTCCAATTAAGGGAAGTATTCTTACTTTCTTATCTCTGACACTTAAAAGTTACCTTACAAATAGATTTTCAAATACACTTAAAGTTATCTGTCGAAATTCTTGGGAAAATTTAGTGAACAACATTTTGAAGAATCCTTGTACAACATACACTACTTACTATGAGTATTTGTGAAAAATAGATTTGTTGGGATATATGTTTAAAACAATTTTATCTTGCATCTATATCAACATACAATCTCTAGTCTAGTGGTAAAGGATTTTGGGCCTTCTAAGGTAGGTCACAAGTTCAAACCCCCTCCCGCATGGGTGTATATGTGCACGTACCCGTACGTGTATAACATTAGTCCAGGAGCGGGACCTTGGGAGGTCTCTTGAAATTCAAAATTAATTTTTGAAATTTAAAAAGTTTTTTTTTTTTCTTTTTTCAAAACGGTTTTAATTCCCTTTAATTACGTTTTAATTATGGTTAATTATTCTATACGTTTTGAGTTTTTTATGGTATACAATAAATCTCCATCAATTGTAATAATTAAAATTTGATTCGTTTGATTTTCTTTTTGGGAAATAAAAAACCGAGTTAGAGAAACAAAAAGTGTAACAGAAGCTTTTTCTTTGTTTTGTGAGAAAACTGAAAATCAGAAAAACTAGGGTTCTGAGCAAGAATAGAAAAGAGTGTAGTTTCAATCTCTCGTTGTGTGCGTGAGAGATTGACAAGGAGTTTTTCCTCGGCTGTTTTATCCTGGGGGCGTTGTGACGAAGATTGAACTGTTTGCACAAAACTCAAGGCAGAGCCACGAAACGTCTTAAAGAAAGCGACCTGGTCGTGACTCAGCCGTAATTCAATTTTGTGTGTTTAATCTTTGTTTTGCAGGTGTGAAATCAGCAATTGTTCCAACAAGATTCATAACATTTATAGATTCATACATTAGCTTCTACTTATTTTACCCATGAGTTATGAATTGCTGAGCTCGAATTCGATGTATAATTACTGCTAGATAATAGAGAAATAAGTCGTCATTAGAGTGTTTGCATAGCATGAGCACAGCCACACATGAAAAGTGGTATCTGCCAGTTTGAATCCTCAAAGCTCGAATGATTCTAAACTGCATTTAACTCAAACGGAACGTCATTATGAGTCACATATGCCATACATGCTCAACAAAAACTAATTGTAACTTGTAACCACCATGCTTGCTTCTTAAAATTTAGTATCCATCCGTTTAACTATGTCATTTGACATAAATGTTTTGTAGTTTAATGAAGGAACACAAGCGTAGTTTTGGAATTGCAATCTGAAAAGGCACTGAAACAGTTTCTTCGTGGACTAGAGAAACAAGGGGTAAGAGGAACCAGCACATTAAAGGAAGCACAGAACCAAGAAGAATTCAAGCTCAAAGAAAGGTGCCAAGCCAATTCAACTACAAACTGCACAGACGAAAGAAGGACAAAGGATTTCTGTTAAGGAGCACAGGGTGTAGAAGTGCAAATGGTAGCTACGAGAGGCAAGGAAGGTTCAAAGGATCCATCTCCGCAGCCGAGAGTAAACGAACCATTTCAATTCAAACAACACCAACCAATTCCCTTTGGACCAACCATCTCGAGTCTAAGAAGCACACGGAGAATGATGGAGGAAACCAGACGAGAACTCAGCGAAGAACTAAATTGCAGCAACACCACTAGCAGCGAGCAAATTGGCAGCATGTGGAAAAGTCCTCTTGAGCAATTCCAGCGTGGGCAGATGGACAGGAGAAGAGGCAAACAGAAAAACAATCCAGTCCAACATAAAGAATCATATAAAGGTCAACTTACAGTGCAATGGAGCATATTCGTGACAACAACAGTTGAATGAAGTCTACACCATGGTCACATTACAATAGATGATTGGAATTAACCCCCAATCTCTATCTGATAAGAGCACGAAAAGTATCAGTTCAAAATGCTGTGGATGATTGGAATTAATCCCCAATCTCCACTATCACAACTCATAAGCTATTAGCTCAGAAGCATTGAAGCAAAAGACTCGCTTCGTAACATTACACTGCCAAGCTTATGCATGCTTTCGCTAGTCGCTCTCGGGACGCAGGGGATCAACCTTAAAGCTAGAGGAAATACAACACACCGGTGATCTTGTGATGCAGAACCAAATTGCAATAGTCGATACCCAGCAATAGTCGCTCCAGCAAAATGGAAGTCTCCATAAAAGTAGCGAGAAATCAAGTTCAAGAAGGCGTCAACAAATCAATACAAGCAAGTCAAAAAGGGGAAAAGATCATGAATCTTGAGCGAACTTTCCAGCGAGAAATAATTGAACCTGCACGCTAACTGCAATTCCCGAAGTCTCGAACAGAGCCAAGGATCAAAGGACATTAAAATGCAAGCTCGCCGCTATAATGAATTCAAAAGCCACATAAGCTATCACCTAGAGGAACAGGGAAGTGTTGACAAAGTCTAGCATTGTGAAGATTTGAAAAGCTTTGGACAATCAATGGTGCGAAGAAAAACTGATAGTTTCAGCGACGGTCAATTCCATAAAGCCAAAGAGACAAGCGAGGGCTCTCGGGAAGGTATACCCTCTAAACTCAAAATCCTGAACTACATGCTAGAACCCCATGTGATGTGACCCAAAAGAGCCGCTTACGAGGCGATGACTGTAAAAATAAAACCTAAGACCTACGGTTCGCCAAAAAGGCAAGAAGGCAAATTACAAGACCTACTGCACATTGCATGGAAGTTCTAAAAAATTTCGCCTGAAAAGGTAATAGGCAAAGACCTACAGCGGGGCAATTTACACCTCATTAGGAGGACGAATAAGACCCTATGCACAAAAATGCAAGAGGCAATTAAAACCTCCTTATTCGCTGGATATCGTCGGGTTGTAGTTCGCCGCTTATCGCAGAAATCATAATCTGACGAAAGACATCCGATAGAAGGTATAGACTACACAAGAGGCGCCGCGGTATTACTGGTTGAGGCATGGGTGCCCGACACATTTGAAGGGTGACCTGCCATTTCCATAAGGGCCAAGTCCTTGGTAGTTTATGCCTGGTCCCCAAGACATCCCACCTAGGGTGTGGCCTCGTACCCAAGGCCAAATCTGCAAGAAAAGAAGGGGTCATGAAATCAAACTGGTTGTTGGAAAATCCGGATGGGAGGTGCTAGGGATAACCCCCCAGATATTTACTTTCTTGAAGGGCAACCAGGAGGAATATAAAGGGATGGCACCCTTCGATAGGGAGATAAAGTAACTTGATAAGGCGAGGTTTGAGAGACTATTGCTCACGGGAGTATTTAGGCTCGCTTACTTCGCCGACGAAGAAAATAACCATCAAGAATGCTCCGCTTCGTATAAAGACAAAAATATAAGACCTCACGAAGGCACAATAAAGAATGAAAGATAAGACCCCACGAAGGCACAATGAAGAATGAAAATAAGACATCACGAAGGCAAAATGAAGAAAATAGATCTCATTGAGAAAAAATGATGACCTAACTGCTTCTAGGAAAGCTTGAATTTCTAATATTCTTTTGTGAGTCATGTTACACAACGAATACAACCACATAAGCACTTCGAAGAGTGGTGAAAGAACAAATATTATATTTAAGCCTCGACGAAGAAGGATACTACTCCATACGAACACAAGCTAAGTTTTGGCGATTGTGGCTTGTCTTTATAAGTCGTAGATACCCAAGAGAATATACTTCATATTGAGATCTATATTTCTTCAAGAATTCTTATTTGAGAGTGGATACTTCTTAGTTCATATACTTCATACTTCTTATAAAGAATATTTCTTCAAGGCTTGATACTTCTTATTTCTAATACTTATTTAAAACTTGATACTTTATATACTTCATGGATTGATACTTCAATGCTTTAGAATGCCATATAAGAATAAGGGAAAGTATTTATACTTATCAAGAAGATGGTATTCTTCCTTTCAATTCTTGCAGCAACAAAAGTCTCAATACTTCATTTTTCAGTTTTTAACAATGCTTTTGCTTTCGAAAGTATCAGTTCCTCCACTTTCATAAGAAAAAGGGGGAAGCCATATATACAAGAAAGGATATCATCTAGTGAGAGCAGACGCCTCGATACTTCGGAGAAGAACTGAGGCAAAATGCACGGGAACGTCGTACAAAGAGGCTAACACACCATTGCGAAAATGAGGTCACAACTGAGGAAAATATCCAAACCAAGGCATTCCCAAGCCATCACAGTACCTACGAAGTTCATGAGGAAAAGCAAAATCCACTTCACCAATTCTAATTCATAAGGATCAAACATATCATCTTATCTCTATAATCAGCAGTCAAGAAGCATATGATCTGGATAACCGAAACATTATTGCCTATGACCAATAGAGGCTCAATTTGCTTAAGCCCAGCGAATTTTGTTGAATAATGAATCAGCCCATCAGATTTTCAAAGTTCTTTAACATTAGTAGTACATATCATAGTGGAGTCATGTATTCTTACATTTGAACAACACAAAATCAAAATCCAAGTCCAAATCGAAGTCACTCCACCTCCACGCGTTTTGCTCCAAAAGCCACTCCAAGATGAATTTTTTCTTAAGGATTCTTCTTCGAACAATACTCAAGAAAAAAGAGGCAAAATGTGATCGCATAAATCCTACCCAACACGTGGTGCAAGATTAGAGTCGAAACAACTTAACATCTATGGAATCGTCTACACCTTAACTAGATATCATAGCTTAGTTTGTAAGCTAAGTACTTTTATGTAACTTTGCTTCTACTCTCTCTACTACTTAAAGAAAATGTATTAGGTTTTAGGAGGTATCTTCTTCTTCTTCTTCATTTTCTCCCCTCCCACCTTAGTAGAAAGAGAGCTCATCTCCATTTTGATGGAACTCATTTGGAACCTAATATTTATAGTGAAAACCTCATGTGGACGTAGACCTCATTAATGGTCGAACCACGTAAAAAACCTTGTGTCAACTTTACTATATAACACTTTACTCTCTATTTGTGTTATTTGTTCATGTTCTTAGCTTAGGATTGTTCTTGGGTGTGCATTCAAATAAAGATGAAATCCAATAATGAACCATATTTGTCTTTCAAGAGAAATAAGGTTTCTAGACCAACAATGGAGACATCAACAAAAAGTATAGCCGTCCATGAATTTTAATTAATATGTAGGGACGCTAGCCATAAAATTATTTGGCTCTCTGATCATAGCAGCATAAATAGAGTTCCACCAGAGCAGAATTGAAGGGTATGGTAATCAAAAAAATACTATAAATGAAGCGTAAACTAGAAATTAGGACGTCATCATCCATGACGGGTGAAGGAGAACCATGTACTCCAACTGGACAATATTACAACAGTCCTTCGCTCTCTATGTGCATTCTAGCAGTTTTAATCAGAATGGGAAATTCCTGTTGACGATGACTCCCAAATAATGTCATTTGCTTCAGGATGTCTTCCTCCCTATCAACCCACGTTTTTCCTCCATCCTGGTACTCTCTCTCTTTATTATAAGGGAGACTTTGTATATACAGGATAGTCCCTCAGTTTTATAAAAGTTAGACCTATTCATTCCTTTAAAAAATTATTTCATAAAAGGTAAGTTATTTTATTAAGCAAAATAATATTTATAAAATTATTCTTTTGATTGATTATTGTTATTAAGTTTTAGTATAAGAACTATAACTTCGGATCCTCTGTACCAAACATTATTTGTACCCATGTTCCACTCTATTAGAGGGTGCCACATGTTGTTAATAATAACAGTAGTTTAATTATATTTAACTATGTTATTTTATTTTTTATTTTTTATAAATATAGAATCTGTACTATTAACAAAATAAAAGAAACTGAAGCGTTCTTCTTAGATCACAGTGTTATTCGTTGTTCCAAACTACATGATTCATTTTTGAGGATCGCTGATAAAATCTTCCTCTCTAGATTTGATGGATCCCAAAAGTTATATTTCCATCAAAATTAAAAGAATTTAAGTTATTAGTAATCTATAACAAAATTCTTATATAAATAACCATCAAGATATTAAATATCACTGATCAACTATCAATGGAAATGCAAGTTCACAAGATTTAAATAAAAATCTTTTTTGATTTTATCAAGCTTCTTTCTTTCTCAAAAACTCTTGTACAATTTTTAATGAAAAAAGGGAAATTGAGTGTTAAACCTAGTTAAATTCCTTTAAAACCTAATTAGATGCATCATACATCTAAAAGACCTAAACCCCAATTAATTAGCGTTAATGAAATAACCCTAACTACTAACGGCGTGAAATACAGTATAATTAAAACCCCAAAGTAAGACACATGACACTCTCTGATAAGGCGGAATAGGCGCACATGTAACTTCTGGGTACAGAGGATTCAGAGCCAAGTAATGTGTATAATTTGATAGTCGTGTTTATATTCGTTGGTATATGTTTTAAAATGCTTCCAAGAATATAAATTTTATAAATAAACGTATAATAATTTAAGAGGTATGAAATTTTCTAAAATTTAGTTTTTGTTATCCATAAGGATATAATTAGGAAAAATACCTAAAAATATCCTCTATCATTTCCTCAAAAATTGTGCAAATTTGAAATAGGCCAACTTTAATGAAATGGAGGAGTGTATACTAAATCTAGTTTCGCTCGTCGGTAATATAGATAGTTCCAACTATAAATTAAGCAACAATTAATGCAACATCTGATCAAATGATGAATTTTCAATGTTACATGGTTCAGGTTATAGGAAAAAGTGGACAGAAATACTGGTAGAAAGTTGCAGTTAAGCTTGACGACCACATCAAAGTACCGGTATTTGAAGAAGGGATGCCAGTGGAGTGCTATGATATTTGTTTCTAAAATTATTTGACGAAGATAGCAATGGAAAAACTGAAACAGAGTAAGCCATTATGGGAGATTCACATATTCAAGTTGTAGTTGCAGGATTTCCCATAACCACATCCAAAGATTAACCCTATAACTAATAACAAGATCAAACACCATGGATGGAGAGATTAAAATACAAAAAAATAAAGTTAACACAAATATTTACGTGGTTCGACATAAGTACCTACATCCACGATGGGGTGATGGGTTGAGTTTCATTATAAATTTTAGGTTACAGTGAACTCCATGAATGGAGGCTCTAAAGCTTGAGATCTAAAATATGGTGGTGGAGAAGGTAACATAACGAAGGATAACATAAAGAAGGAAGCTCCCCTTCTAACCTAATACCTCTTCTCTTTTATAGGAGATGTGAGATATATTACATTGCTAGTATGCCCTCAGGATTGATTTGCATGAATAAGAACAAATGGTAATATACATAATGTGTTGGTAACTCTATCTTAGTATGTTGTTCCGGCTTTGATCTTGCGTCACGTGTTGTGTAAAATTTATGCCTTGTATTTTGCCTCTTTTTTCTTGAGTATTGTTCGAAGAAGAATCCTTAAAAAAAAATCCGTTTTGGAGCGAGATGCATGGCAATGGAGTAACTTTGATTTGGACTTGGAGTTTGATTTAGTGTTGTGTTAATTTTAACTTCTTCGTTGGGGTATATGGCTGGTGTCGTCCGGGTATGAAAAATGCATTGTTCCAATCAGTTACTTGTTGCTAATGCTAAAGAATTTTCAAGCTTTAATGGGCTAATCCATTGACTGCATTGCTAATTCAAGTTGTTGGGCTTTGGCTAGTATTGGCAGATGGTTGTTTTCCGAAGTAAACTTATGCGAGACGATGCATTTGAACTCGGCGAATTGCCTCATGAACTTCGCTGGTACTGAAAGGATTCATAAGTATGATTCTTCGCTGAGACCTAGTATAGTAATGCTTGATTCTATTTCTTCACTGCAATGAAGCTACTTCTTCCGAGATATCCTATCTGAGCGAAATGCTATCCGTATCCTTGCGAACTGGAGTTAGCGAAGTAGGCACTTGTTTGATGATCTTTGTCTGATTCTTTTATTCCTTCATGTTATAATCTGCTCACAAGTAAGATCTTAATTTTCTGTCGGCGAGTTTTATGGTGTAATCCAGGATTCCTTGTCTACGATGGTGTGTGGAATTAGTCTTTGTTTTGCCTCAGCTGCAACTCTCCTCTTGGCAGCAGTGTTGTGGCTTTATCATTGTTACGAAGGAATTGATGAAAACATACGGAGGCATTTCTTCAGACAGTATTCTCAAGTCTTTCCCCCCTTTCCTGTTATATGGTTTTTGCCCCCTTTTACTTTGAAAAGTGATGGAACTAAAGCTTTGGAAAGTAAAAGCATCTTCTTTGGTTCTTTGTTCCTGTCTGTAGATGCTTTGCTTTATCTTTGCAGTTTTGTTTCTCTCTTAATACTAGTTTTGCTGTCCATCTATTGTTATTGAGCTATCTTGCTTGTTGATGTTCGTGGACTAATTTCAGCTGATTTTCTTTCTTGTATGAACTTGGTAAGGCTTGCTTTAGTTGCTGACTGTAGCTTTCTATTTGTGGCTGCAAGAACTGAGCAGAAGAATACCATCTACTTGAAGAGTATAAATACTTGCCCATATTCTTACACGAAGTTCTAAAGCTTTTAAGCATCCATTGCGTGATGTTGTTGCGTAGTGGTGTTTTCTTGTAAAACTCTGCCCCTTGGTGCTATGAAACAAGTCATGTCTTCGCTGAAGTTTCACGATGCTCCAGCCCAATCTTTGTTCTTTCACCACGCTCCGAAGTGCTTTAGGGTTGTATCCGCTGTATAGCATGACCTACAAAAGAATTTAGAATTTCAAACCTTCCTAGCAATAGCTAGGTCATCATTTTTTCCTCGATGAGATCTCGTTTTTTCATGAGGTCTTATTTTTTATTCTTCATTATGCCTTCGTAAGGTCTTATATTTTTGTCTTTATACAAAACGGAGCATTTTTGATGGCCATTTTCTTCGTCGGCAAAGTAAGCAAGCCTAAATACTCTCATAAGCAATAGTATCAGGCTACTTCAACTCCCTATCGAAGGGTGCTATCCCTTTATATTCCTCCCAGTTGCCCTTCAAGAAAGTAAATATCTGGGGGGGTTAGCCCTAGCACCTCCCATCCGGATTTGTCAACAACCAGTTTGATTTCGTGACCTCTTATTCCTTGCATATTTGGCCTTGGGTACGAGGTCACACCCTAGGTAGGGTGTCTTGGGGACTAGACATAAACTACCAAGGACTTGGCCCTTATGGAAATAACCGGTCACGCTTCAAACGTGTCGGGTACCCATGCCTCAACCGGTTAACCACAACGTCTCTTGCGTAGTCTATACCTCCTGCCGGATGTCTTTCACCAGTTTATGATATCTGCGATAAGCGGCGAACCACAACCCGACAATATCCGGCGAATAAGTAGGTCTTAATTACCTCTTGCATTTTTACGCATAGGTTCTTATTCGGCCTCCTAATGAGGTCTTAATTACCCCGCTGTAGGTTTTTGTCTATTACCTTTTCAGGCGAAAATTTCTAGAATTTCCATACAATGTGCAGTAGGTTTTGTAATTTACCTCTTGCCTTTTTGGCGAATCGTAGGTCTTAGGTTTTGTTTTTACTGCCATCGTCTTGTAGGCGGCTCTTTTGGGTCACATCACACGCGGTTCTAGCTTGTAGGTCAGGATTTGACTGTTGTTGAAGCTATCGGTTTCTCTTCCCACCATTGATTGCCCGAAGCTTTCAAATTTTCACAATGCTAGATCTTGTCCATATGTTCCCTGCTCCTCTAGGTGATAGCTTATGTGGCTTTTGAAGTCCTTATCCCCAACTTAACATTTTCCGAGCTCTAGCAATAGAGACTGGGTGTTAATTCCAAACATCTATTGCATTCTTATCATGGAGAAGACTGCGTTCTGTTGTTATTGTTAGTTGGGTTGCAATTTGACTTGTGTATGGGTCTGTAATTAAATATTTTTCTTCTTGTTGTTGTGGATTAGCGTTGCCATGCTGCTGATGGAGTCTCACTCATTTGTTCACTGCCTGGTAGCTTGCACCTTCTTTCGCTGTAATTCTAACTCTTCGTTAGATTTGCGCTGTGAGGAGTCGAGTCTTTTCTGATGACATTCCCGAATTTATACTTCGCGATGGCCCGATGCCGTTGATGTGGTTAGCTTTGCTAATATCTTTCCGCTCGTTGTTTGCTGTGAGTTTTTCATCTTTCTTTCGAAAATGTAGCTGCTTCATTATTGTTGCCATGCTTCGCTGGTTATTCATTCATCAGTATAGTCATTCCTTTTCTTGAACATTGGTAAAGATCATATCTTGCGAAATCCACTGCCTCGCTGAGCTTTATCACTCCATTGAATTTGGTCTGCCGGCGAAAGTGCTCTGCCATTCTGCGGAGGTACGGTCAATTTGTACTCCTTGAACTTTCTGATCCGAAGCAAGCTGGTCACGTCCTGCGAAGGTGTCTTAATGGTGATAGTGCTCCATTCAATTGCTTCTGCCCCTGTGGCTTTTGCGAATCCATGATCTCTACGATATTGCTGTTGTTGTTGCTGTGTTTCTCCCTTCGTCTTTCTCTCGGCAGTATGTGTAGTCGTGAATTGATGACATCGGGGTGGTTGCTTATATAACTTTTGAAATCCTTCGCTGGACTTGTTAGCTTTGCCTCCTCTTCCTGTAGGAATCATCTATATTGCAGTGAACTGAGCTGTTGACATGGTTGTGGCTGTGACCTTCATTTAATATATGATTTTGTCCGATGCTTTGGGAGTGGTAGTTAGTGTGCAGGTTCAGTTCTTTCTCGCTGGCAATGTTCGCTGAAGATTCATGACCTTTTCCCCTTTTTGACTTGCTTGGATTGATTTGTTGACGCTTTCTTGAACTTGTTTTTTCGCTACTTTGATGGAGGCTTCTATTTCGCTGGGCATCGATTAATAGCGTCGCGGGGAAGGTTGGTGTTGATGACAAGATTGCTGGCCTGCTACACCTCTCTTAGCATATCATGATAATGGGACTTTGATGCTGATGATGCCACTTGTTCCGAACTGACAGCCTTGATGTTACTCATGCTGTTGCGATCCGACTTTGCTCTACGAGGACATTAGCTTGTTGCATTTCCTCCTCCTTTATGGTGGATTCCTTGCTAGCCGTAGCTTGACTTCACTGGATTATTTGTCCACTTGCGTCTTCTTTAATTCATCTGTAATGCTAGAGTTGCTCAAGAGGTCTTTTCCACATGCCTCCATTAGCTTTATCTGCTTGTGTGCCAACTGTAGGAAATGCTCGCTTTCTCCTCGCTTCTAGTGGTGTTGCTGCAACTTAGTTCTTTGCTGAAGTTCTCATTTGGTTTGGATTTGTTCTTTGTTTCCTCCACCGCTCTCCGTGCGCTTCCTAAACTCGAGGTGGTTAGTCCGAGTGGAATTGGGTTGTGTTGTTCGGCAGTGGAGATGGATCCATTGGACCATCCTTGCCTCTCGCAGCTACCATTTGCTCTTCTACACCCTGTGCTCCTCAATTGGAATCCTGGAATGAGCTTATACACTCGCTGAGAGAGTGAATTGTTGGTGTGTTGAACAGCTTTATCGCCGTAACCAGATCATTTCTTCACTCGCACCTTCTGTTGTAGCTAATATTTTTATTGCAACTTTGTTGAATTCTGAAGTTTCTCACTCCCTTGGTATTTCATGCGAGCTGACTACACTATCTTTGTCCTTGCCTTTGTCTTTCTCTCATCTGTGCAGTTTGTAGTCGAAGTAGCTTGGCACCTTTCTTTGAGTTTGTATTCTTCTTGGTTCTTTGCTGCCTCTAATGTGCCGGTTCCTCTTACCCCCTTGCTGCGTTAGTTCACGTGGAGATTGAGTGTTCACATCACCTACAGACCTCGTCCTTGATTTGACTGGTTGGTGAAGAACTACATGCTTCTTGAGCTTATGCACCTCATTGCTGGGAATGGATCGTTTCCTGGCTCTCATCCTTCCTCTGATACTTCTTGTGACCTGACCGTGGGATGTGTTGTGGCTGAAGTGGTATAGCACCTCTTTCTTGTATTTGGTTTCTCCTTTGATCTGTGCTGCCTTGAGAATGCAAGGTTCGGCTCCACTAGCTGCTGGCGAGTTACAAGGTTTGCTGGGATGATTGATTTATCAAATCATGTTACTGCTTGAGTGATTCTGAGTATGGAATCTCTTTCCTAGCCACCTTCTTAGTTAGCGAGACGAATTCCAACGTGATTTGAGTAGCGAAGCTATAAAACTTTGCTTGACGACGTCAGTTGCGTGCTGTTTTAGCGAGTCATAGTGATCGCTTCGCTCCTGACAGTGTGAATATTCAGGTCCCTGCCACGCTTACGCCTCGGCACTCTGATTCGATCCTGGAACCCTAAAGTAAAGTTTGATATGAAAATATCCACCCCACCCTTTTACTCTGATTGTTGTTTACTTAAGCACCTGCCAATTTATGGATTAATATCTACTACAAACGGCTGTAGTGAGATGTGAATATTCAAAACTTTCTTCTAATGTACTGCATTTAAAACTAATAACTACTATAAAATTTTCTCTAGTGAACTGTATTTAAACCTTTGTTATGAATATTACTAGCTGGTACTATTCGAATTAAGGCTATTAAAGCTTTAAATAAAAAGGAAAGTAGGAATGCTTCCCTTTTCGACTGTATTCGTTGCAATTCCATTGTCACGAACTGTCGTTACTTTGCTTGTGAGATTGGAGCTGAAATAACGGTCTGAATTTGGGTTTCACGAGAATTGACCTTCGCCAGATATTGATTTTCGCAAGCCGTGTGTTCTGCAGCAATCATAGCCATGCTAACAAGAACAAAGTGTTCATGTGTGGATTCGTAATTCTTCACCGATTTGTCTTTGCGGAAGTAGCTTGGATGTTTCATTCGTCAAAGTAGTGATGTTATAGTAAGCCCTCGTGAGTTGACTTCGCAAAAGTTTGGTTTGGTTTGAGTCTAAGCTTCGCAAGGAATTGGTGTGGGCTGAACTTCGCAATAGCTTAATGAGTATTTCGCAGGTTTCTGAATTCTGAGTTTGTACTTCGGAAGTTGTTCAATGTTTTGCTTCGCTGAAAATCTTGGTTGTTTTTTTCGCTGAAAGCACTTCGCTGGAAGCTACTTCTGGTGTTTCATAAACATGGACTTCGCAGATAGCTGCTTCGCAAGAAATTGATTTCTCGTGTCCCATAAGTTGACTTCTTATTTACTTCGTTGGTGATTTCCTTTTCTAGATTGAGATTATCTCCAAGATATGGTCCCAGCGAATGATATGGTTCTATATTCTCTCGAAGATATTTGCTCCTGGTGATCTGGGCTGCTCCGATGTTATTATTCAAGTGGAAGTGATGGTCCCAGCGAACTGACTTTATTTGCTCTGAGATTGGATTTCGCAAGAATCTGAACTTAGCCAGAACTGGACTTCGCAAGTCCTGAGTTCTAAATTTGAACTTGATAAGCATTGAACTTCGCGAGAAATTGGCTTGGCCTGAATTTGAACTTCGTGAATACTTCGCGAGTAATGGATTTGTTACGAACTTTTCTTACTTTGTTATACACTGAAGGGTTATTTTCTCCCGAGCTAATTTGTTTTGAATACCTTTGCTGTCTTGCGAGTTCAAGTTACCTAGTCTTCGCAAGAAAACAAACAATAGTCTGATTTGTCATAAGCCATTTCATGAAGAAGGTTTCCGTTTATCCTAAACTGTTACATATCACAAAGATCAGATGGTTTGTAAACCTGGTGTATTTGGAGGCTAACAAAAACCATTTAGGGGCTACTTTTTTAAAACCATCCAATGAAAGAAGCTAAGGGGTAACCTAGGGATATGTAAAATTATCATAAAACCTTTCATTAATCTAATTATTATCAAAAAACCTTTCACTAATAAAACCTAAACCTAAACCTAAACCTATTTCACTCCACTTCCTCTCAAACTACCGATTCCACCTCCACTTTTCTCTTCTTCTCCTCTCCAATTTCATAACCACCGATTACACTTCAAACTACCGATTATCAAAACTTTTCTTCTCATCTTCAACCGATTAATCATAAACCAATTCATCGTATAATCGTAAACTAATTAATCGTACGTACTACAATCCAAAGATGCCTCGACAAAAGCAAACAAGTCATCAACCTCCTAATATAGATTGACCGCATTTTAACGAATTAATAAGAGATCAAGAAATTGTTCAAGAACAAAGCGATGGACGCGATGAGGATGAAGTAGACACAGAGTCCAAATACGAAAATCTGCCTCTCCAACAGTTGATGGCTCCAATAAGGTTAGGGGTTTACCATAATTTGTGTTTATATTGCTTAAATCGCTTGAATTCGTGAGTAGAATATTAAGGGTTTTAGGTGCAGTAGTACAATCGGTAGTTTCGTGGTAGTATTAAACTACCGATTTTGGTAGTGTTCTTCACTGCTCATGAAGATCATGCACAATCGGTAGTTATCTTTAGGTTAAAACTACCGATTGTTCTTCTGTATAAAAATTTCGTAATGATCGGTAGTTTTGTATAGGCTTAAACTACAGATTGTGAGTGTTCAGTGAACCTCAAAAACACCCATCACAATCGGTAGTTAGATTTAGAAATAAACTACCGATTAAATGGATGCAAAAGTAGTGATAATCGGTAGTTTCGTTTAGTGTTAAACCTCTTATTGTGCTAGTTAGTGATTGATGTGTTTTAGAATAGTGGTAAAAAGTGTTCGATTCTCGAACTTGTGAAGGTAATGATTTTAGAAATAATAAAAACAAAGCAAAATAAACTAGAGATGTTTTTAGAAAATATGGAGAAAACCAGGAATCAGGTTATTTCCCACAACTATGTGATTAATCATGTAATTCTTTTCAAATATTAAGCTCAGATATTGCCAAAATAGGTTTTTATGCAAACAAGTAGAAGTAAATCATAAGCATGGATCATCAATGGTCGTCAACCCAGCATGATCCATCAAACAAAAACACCACTACTGAATGAAAACCGTTTTTTTTTTCTATTTTGAAACTATGCAATTTAATAGATAAAGAATTATAAATAAATTAAATAAAACAGACTTACCACATAAAATTGAGAGAAAAACCTCCTCCATCATCCCAGTAAAGAAACTTAACTCATGGTGGAGAAAACTTGCTCAAATAATCTTTTCATTGCTCAAAATATTGATTACAAGGTTGAATAATGGTGTAACAGCCGATTAGATACGCTTATAAGTGTTGCTGGAAACACTTCAGCCGTAAAAAAAGGTATTTTGAAATAATGGAAAGAAAGACGGACTGCGTTAATGAACGACAGTTCTACCGTGTATTATGTTCTTCTTCTCCGTTTGAACAGCAGCAGAAATGTGTTCTTCTGTTCACTTTTTTTCCGCTGATTCCAACCTATTCTAAGCTTCCCGATCAATTCCCTCATCAACCCAATTGATCTTCCCCTCTATTTATACCTTCCCAAGCCTTAAATCACATTAAAACTTCCTTATAATTCTTTTTAGAAATCACCGAAACAAATTCTAAAAAGAGAATTTTCTTCCCTTTCTCTGTTGGTTTGATTCTATCAAGAGAATGTTGTTTAAATCTTTCTCTTCTTCCTTCTTATTACCCAATTTAATTCTGCTTTCCAAACCAAGAGAAAATTTCCAAAAAAACATGATTTCCAAAAGCCGATGGTTTCCTATTTACGCTGTTTGGGTGAAGAAGAATTTTCTTCCCGCCAAAATGCGATTCAAAATCCTGGGTGTGGCTGCCCTGATCCAAAAGATGGGTGCCTTAATCCAAGTTGAGGATGCTTTTAACATTTCTCCAAAAATACCTAAAAAGCAATAAAAACCATAATGTGTACAAAAATTAAATACCAACAACATATAAAATTGAGACTAAATCGGACACAAAAATGTGTCTATCAAATACCCCCAAACTTATTATTTGCTAGTCCTCGAGCAAATCTAATCTAGAAAATAAAAAAAAAATCCTAACTCACTTTCGCAGGAATCGCGACTACATTTAGCATATGTAATAAGCCTTTAAACCCCTAGGTGTCCCTAGTGGACGAGTTATAGTCTCGTGAGGGTTTACAAGAGGTATACCCACAAAACCTTTACTCCAGATTTTAGCGACTCGTGAAAAATTTAGGATAGACACTAAACAAACTATTTAGTTGGCTTACTCAATTCTTCGGCTATAGGAATCATTACCCTATATGAGTCCAATTACTGTACACGAGTGTTAACTCAAGCATACTAAAATTCATATCTAAGACAACAGAGTTCTACACAGACAGTTATCTAACCACCCATCACATGAAAAGACTTAGAAGATGAATGTAGACTGTAGAAAGTCGCAAATGTTGACCAAGGCGAACGATGTGTCCCATATCTATCTGAAGGTCAGTATCGAGATGAAACCTAGTGTGTCGAGATACTCCCCATTTATTTTCAATGGTTACTACTAACTAAATATTTACAAGTTCCCATGGATCCTGCGTTCCACGCTTGCTTAAGCGACGGAGACAGGGAGAACTTTAAAATACCAAATACTTTTTTTTCTCAATTTTTTTCTAACTTTTTTCGTTTTTTTTTTTTTTTTTAATGACACCTAATACATGTGTGTTCCCATGGATCCTGCATTCCACGCTTGCTTAGGCGACGGAGACAGGGGGACCACACACATAACTCTAAAACATTAACATATTATTCATGTGGGGCATGATCTCAACACACTAAATGTCATTCCAGTGTTAATTAACATGTCGATGCTAGGACCCACCAATACTCTCAGAGAAACACAAAATTGCAAATGATAAAACAGAACGTGATGTGGTGGTGACAACTATCATGTTATTTATAACACCTGATCTCTGTCTCCTTTATGAATAGACCATCTAGCTGGGCACACCAATCCTTATAGCAAAATGGCTAAGTTTCCATCTACCTGGAGTGGTTAGTGTCACCCTGAATTGTTCACATGCTTCTAAATTCCAAATCTTATTAATCCTAAAAAGTCTCCCAATACCCCCAAACTTAAATTAAACAGTGTCCTCAATGTTTCTAAGTAAAAAACAGTACCAAAAGAGTAAAAGTAGGGAAGTCAGAAAGATAGTACCTGAACGAAGCGTAGTAATCCTTCTAAAGAGAAAAATAAAGCTGAAAAATCCTAAAAATCTAATACATATATACAACAACGGCTCTGATGGTCAATACGCTGGGTCCTCCAGAGGGACCTCCTCAATATTACCTATAGGGTTAGACTCTAAAAACGGTTTCAGTCGTTGACCGTTGACTTTGGTGATATTTCCACCATCCTGAGTCTCAATCTCAATAGCTCCATGAGGAAAGACAGTGCGAACCACATATGGACCTGTCCACCGAGAGCGTAACTTCCCGGGGAACAGATGTAACCGTGTGTCATACAGAAGAACTTTTTGACCTGGAGAAAATGACTTTCGTAAAATATTCCTATCATGCACGAGTTTCATTTTGTTCTTATACTCCCTAGCACTATCATAAGCATCAATCCTAATTTCCTCCAACTCATTGAGCTGGAGTTTCCTATGAGCACCTGCCTTGTCAAGTGAATAATTTAGCTGTTTCACAACCCAATATGCTCTATGTTCTAACTCAACAGGCAAGTGGCACGCCTTGCCAAAAACCAAACGGTAGGGGGACATTCCTATTGGGGTTTTAAACGCAGTACGATAAGCCCATAAGGCATCAGTGAGCCTTGCTGACCAGTCTTCCTATTTGGGTTGACTGTCTTTTCTAGAGTACGTTTTATTTCCCTATTGGAAACCTCTACCTGACCACTAGTCTGGGGGTGATAAGGGGTGGTCACCTTGTGAGTAATACCATATTTCTTCATCAGAAGCCTAAACGGTCTATTACAAAAATGTGACCCACCATCACTAATTATAGCCCTAGGTGTACCAAAACGTGCAAAAATATTATCATTCAAAAATCGGACCACTACCCTATGGTCATTAGTTTTACATGACACCGCCTCTACCCATTTAGACACGTAGTCTACAACAACAAGGATATAGAGATTACCTAGAGAACTAGGAAAGGGACCCATAAAATCAATACCCCATACATCAAAGACCTCAATAATCAAAATCGGGTTCAGGGGCATCATGTTTCTACGAGTCACGGTTCCTAGCTTCTGGCACCTGTCACAAGCAACACAGTGGTTGCGGGAGTCTTTAAACAGTGATGGCCAGTAGAATCCACACTGCAATATCTTAGCAGCAGTCTTCTTGGCACCAAAGTGACCTCCACAAGCCTGATTGTGACAAAAGGAGATAATATTAGACTGTTCAGTCTCAGGTATACATCTCCGAATAATCTGGTATGGACAATACGTAAACAAGTAAGGATCATCCCAAAAGAAGTGTTTCACCTCAGCTAAAAACCTAGAACGATCTTGTCTACCCCAGTGTTGGGGTATTCGACCAGTAACAAGATAATTCACTATGTGCGCATACCAAGGTGACTCAGAAACAACAAAGAGTTGTTCATCAGGAAAACTATCCCTCACAGGAGGGGAATCGTCTGGAGTATCAAAGACTAGCCTAGACAAGTGATCGGCCACTACATTCTCTGCACCCTTCTTATCCCTAATTTCTAACTTAAATTCCTGCAACAACAGGATCCATCTTATCAGTCTAGGTTTCGAGTCCTTTTTAGACAGAAGGTACTTCAGGGCAGCATGGTCTGTGAAGACTATAACCTTAGATCCTAAGAGATAAGACCTAAATTTGTCTAGGGCGAACACTATGGCTAACAACTCCTTCTCCATGGTGGTGTAGTTCAACTGGGCATCATTCAGGGTTTTGCTAGCATAATAGATCACGTGTAGTAGTTTGTCTATCCTCTGTCCTAAGACTACGCCTATGGCATAGTCTGATGCGTCACACATGATCTCAAACGGCTGAGTCCAATCAGGTGCCCGAACTATAGGTGCAGTAGTAAGTAGGGTCTTGAGCTTCTCAAAAGCTCCTAAACAGTCAACATTAAAGGTAAACTTGGTATCTTTTGCAAGTAAGTTGCAAAGAGGTCTAGAAATCAGACTAAAATCCTTGATAAATCTACGATAAAATCCTGCATGCCCTAGGAAAGATCTAATGTCTTTGACGGTTCTAGGAACCTGTAGAGTCTTGATAATGTCTACTTTGGCTTTGTCTACTTCTATGCCCTTGGCAGAGACTATGTGCCCTAGAACTATTCCTGACCTAACCATAAAGTGACATTTCTCCCAATTGAGTACTAAATTCTTTTCCTTACACCTAGCTAACACTAGCGACAAATGATGCAAGCACTCATCAAACGAAGAACCAAACACAGAAAAATCATCAATAAAGACCTCTAGAAACCGTTCCACCATGTCAGAGAATATGCTCATCATACACCGCTGAAATGTGGCTGGTGCATTGCATAACCCAAAGGGCATGCGCCTATATGCAAAAGTGCCAAAGGGGCAGGTGAAAGTGGTTTTTCTCCTGGTCTTTCGGGTCAATAACAATCTGATTATAACCAGAGTAGCCATCCAGAAAGCAATAATGGCTATGTCCAGCTAATCTTTCTAGCATTTGGTCAATAAAAGGAAGGGGAAAGTGATCCTTCCTTGTGGCCTTGTTCAATTTCCTATAGTCTATACAAACACGCCAACCCGTGGTCACTCGGGTTGGGATTAATTCATTATCCTCATTCTTGACTACAGTGATACCTGACTTCTTAGGGACAACCTGAACTGGGCTGACCCACATACTGTCTGAAATTGGGTAAATAATACCCGCGTCTAGCAACTTAAGCACTTCTGTTCGAACTGCCTCCTTCATGTTTGGGTTGAGCCTACGCTGCATCTCCCTAGACGGTTTGGACTCCTCTTCTAAATGGATCTGGTGCATACAAACTGTTGGGCTAATTCCCCTAATGTCTGCTATGGTCCATCCTAAGGCTTTCTTATTGTCCTGAAGCACGGTTACTAGCCTATTCTCCTGGTCACTATCCAAATATGAAGCTATAATCACAGGTAAGGTCTCTGATGGGCCTAAGTACACATATTTCAGGGTATCTGGTAGCTGCTTAAGGTCCAATTTTGGAGGTTCTTCTAGGGAGGGAACTAGGGTTGACTTAGGGACTGGTAAGTGTTCGAACCTAGGTGTCCACCTATTGCTAGTGTCTAACAGGGCTACTGAATCTAGCAAGGCATTCACCTCATTAATTTCCCTATCATCAAAATCTAATCCAAAGTGGGCTAGACATTTCTCTAACGGGTCTTCTATCAAAGTGTTTGGCAATGACTCCTGAACTAGGGTCTCTATCATGTTGACGGTTTCTAAGCTGGGGTCATCTAACTCTAGTGGTTGATTACTAATGTTGAAGATATTCAGCTCAATAGTCATGTTACCAAAAGACAAGTTCATAACACCGTTACGACAGTTAATGATCGCATTAGATGTTGCTAAGAATGGGCGACCTAGTATAACCGGTATCTGATTTTCTAGATCAGGCACGGGTTTGGTATCAAGCACAACAAAGTCCACTGGATAAATAAATTTATCCACCTCAATCAAAACATCTTCTATGACACCACGAGGAATTTTCACAGACCTATCAGCTAACTGTAAAGTCATCTGGGTAGGTTTCAAATCGCCTAGTCCTAGCTGGAGGTACACATGGTACAACAGTAAGTTCACACTGGCTCCTAAATCGAGTAAGGCTCTTTCTACCCGGTAGTTTCCTATTGTGCAAGCTATGGTTGGGGAACCTGGGTCTTTGTACTTAAGTGTTGTACTATTCTGTAAAATGGAACTTACATGACTAGCTATAAAGGCCTTCTTATGCACACTATGCTTTCGCTTTCGCGTGCACAAATCCTTAAGGAACTTGGTAGGGGGGAATCTTCCTAATTGCATCTAATAATGGAAGGTTGATAGTGACCTTCTTAAACACTTCCATTATTTCATTAAAATTGGATTCCTTCCTAGTAGGTGCTAACAACCTTGGGAATGGAGCTCTAGGCATAAAATCGGTTCTCTGAGGGGTTGCCTCAGGCTCTTCAGAGGCTTTATCAGTCTCTTCAACTATTGGGTCAGGGTGAACTACAGTTTGTTCACTATCAGGCCTAGTTACCTTGTTATCCACTACCTTTCCATTCCTAAGGGTACTAATTGCATTCACATGACTGGATGATTTCTCACCAGTCGACATTTCATTGAATCCTCTAGGATTGGGTTGGGGTTGGCTAGGGAACCTACCAGGTTCTCTCTCTCTCAGAGCCGCAGCAATGTCACTAACTGAGGTTTGTAAACTAGAAATAGCTTTTTCTAAGGTATGGAATCTCTGCTCATTCTTTTCGTCATTGCTGGGCTGAGTTGGACCAGCCGAATTCTTATAATTGAAGCCTGGAGGACCTTTAGCATTACTAAACTGACCTTGAGCCTGGCCTTTCGACCAGGAAAGGTTCGGGTGGTTTCTCCAGCCAGGGTTATAAGATTCCGAATATGGGTCGAACTTTCTCTGGTTATCAAATCTAGTGTTATTATAAAGAGCAAGAGCCTGCTCTTCGAATTGGTTGGGTTCTGAACTACTAGCTTGATTCATTTCGACCAGTTCTAGCCTTCTAGATAAGGCTTCTATTTGAGCCTTTGAATCAAAAGATCCTTCTACCCTATTAACATTTCCTCTTCCTAGAAGAATTGTTCTTTTTGGCTCCCTACTGCTCTCCCACTGCTGGGTCTTCTCGGCAATGTCCCTCAGAAGTTTCATCGCCTCAGCAGGAGTCTTACTGTCGAACCCTCCGGTTGACAAAGACTCGACCAAGGTTATAGATGCGTAGTCCAAACCGTCATAGAGGATCTGAACTAGCCTCAACTCCTCTATACCGTGGTCTGGGCATTGGGACAATAAATCATTGAACCTTTCTACATACACATATAGAGACTCTCCCTCTAACAGATGAAATTTTGTTCCTAGGGAAGAACTTCTGAATAAAAGCTGAAGTAAGTTGGGCATAGGTTTCAACTGACTGAGGAGCCAAGCTGTATAGCCACGACTTGGCTTTGTCTCTTAGTGAAAAGGAAAATAGTCTTAGTTTAATAGACTCGTCATGCAAGTCTCTAATCCTGATTGTGCTACATATTTCCTCGAATTTCCTAACATGAAAATAGGGATTTTCGTTTTCTTTTCCTAAGAATAGTGGAAGCATCTGGATGATTCCGGGTTTCAGTTCGTAGCTCGCTTCAGTAGCGGCTAACTTATGCAAGATGGACGTGAGGTCCGGGTCGGATTCAACAAATCCTTCAGAGATGTCATTGTTGACACGGTCTCAGGAGTGACTAGTTCACTCTCAGTTAGCTTCTCAAGGTTAAGGTGAACTATAAGTCTTCCACTAATTAACCTACCTTGAGGGTCTCTATCCCAAGTTCGCCTTAAGGGCGTTCTTGGCATGCAAAAATTGAATCCTAACAAGAAATTAATCAAACACAATCGTGCCCTGACTCAACCAAATCAAACCTAAATCTAGCAAACAACAAGCATGATGGCTCCACTTAGATTGTTTCTAGACCAGCTTCTATTTTTTCAAAAAGCAACTAGTTACAATTTTTAACAAACCTCTTAGAACGATCTGAATTAGATTAAGTCGAAGAGAAACATGAGAAGCTCAATGGAGCTTTGATACCCCTGTCTCTTTGGCACTTTTCCCTGGGTTACAAGGCGGCTCTAATTAACTTAAAATAATCTTCCTGAACTTCGAGTTAGGCTAATAAAGTAACCAGTACAGTCTTTTTGAACGATTTTCCAATAAGCTCGATACCCTATAGGTCTCTTTCTAGTCAAGATTTTAGGCTTAGGTTCGCGTAGGTTTCGTTTTCCTAAGGCGGGCAAGAAGGAGACGGTGATGAAATCTGAAACCTTATCTTGTATGGCCAGGCCTTGCCCTTTACTATGCAAAAATTAAAGTCCGTATTCAGTCCTCAACATATATGCATACAAAGGCGTCCAGAAAACCCACTGACAGGAGATTCGTGGGTTGGTCGAAGTTTACCTCCCGTACCAGACGGGCGATGAACCGTTGAAGTCGACTCGGGCCACTAATATCCTTTTCAATAGTGTGCGAACCCGAGGGGCCGAGACAATATCGTAATTGTCGTCCTTCCCTGCAAACAGTTTGATATTTAAAACTACCCTTCCGTATGGTTTAAAAATAATAAAATGTCCAAAAGAAATTCCAAAAAGTGTCCGAAAATAAAAGAAAAATTTCAGAAATAATAAAACCCTAATACAATTTTCTAAACTAATTAAACTAAACTAAAAATCTAATTAAGAAAAATAAAATCTTCGATCTTCTTTTTCGTTCTTTAAGCTTTTCCCTTTAACTCCAAGTCTTTAGCTTTAATTCCAAAACTTTGGCGTACTCTCTTTTCGATCCAAAATCCAACCTGTAGCAAAAAGAGAAATACCAAAAGAAACGTAAAATAGAACAAAGTAAAATAAAAAAGTAAAAACCTAAAAACAAATCTAAAACCCTAAAAACAAGTCCGCGTCGGCGGCGCCAAAAATTGATGTGTTTTAGAATAGTGGTAAAAAGTGTTCGATTCTCGAACTTGTGAAGGTAATGATTTTAGAAATAATAAAAACAAAGCAAAATAAACTAGAGATGTTTTTAGAAAATATGGAGAAAACCAGGAATCAGGATTCAGTTATTTCCCACAACTATGTGATTAATCATGTAATTCTTTTCAAATATTAAGCTCAGATATTGCCAAAATAGGTTTTTATGCAAACAAGTAGAAGTAAATCATAAGCATGGATCATCAATGGTCGTCAATCCAGCATGATCCATCAAACAAAAACACCACTACTGAATGAAAACCGTTTTTTTTTCTATTTTGAAACTATGCAATTTAATAGATAAAGAATTATAAATAAATTAAATAAAATAGACTTACCACATAAAATTGAGAGAAAAACCTCCTCCATCATCCCAGTAAAGAAACTTAGCTCATGGTGGAGAAAACTTGCTCAAATAATCTTTTCATTGCTCAATATTGATTACAAGGTTGAATAATGGTGTAACAGTCGATTAGATACGCTTATAAGTGTTGCTGGAAACACTTCAGCCGTAACAAAAGGTATTTTGAAATAATGGAAAGAAAGACGGGCTGCGTTAATGAACGACAATTCTACCGTGTATTATGTTCTTCTTCTCCATTTGAACAGCAGCAGAAATGTGTTCTTCTGTTCACTTTTTTTCCGCTGATTCCAACCAATTCTAAGCTTCCCGATCAATTCCCTCATCAACCCAATTGATCTTCCCCTCTATTTATACCATCCCAAGCCTTAAATCACATTAAAACTTCCTTATAATTCTTTTTAGAAATCACCGAAACAAATTCTAAAAATAGAATTTTCTTACCTTTCTCTGTTGGTTTGATTCTATCAAGAGAATGTTGTTTAAATCTTTCTCTTCTTCCTTCTTATTACCCAATTTAATTCTGCTTTCCAAACCAAGAGAAAATTTCCAAAAAAACATGATTTCCAAAAGCCGATGGTTTCCTATTTACGCTGTTTGGGTGAAGAAGAATTTTCTTCCCGCCAAAATGCGATTCAAAATCCTGGGTGTGGCTGCCCTGATCCAAAAGATGGGTGCCTTAATCCAAGTTGAGGGTGCCTTTAACATTTCTCCAAAAATACCTAAAAAGCAATAAAAACCATAATGAGTACAAAAATTAAATACCAACAACATATAAAATTGAGACTAAATCGGACACAAAAATGTGTCTATCAGTGATTCTCAAAAACATCGATCATAATCGGTAGTTGTTTTTACAACTAAACTACTGATTATTCTACTGGATCCAAATTTAGTGATAATCGATAGTTAAATTTTTTATATAACTAGCGAGTGTGTGTGTGTCCATAGAATTTTGTGTTCCCATTTTTTTATGCACAACCGGTAGTTAATGTAGAGCCCGAGCTACCGATTGTGAACAATAGGTAGTTAAGTTGTTTTTTGTACTACCGATTATACACTATCGGTAGTTAAGTGGTTTTTTTTTACTACCGATTGTTTATAATATGTTGAGTTCAACTTACTTTGTCTACCGTTTTATGTAGTGAAATAATTGTTCTTTATCTTGTATCAAAAAAGGGAAAGACGATCAAAGCAAGCCTACGATACAATTCTATCGGGGCCTCGTCGTGGAGGCGGTAAGAAGGTTACCGCTAGCCCTAGACGACAAAAGAGCGCTAGCCAAAACGAATAAGGATGAACAAGTGCTCCTCAAGCTCAACACTTCAAAGGAGGTGGAGGAAATGCTACAGAAGAAGAAGAAAGTGGTACAAAGAAACAACCGATGTGATAAAATATAGTGGCAAAAAGAGGTTCGATTCTCAGACTTGTGAAGATTTAATTTCAGACCTAATTTTAATTAAACAAAATAAAATAGATTAAAACAAAGATGACTTTTTAAAAATATGGGGAAGAACTAGGATTCAGGATTC
>JAJJMC010003557.1:1479045-1593947 GCA_023531435.1 Papaver californicum
TCAGCCGTTACAAGAAAAAATAAGCAACAGGAAAGAAAAGAGAAGACACAACAGGAACAACAACAGTTGTAAGCGTTGCTTGTTCGTCTTCTCCGTTGAGCTGCGGCTAGAACAGTCGGCCGGAATTCTCTGTTTTCTTCGGTGATGATCTCTGAGCTTGTGTGTCCGTTTTTCTTGTCTTCTCTTGGTATATATTGGGTGTAGGAACCCTAGAGAGTCTTCCAAACCCATTCAAACTCTTTAAAACCTATCCAAATATTTGTAAATTCGATTCCTAGCCGGAATTGTATTTCCCGTCCAGGTACACGGCTGTGGCAATATTCTCTGGCGTAAATCCCTCCAAATTGAAGTGTTTGAGTTGGTCTTGGACTCTTGTAGTCTTTTGGGTCAAATAGAATCACAAAATATCCCCAAAAACAAGTAAACAATGTTGACAACAGTTTCTTCACGAGATGAGTTTCTTTCCCGCCAAACTCGGATTTTTGAAATGTAAAGGGGGTGCCCCCAATCCAAAGTGTGGGTGCCTTAATCCATTTTCCCGGGTGCCTTTAACACTTTTCGAGCCAATTTTTCCGCAAATGTTTATTTCTCAAAAATACCTACAAAGACATAAAAAGACATAATAAGTGTAAAATCGAGTACTATCGAAGCAGATATTCGGGCGCAATATAAACACAAAAATGTGCATATCAACAACCAAGGAAGAGACGAGGGAACACGGTCCCCGACTCTCTGAAGATTAAGGGTCTACGAGAAGGTCAAATCCCAGGGCTCCCAAGAGACGGATGACGTCTATTGTTTAGCTACAAGGATTCTTGGGCCAAGAAAATCTACTCTACCGAGGTAATAATTATTTAACACCATTCTTAACATATTTGGTCCACCAAATAGAAGTATTAACTTTTATTATATTGTTTTTAATTCGTCATGTATATTAGGACCATTCTAATGTGGTCCGTCTACTGAAACCTACTTCCGCACCATACAAGATGAACGACTGGCCGTTGAAGGATGAGTGTCCTCGGTTCCAAGAAATTATACTGAGCTCGGGGCTATATACGGCTGCCGAAAACTCCATGTTAAAACACGACCGTGTGTCGATATCGGCATTCATGGAACAGTATTATCCAGAGACCGATACTTTCCACATGCCGTGGGGAGAGATGACCATCACTCCCGATGATGTGGTGCAGATTCTAGGTCTGACCGACCATGGTACGGCGGTCAAGTTTGATTATGTGAAGCAGTTAAGCTGGGACTAGCTTTATGCTTTGACCGAGAAGTGCTTTGGCTGGGACCGAGAAACCTCTAACGAAGAGTTTGACCGGTGCGCTAAATACAGAACCAGACAATTTATTATGGTTCATATGATGGAAAGGTTCAGAGGCACCTTGGAAAAAGAGAAGGCCGACCCAGAGTTCAGCGATGACCAGGACAGAGCTGCAGCAACTGCATATCTTCTGTGCGTTTTGGGATGTGTAATTTTCCCAAATGCTAGTGGCAACCGGGTTGACGCCAACCTGCTACAACTTTTGTATCCCATCCACAAAGTTAGAGACTATTCGTGGGGCACTGCTTGTCTTGCGTTTTTGATGGAAGAGATGAGGAAGGCATCCCGGGAGGAGACTAGCCAAACAGCCGAGAACTTTGGTCTTAAGAATGCTGATTTTAAGAATGAGTGATTGCCCTTCTAAGCTTATTGCATGTATTTTAGTAACTCCATTGATGGTTCGATTGCTATTTATTCTTTCTTCTTTTGCTCTTTCAATTTTCTCATACTTGGTTTGATATGTTCATTATCTAGGATCACTTTCCCTCACTGGAGTTGGCAAGACAGAAGCCGGATTGGGAGAGAGGCACAACCCGAGGACAAAAATACATCTTTTCGGGCAACCATTCAAGGTTCAAGGAGCAGGAGTTGATTGCTTTGAGGAGGAACCTAGACTCCATGGCGGCCCCAGATGGATGTTTTGATCCCTACAGGGAAGAGCTAGCTGATCGTACTATACCTCGAAAGTCTGAGTTGGCCATGTAATTTGGACCCTTGTGGCATCCAACAGGACATGCCATCTACAATGCCTCTAGGGTCCTACGTCAAATGGGTTATGTCCAAGTAGAACCTAGGCCTCACATCCACGGGAAGTTCAAATTGGACGCTCCAAATAGTGTTTGTGGTAAGGACACGATCCAAGTTGCTTACACGCCTAACCCATCTGTTGAAGATTGGAACAACAGAATGCATTACATGATCGATGAGGGGAGACCTGTAAACCGAGGTGATGAGATAACCTCAGCCTATATGGTATGGTACCGGGAGCATTTTCATCTTAAAGTGATCCGTGAAGACAAAGGAAAGAGCACCATGGTGCAGGAGTATAGGTCCATCTTCAAAGACAACCCGTCGGCCTTAGCAAGGATGGTACGTTATGTTATTTCCTTTTGATTTTAGTTTTACGGGTCAATATTATATATAATAATCGTTTGATTGTTATTGCCTAAAAACAGAAGAAGAGGATTGCATTTCTGTCGAACAAGGTAGGTTCATGCCTCAATGCGGGAGATAAAAACCACCTTGACAACCTTGATAACGAAGCTTATGCTCTCCAGTTCGGAGATACATGTACGATCACGACCGCGACGAGGAATGTAACTTCTAAGAAGAGTAAACGTTCTCGTGGTTCAACGAGTGCTGCTCCTCGAGCCAATGTCCCTGCTCCTCCAGCCAATGAACCTGAAGCCTCTGTTACTCGTGCTCCTCTTCCTAAAACAAAAAAAAGTTAGGAATTAGGTTGTAATCGTTAAATTGAAGGATATTATTTTAGTGTTTAACATTTCTGGTTTGAAGGTTTTCGATTTGAGATGATTATATATACTTTTTTTTAGTTATCATTTGATTTGACATCGATTTATTTTTAACAAATTATGTTCTTCAAGTTTTACATGTACAATCGGTAGTTAGCGGGTTTGAAGAAACTACCGATTGAGTAAATTCATCAGTAATCGGTAGTTTAAGAATTACTTAAACTACCGATTATGTACATTCAGCGACAATCGATCGTTTGTACAAAATTTTAACTACCGACTGTGAGTGTCCAGGAGTTTTCAAAAATTTGGATTTCCAATTTGGGGCTACTAATCATAATCGGTAGTTTGTACAAATTTTAACCTATCGATTGCGAGTGTCCAGGAGTTTTCCAAAAATTTCGATTTCCAATTTGGGGCTACTAATCATAATCGGTAGTTTAAGATTTTTTTAAATTACCGATTGTGATTGTACAAAATGTTGAAATTTTTTAAAAAATCTCGATTTCCAATTTGGGACTACTAATCATAATCGGTAGTTTAAGATTTTTTTAAACTACCGATTGTGTTTGTACAAAATGTTGAAATTGTTTAAAAAATCTCGAATTCCAATTTGGGGCTACTAATCATAATCGGTAGTTTAAGGTTTTTTAAACTACCGATTGAGATTGTACAAAATGTTAAATTTTTTTAAAAAATCTCGAATTCCAATTTTGTTACCGTTTTGTTATCGTTGATGAACGGCTATAATTTGTATTTTGATACACCTATAAATAAATGAATTTATATCTATCATTCCCATTTCAAATCCACATCTTTTATATTTCAGTGAAAATTTCTAATCTCTTGTTTTCATTTAATGTCGGGTTACAAAAATTTTAGGCTTAATGCAGAGAATTTTACCCTAGAGGAAAATTTATCCCTATGTCGAAACATAGTATTACATTATCCAGCAAGGGGTCATGAACGTCGGATGAATGGTTCAATGAGCATGAAATGGTTAGAACATATCCATGCTAACTTTTGTAATGAAACCGGTAACCCCAATAACCGGAACAGAGCAGGCCTTTTTATCGATATATGGAAATCACAAGGGAAGTACTAGAATTTTCTTCTTTAACCGCTAAGGTGAATGAAAGAAGAATTAGGAATTAAACTGATGACGAAGTTGTTGCCAGATCTCTAGAGGAATTGAGAAGATGGAAACGTTCAGATTTTAGGTACCAACCTCATTTCGAGATCCCAAGGGTGACGGAAGAATACAATCCTTTTGTGTTGATTATTCTCCCAAGAAGTGAAGAACGTCATCCCGGTCGTCATATGCCCCGTTGAAGGTTTGATAATAGGTTTTCTTAAGTGTTTGAGTGTAATCTGCTGATTTATTATATTCCATTTCCTTTAATGTTACGCGATGTAAGCTTTTTCGATTCAATGAAATGATAGATGTTAAGTAAAATTGGTATAATCGGTAGATAATAATGTTTCTAAACTACCGATTACATACAATCGGTAGTTATTAAATTCACGTGCAACCGATTATCCCTAATCGGTAGTTATTTATGTTCGCTAACTACCGACTGTATCAACAAAAGTCCTGGATAACAAAACCATTATAATCAGATAAAATTGATCTTTAAAATACCGATTACAAAGTTTAAAATATTGAAGTTTAATTCATTATATGTTTACAATCGGTAGATACAAATTTTCAATCACTATCGATCGTGAAAGATGAAGGGTTCAAAATTTTGGAAGTTTTGAGAAATTCAATTTGGGGCAACTTACATAATCGGTAGTTTAAGTACTCCATTGAAATACCGATTGTGTTTGTACAAAATGTTGAAATTTTTTAAAAATCTCGATTTCCAATTTGGGGCTACTTATCATAATCGGTAGTTTAAGACTCGATTGTGTTTGTACAAGATGTTGAAATTTTTAAAAAAATATCGATTTCCAATTTGGGGCTACTAATCATAATCGGTAGTTTAAAACAATTTTAAACTACCGATTGTGTTTGTACAAAATGTTGAATTTTTTTTAAAAATCTCGATTTCCAATTTGGGGCTACTTATCATAATCGGTAGTTTAAGAATTTTTTAAACTACCGATTGTGTTTGTACAAAATTTTAAAATTATTTAAAAAATCTCGATTTCCAATTTGAGGCTATTTATTATAATCGGTAGTTTAATAATTTTTTAAACTACCGATTCTGAGGTAGATTATGGTGTACCCAAAACTTCTGATTCTTTATATTAGTTCGAACTTAGTGTACATATTTTCTGTACAGTCTTGTTACACCAGGCCTCAACGGTTTTCTTTTTTTGAAAAAAAGAGGCGTTAAGACTATAATCTATATAAGGAGGGTGACCTCTTCTCATTTATGCACCTCCAATACATTTTAATTCTCCAACTTCGAAAAAATTAGTGGCTCAACCTATTCTCAACTAAAACATCAACTTTTTTCATTTCTTTTCTTCTACCGATTCTTCTACTCCTTTTACCCTTAAGTACTCCATTGAAAATGGCTCCAAAATCTTTACCTAAACAACCAAAGAAGGGAAAGGAAAAGATGGTGATAGAGGAGTCCAAAACCATTGAAATCAATTCGTCAACCGATTCCGAGACAACTTACTATGTTTTGGATCCTCGGTGCATTTTAAGGGACAAAGACTTGTCAAGCATAAACCCATACTACAATGAAGCTAGAGAGTACATAGGTCCACTTCGGGATGATCCTAAGGGGGACGAGAAGAAGAAGAAGAAGTCGGTTAAAACTAGGACCAAGTCCAGCAAGGAGTGGAAGAATTTCATGAGATCAATGAGATTGATCAATTTGAACTTCTATGATGTGTTTTTTTTCGTTTAATTCAGATGTTTTTAGTTTTTTTAAAACATCTTTAATGAACAATATGTAGTAAGTTTATTTGAACAAGTTTTTCTCCGCATGTTGAAATAGTATTACGAAGTTAGATGTTAAGTAAAATCGACATATTCGGTAGATAAATATGTTTCTAAACTACCGATTATGTAAAATCGGTAGTTATTTATTTCTCGTGCTACCGATTATCCACAATCGGTAGTTATTTATGTTCACTAACTACCGATTGTTGCAATAAAAGTCCTGGACAACAAAACCATTATAATCGGTAGATAAAATTGATCTTTAAACTACCGATTACAAAGTTAAAAATTTTAAAGTTTAATTCATTATATGTTTACAATCGGTAGATATAAATTTTCAATACCTACCGATTTTGAAAGATGAAGAGTTCGAAATTTTGGAAGTTTTGAGAAATTCAATTTGGGGCAACTTACATAATCGGTAGTTTAAGTACTCCATTAAACTACCGATTGTACAATCGGTAGGAAAATAAATCACGATTCTACCGATTGTACAAAACTAAAACTTGAAAAATCAATCTAAAACACTCTCGATTTCTAATCCAAAACTAACTCAAATCATTTTCTAATAACCAAATTAATTAACTAATTAATCAAAATTAACACTAATTAAGCAAGGATAGATTAACCATAATAGAAAATAGATGGATAAGGGATGTATTGAGATTACTTCAAAATGATATTATTTTGTCTTATTAGTCGCCCCTAATTAGTTTTTGGTAGCCCTCAAAAAAGTCAGGTTTGTAAAGAGTCATTAACAAAAATCTTCGCTGCATTTGGCCTAGTCTTCAAGTTCTTCTTGTTCTATCCCACGAACATGTAACTCATAGAATCTTCGCTGCATCCACAATACTTTGCATAGAGTTTTAACTTTGTCCACAAAATCTTCGCTTTTTATGCACTGATGAGCTAAGATTTGCTGTGGATCTGGAATTGAGAGGGATGTGGACAAGGCTGCGCTGCATTTGACAGTTACTTCGGCGAACTAATTCTGATGGAAGCTTTATCATTCTTCTCTTTCTGTCCCTGAGTTGGATAAGTTAGCAAGGATATTTGCTTGGCTAGGCAGCAAGGTGTTGATGAAGTTCTGGTAGTCGAGTTGGCGAGATAGCAGCGAACTTGATTTCATCATTGCGAATTGGTTTTGCTAGCGAGCCATTTTGAGTTTTCAGGCTTTCTTTCTCACTGTTACTTGATGGCGAAAGTGGTCTCTAAGCAAATCCGGGGAGACAGTGATGACCCTCACGAGATTAACGCCTCACGAGCCAAGCTTTACTTCAAATCACTACCACAGAGATTGGTGCTCAGTTTCCCTCAGCTACTCCTTCTCGGCTACAAAATCTTCTTACCGAAGCTGACTGATTTCTTCGTGCCCTCAACAGCTCACGCTGGGAAAATATATAATGATTCATTGCTGCAAACAACAAAACAACTCACCAAAATATAGGCGAGCTTTATCAAAGCTTTGTCAATCAGAAGATAAAGAGTATTACTGGGAACTCATTCAATCACTTTCACAGGACAAAGATATTTTTCAAAATCCTAATTATATCAAAGTTTTGATACCAAATATTTTAAGAACTAACTACATGGGTTTGATTAACCATAACTACTGATTGCAAATCTATAATCAAAACTCATTTTTTTCTTGAATCAAAGGAAATCCTTCTTTTTTTTTGTTGATGAACACGCCTTAGGTTTTCAAGTAGATTTCCCAAAAAAATCGTTTAAAAATTCCAGATCCGACTACTAAGAACCAGATGAAGGATACAAGAACAAGGTTTATGACTCTGAACCGGTTTGGGGAAAGATTTCTCCATCTTCACCGAAATTTCCCTCAAGTCTGTTTCTGGTTCTTTACTCAGCTACGCTTGATCTCTTCTTCCCTGATCTACACTTTAAGACAATGTCTGCTTGATCCTCCTTTATTTTAAGGAAAATTCCTCTTTTACCCCTTAAAACTTGAGATTCAGTGCGATCTGTTTCTACCGGATGACTTCTCTGAACGTTGTTTTAGATCTGCTCAGTAGGTAGGACAAATCCTTTATTTCCATCCCCGTTTCCAGCGTCAAAATATAGTTGTAGGATTTTTCATAACCACATCCAAAGATTAACCTTATAACTAATAACAAGATCAAACACCATGAATTGAGAGATTAATATCAAAAAAATAAAGTTCACACAAATATTTATGTGGTTTGACATAAGTACCTACATCCACGATGGGGTGATGGGTTGAGTTTCATTATAAATTATAGGTTAAAGTGAACTCCATTAATGGAGGCTCTAAAGCTTGAGATCTAAAATATGGTGGTGGAGAAGATAACATAATTAAGGATAACGTAAAGAAGCAAGCTCCCCTTCTAACCTAATACCTCTTCTCTTTTATAGGAGATGTGAGATACATTACATTGCTAGTATGCCCTCGGGACTGATTTGCATGAATAAGAACAAATGGTTATATACATAATATGTTGGTAACTCTATCTTAGCATGTTGTTCCGACTTTGATCTTGCATCACGTGTCGTGCAGAATTTATACCCTCACACAAGTACCCTACAAGTAATGGAGTAACGACAACTGTGTTCAAGCTTCATCACGCCCTAGGTGATGGTTATTCATGTAAAACCTAATATGTATATTCTAATCACAATATAAGAACATACAAATTAAAGCGGAAGCAAAAGAAAGGGATTATAAGTACCTCCAGCCATTAATCTTGAATCCTTAAGTTTGCCCTAATTTTGGTTGTTATGAACTTCGGTGCCAAACCCTCCTTCTCAATAGTAGATGGTGTATGCAGAATTGAGAATAGTTTTGGTGACCTTTCTGTTCTGTTTTCTATCCTCTGTAAAAACTAACCCTACCCATCATAGAGTAGTTGCGGATAGATATATAGTGGGTGGGTTTCCTAAAGGTGGGAGAGAGTAGTGGGGCTAATGGGGCTAATGGATCACATATCCTTTTTCCCCTTATATTAGCCCATATGGGAAAAAGGCTAACATTCTCCCACTTGATCCATTTCACGAAAGACTCCATATACGGATCATAGCGATTAATCCTCTTTAGAGTAAGAATTGTTCTTCCATGTATCACAATATACTTAGTCTTTTCACCACTCATACTTAACTTAACGAATAAACCATATGTTTACTCCAGGTCTAACTGTAATGACATTTCTCAACAAAATAACTGAAATAAGTACGTACATAAATTCCAAATGAGAAATAATCCAACTAAAATAAAAGCTTCAGAAAACCATAAAGAATGTACTACATTATAGGACCAAGTCCCGTCCTTACTACATGATCCTTGAATTCTTTAGTATGCATGCCTTTAGTCAAGGGATCATCAATCATCAATTCAGTGCTAATGTGTTCAATGATCACTCTTTTTTTGTACACGTTCTTTTACGGCTAGATACTTAATGTCGATGTATTTACTTCGACTTTCACTATTATTATCCTTAGCCATAAAACAGCAACTGAATTGTTACAATACATTCTTAATGTTCAGCATAGAGTCAACAACTCTTAGCCCAGATATGAAGCCTTTCAGCCATACACCATGTGAGGCAGTCTCAAAGAAAAAAACAAACTTAGTCTACTACTTCAAGACTATTTGTTCGTTTATATATAAGCATGTTATCCTTAGTACCCTTAAGGTATCTCAATACTTTCTTCACAACCTTACAGTGATCGATTCCTGGGTTACTATGATGTCTTCCTAATACTCTAACGACATGTGAAATGTCGGGTCTAGTATAGACCTGAGCATACATAATGCTACCAAGAGCTGAAGCATATGGAACATTTTTCATTTGTTCCCCTTTCAATGTCATTCCTATGTATTGGTCCAGACTGAACCAATCATCTTTTACAATGGGCTACACTTAAGGTATATACATTGATCGAACACAAGAAAACAAATCTTGCTCCCACTGACCTTAAGGTATATACATTGATCCATAAATATGAATCTGTAGAATATATGACTTGTGAAAATAACATAAGATCATTATCGGCTCAAATATTACAATCCGAATCTCGCAGATACACTAAATAGTCACTAGAAATAATTGACAATCAACTTGTCACTTGAAACAGTAGGTGGAAGTTGATCATTATCTTTTTCAGAAACATTATCCTGAAATGATCACTCCCACTAATCAAGTCATTCTCAAGAAATTTAGCATTTCTTGATTCCACAATTCTAGTGCTATGAAGAAATCTACTATAGTACTCTCCACCTCTATTTGATCTCACAATCTTAATGTGCTTACCACATTGTTTCTCTACTTTAACCTTAAACAATTTAAAGGCATCCAAAACTTCGTCTTTAGAACGAAACAAGTAAAGATACATATATTGTGAATAATCATTTATGAAGGTGATAAAGTATTTTGGATTATTAGCGTTCATGTCCGGACAATAAATGCCCGTGTGTATGATCTCTAATAGGTTTGAACTTATCTTGGCATCAATTTTGTGTTTGTTAGTTTGCTTTCCCTTAATGCAACCAACACAAGTATCAAAATCGGTAAGTCTAAAGTACCTAGTACCCCATCCTTTACCAATCTCTTAACTTTCTCAATGGAGATATGTCCCAATCTCCAGTGCCACAAAATAGAGGAGTCCTCATTCATAATACATCTTTTTAACCCAATATTAACATGCATAGAACTATGAGTGATATGATTTTGCAAATAAAGACGATAGACAAAATACCATAACCAATAACTTCAGAATTTCTGATAATATTGAAACCAGAATCTGAAAAATTAAAGGAAATTCGTAAAGGTACAAGTCTTGAAAACTGAAATCAAGTTTCTAGTGAAACCTGGTACATAAAATGTCTTTTCTAAATGCAAAATAAAACCACTACTTAAAATTAAACTGCATGTCCCAACAACTTCCACATGTGAACTCATCTGAGTGCCTGAATAGATGTAATGTTCACTTCTCGTTGGTTTCCTTAGGTTTGTCCACCATGTATTATGATTAATATTAACCATATTAAATTTATAAACAAAAACACTAGAAAATTACCTTTCTTGTCAAGCCAAGTCTTAAACTTAATGCAGTCCTTCTTCATGTGTCCCTTCTTTTTACAGAAGAAACACGGAGACTCCTTCTTTATGCCTTGGTTAACTGAAAGTTTTCCTCTTTCCTTATTGTGATCCCTTTTCTTCTTTGAAGAAGAAGCAATAGTAAGGTTCACCTTTTCGCCCTCTTCCATCCTCAATCTCCCCTCCTCTTGAACACACATGGTTATAAGTTCATTAATTGACCATTTATCCTTATGTGTGTTATAAGATATCTTAAAGGGGCCATATTGTGGAGGAAGAGTGCACAAAATGAAATGAACTAGGAAAGAATCAGACATGGTAACTTCCAAATCCATAAGTTGGGCCGCAATATCCCTCATGCTCATGATATAATCACGCACATTCTTAAACCCATTGTGCCTCATGGATGAAAACTTCATAATTAAGGTGCTAGCAAGAGCTTTGTCAGAACTTAAAAATTGTTCATCAATGGCTTTAAGGAGATCTTTAACCTTAGTATGCTTATCGACAGAACCCCGAATACTAGCACAAGTTTTGGTCTTTATGAACATAACTGAGAGACGATTCGATCGATCCCATTTTTCATAAAGATCAACTGCATCTAGAGTACTAGTCTCAGTTATGTTAGGTGGTTCGTCTTTCCGAATAGCATAGTCGATATCCATCCACCCCAATTGTAAAAGCACTCTTTCTTTCCACACCTTATAGTTATCACCCTTTAATTCAGGAATGTCACAATTAACATCAGAAATGTTTCCAGTTAAAATTGCTGCAAAGAAATATATATATACATGCTTATAAGCAAAAAATTTAAGACTTAAACTTAATCATGATTTACCAATGCAAGTCATGTATAAAAAATATGAATCTAGTGACATAAAACTTGCCTGTGGGCTAAAGTCCTACTCAAATTAGATTCATAACTACTTGATGAAACTATTAAACCATATCCATTCCTTAATTCCTGTGGGTAGATTAAGGAACATAATTCAATATTTCACCCCAAGTAATCATACAAATATAATAAAATTTCCTGTGGGCATATTTCATCATATTACGTATGATTAATTACAAATTTATGTTTAGTTTCCACATGTGATTTCTTAAGAAAATTTTAAATAACTACAGATGCTGTGGCTACTCTCTAATTACTAAAATTATTAAATCACTTGACATAATCTTTGTTTATGTACAATCCTAATGGTCATAATATATATAACTAATTATTTATAACCATTGCACATGTCAACAAATAATAATACAACAAATATTTTAGAACAAAATTAATATGATTAAACATATTATAGTGACTGGAAAACTTGAAGGTCACATTCCCAACGTTCATTTTAATTCGAGGTATGAATTTATTCATTTCGTGTACTTAACGTTCCGTACTGGTCTCAAATCATGTTATAACTAGAAATGCTCTGAAAGACTGACTTGTCATAAAACCATTTTGAATCCAGAAAAGAAAAGTTAGCTATAAAATGAAGTCTAAAAAGATTGAAGAAGATTTCAGCTTAAGTCATAATCCCCATTGGTTCCTTCAAACATACAACTACAAGACTGCTTTACTCAATGCAGTCAGTTAACACACAGTGGGGAAATTTATAACTCCAAAAAGCTATTACAAGATCCACGAAACACTGGCCCTGACAACAAGCTTTTCTGCTGACAAACAATGACTTTGAAAGACTCTTCACAGAATTAGACTACAAAACTAGATTGCACAATCAATAAACTAGACTCTTCACTGGTTCTTTAAGCATGAATTCTCAAACTACGTGATCATTACAATACATTAGTAGACAGGATATCCATATACCCTTGTCAATACAATGTCGTTGCAGGAGTTTTCTGATGGACACTGTGGAGACAATCTGGGTATTAAAATGGTCTTTTGACCATGTAGTCATCCTCATATCACATCAGACAATTCTAAAACTTATTACACAAAGTGAAAATCCTATGTCATATGTTTTGCAGATAGTATATATACAAATATATATTATAAATTAATGTCTAACAACTCGTCAGTATATGCAACAAATTTGAGATTTGAAGTACCAAGTTTTAACTCAAAATGCAGAACATTAATAACAGTGACACATATCAAGAGAATCTGACAGCATGTGGCCGTGTTACGTGTATAGGTTTACTCTAAACCAACCCAAGGTTGTGATCCGATAGAGCAGGAAACGAAGTTCCCCTCCAACTCAAGCTGGCTCTACATTGAAATTCCATTATCAACAACGTATTAGCCGCAGCATTCACTAACTTTTGTGAGCACTGAAAGCGATAACAAATTAAAGTGAGCTCATTGTGTATATGTGTGAGCTTGTGGTACAGGGCATTGGGTTCACAAAAGGGAACTTCAAATGGTGCTTCATATTATACTGTACATTGTTGATTCTAGGTATCATTACTAACACATGATTCTAGGAGGGTTTGTTGTCCGTTGTATACAGTACCCATCTTAAACTAACCACTAATGTTGAGACTAATATTAAGAAGTTTATAAGAGTTATGTACTGTTTGAATAATTTTCCATGAATCTGATCGTAATGAATAGACTAAAAACTTGAAAAGAATCTTAAACGCGTATCAACTTGTAGACATCATTATTACAATCATAACCAAATCCATTATTAGAACCCATAATTCTAACCTAAACTCAAAAAACTTAAATTACTCAATCAAGGCAGAGGTGAATATAGGCTCTGATACCAAATGTAAAACCTAATATGTATATTCTAATCACAATATAAGAACATACAAATTAAGGCGGAAGCAAAAGAAAGGGATTATAAATACCTCCAGCCATTAATCTTGAATCCTTAAGTTTGCCCTAATTTTGGTTGTTATGAACTTCGGTGCCAAACCCTCCTTCTCAATAGTAGATGGTGTATGCAGAATTGAGAACAGTTTTGGTGACCTTTCTGTTCTGTTTTCTATCCTCTGTAAAAACTAACCCTGGCCATCATAGAGTAGTTGCGGATAGATATATAGTGGGTGGTTTTCCTAAAGGCGGGAGAGAGTATTGGTGCTAATGGGGCTAATGGATCACATATCTTTTTTCCCCTTATTTTAGCCCATATGGGAAAAAGGCTAACAATTCACTCATGGGTGCTCTGTTTAGTTGTTTACAAAGAGCTGATAATCCTTCTCTTCCTTTAACTTTCCTTTTATTCGATCCAATAATAATAACATGAATAAAAAGAAGAGTGTTTTAAATCTTTTGTCTGTGTTCAAGAACACTATAGCTGATTTTAATTGGAATCTTTTCAAGATTAATGTGTTAAAAGATCATATTAGTCCTATAAGATCAGGTAAAGAAGGAGTTGAGTTTAGGCAAGTTTCAATCTCCATTGTCACTTTCTCTCTTGATCAAGTCAAAGAAATCAACGCAAAGCTCGGTGGGGGTAATATTTCTTTAATCCTTTTATCAATTTTTTAAAGTTTTAAATGTAAATTCAAGCATACTAGCAGAGATTAAGAACTCTGTAAACTGTAGTCTCTCTATGAGAACTAACTACCAGTGAAACATGAGGGGGTAAGATAACCTGACAGCTATATAGCTCGAGCTCAATAAGCTTGGGCACCTTTGTTTTAGTTTGAAGTTTTGTGATTATAGGATGGTGACCAAATCATATCTAACCATTCATAATTAATAGAACTTCATTCTTTTCCGGTGAGAAATGGATTTTAAAAAAAAAAATTAAAAGGTGAGAAATTGAATTTTCTCTGGTAGCAACCTTTCAAATTTTATACCCCTCTGTCCCATAAAAGTGACAAAATTAAAAAAAAAAGACCTATTTTTTGTGGGGCGGAGGTTTATACGTAATCAATGTAAGTCACATTCTTGATACTGCAATCATTTTTATACATATGCAGCACACCAGGGGAAAGGGAAACACACTCGTGACCACGACTACTCCCTAACGTTTATTTAGATAGGGCTAATTGATGTTTGGTACTCAGGTTTTGACCAGGTTTAGTATTTGGTCTAACATTTGTCCAACGTTAGGGTTTGGTACCTGGACTGGATGTTGACCCAAGTTGACCAAGTTAAGTTCAAACTTCTGTTTAATAACTATTAAAAAATGGGCTAATTGATGTTTAGTACTCAGGTTTTGACCAGGTTTAGTATTTGGTCTAACAGTTCACTTATGCGTGAATTCGTAAAGAAGGTACACAATTTTAAATATGTTAGACCAAATACTAAACCTGGTCAAAACCTGAGTACCAAACATCAATTAGCCCATTTTTTTAATAGTTATTAAACATAAGTTTAAACTTAATTTAGTCAACTCGGATCAACGTGAAGTCCAGATACCAAGCCCTAACGTTAGACAAATGTTAGACCAAATACTAAACCTGGTCAAAACATGAGTACCAAACATCAATTAACCCATTTAGATAATGTAAATAAATAAACAAAATTAGTTAATTTTTTACATGTTTTCTCTCAGCAGACGGTTAACGACATTATCGTCGATATAATGTTTTACAGAATCAGATTATACATATGGAGTTGGCAAACCATGGTTCTGGTAATGCACGCTCGACTGCACTAGTTTTGCTCAACACCAGAAAATCAACCACATACCAATCGGTTAGGAAATGGAGAAACCTGAAACCAAGGGTCCTTAGGTGAAAATAGTATTAATTTCAAAGGGGATAAATCCAAGGCAAAATAATTAATATCGTGTAGCGGTATCATAATCCGATAACCTATATAAAAGATTATATCGGTTTTTATCATCGATACATCATTAAAATATAATTTTAATAATTATAAACAAATCTCAATCTTCCAAACTAAGAGGTGGTTTATATTACTTGACAACAAAATAAAGGTTGTTTAAGTAATTACTTCCACCATATTCATATATGGAGTTACTAAAATTAGGAGGATTACTTGACATCACAAGAAATCAGAATCAAAAGACAAAAAACATTAGTGATATAAAATTGACAGTACAAGCTTCCCAACAACCTTAAAACTAGAACCATTATCAGTAATAAACTGTACAACATTTCCAATCCCAACATCTACAATCACCTCATTAACAAGTTCAGCAATATAATTGATTATTGGTTCGTGATGAAGCGTCAACCGACTTTAAGAATACTGATCCTTTTGGATAATTTACCACCGAAGTTAATAAGATGATGCCCTTTTCCATCCGTCTAACCATCTGACATAATAAAATAACCAAATCTCTTCCAATATGGTCTAAACGTCTCAACAAACTTATTCATTTCTTCAAATTACTTATTGAAGAGATTTGTACAATATGATGGTACGATGGCCCCGGCAAATCTAACAGAAGGTAAATAGAAAATATAAGTAAATATCATGCCAATATAAGACACCAAGATCATTATCGATATTCACAATTACAACAACAGTGTCCATCCAAAGGCGAAGTCAGAAACGATTCATTTCAGGGTTAACAAATTTCAAACAATGAAATTACACGGTTAAATGTGAATGACCAAATGAATTATTTGTAACAACTAACAACCAACCATTTTATTATAAGAGGACTGATATAGCATTTTAGTGAGAATCACCAAGCCATAATTCATTTTTTACTGACTGACTGATTGAATCACTCAAGTCTGAAAACATAAATAGTCTTGATAGACAACCATGTAGATTCTCCTATCAAATGCTTAAGTACAATTAGTATCGTATATATCATCCTATCGTATAATTTCACATGCTAAGGGTACACTTTATAGACACCCTCTGTAAAACAAACATTCGCTCTGACCCCAACAACAATAACAACACCAAATTGAATTCATGGTATCTCCAACAAATGGCAAAATATCATTTGCCTAATTAACAAACAACTCCACCAAATCCAGCTTTTTGGAGATAAAACACTAACTCATGAGATTTCTAACATGCATTTCAACACCCAGAGTCTAAAAAGATTCCATCAAAAGAAAAAACAAACACCCAATTGCTATTATATCCAACTAAATCAAACTGCTCATACATAAGAGTTTTTTTTATCAAGAAATTAATTTTACGATTGTGACCAAATCAAGTAAGATACCGAAATTGAAGTATAAAATATCAATTCTTCCGAAATAATTACAGAATAGTGAGTGAAAAACAATAACAACCTAATTTGGCAAACTAATTATCAAAATCTCGGAGGATTACTTACTTATTATAGTTGTAAGATGAAGGTGAGAGATGAGACTGAAAACACGGCGCTGCAAGAGATGGACTGAAAACACGGTGAAATTAGGGTTTTTATGAAGTAGTTGATTATTCTAAAATTACCCTCACAACCGATATTATCAATGTATCGGTTAAACTGATATATCGACATATATCGGGCGATACGAACGCCTTTATCGTTCAATCTTTGTATCGTTGATAATTTTGATATCGCTAAGGTATATGTCTGATATCCGATAAAAACCGATAATATCAGCAGGTACAACCGATATTAACTACCTTGACCCAAGGTAAAACAAATGTGGAAAGAGTACTACTCTGATCCAGAAAATAATACACCGCTAGAGTTATACAAAAAAAGCCTTTCTACTCTTAGTCATTCTGAGGAGGTATATATAGTATTTTTAAATTCCCTGACATCGTACACGTGGATGTTGGCTTCTTCGTCACTTCTGTGCGTCAAGCCCGTACACCTGTCCTTGATAACATCTTCTTTTTCTGGCACTCGCCTAACGGATACTGGACAGCCTTATCAGGGTCCACTCTGATGACGTGTATCTCTCTTCTCGCGACTGTCTTGTCCTAGGTTGGCTTTATGACTTGATTTTTGTATGCTACAACGTCCGACATAACCACCTACTTGATATTTTTCCTACTCACCGCGTGATCAAGGGTTGATCACGCGACAACCTCTTCCACTTCCTTCTTCTATCTTTCCTACCGCGTGACCTAGCCTTGGTCACGCATCCACTCCCTTCTCCAATCATTCTCTTCTCCTCCTTTTTCTCTCGTGCCGTGTGACCCACCCTTGGTCACGCGGCCACTCCTTCTTCTCCTCTCTCTGTTCATTTTTTTTCTCCCTCATTCTCTCCTACCGCGTGACCAAGGGTTGGTCAAGCGACCACCTTCCTTTCTTCTATTTTCGCTCTCCTACCGCGTGACCAAGGGTTGGTCACGCATCCACCTTCCTTTCTTCTATTTTCTCTCCTACAATGTGACTAAAGCTTGGTCACGCGTCCACCCACTTCTCTCTTTTATCTTCCTTCTCATTTTTCTTGCTTCCTCGTGAACAAGGTTTGGTCACGCGGCTACCCACTTCTCTATTCCTTCTCATTTTTTCCTCCTTCCCGTAGTGACCAAGGCTTGGTCACGCGGCCACCCACTTCTCTCTTTTATATTCCTTCTCATTTTATCTTGCTTCCCGTCGTGACCAAGGCTTGGCCATGCGACTGCCATTTTGTCTGTTTATTCCCTTCATTCATTATCTTTCTTTTAGTATCTGGGTTCGTTCTAGGATAAAATCCTTATTTTACCCTTATCCCAATTTTGAGGTATCTATATTAAGTCCCCTGACTGTCTGGTTAGGCTTCTATACTACGCAACAGTCACATACCTAATAGACACAATTGTATGACTTATTTGAGCTCATATTTATATTGCTAATACTGATTTTTGTATTAATAATGTCATTTTATTGTATTTGTAGAATTTTTTGGAAAAATAACTAATGGTGAAAAAGTGGCTTAAAAACTGTTTAAGGCACCCGATGAGAAATTGATAAAGGCACCCATGTAATGGTTAAAGGCACCCACCTTTCAAGTTAAAAAAAAAACTACGGTGGGAAAGTTTCTTCAGTTATCTGCGAACTGTAAAGAATATTTGGTGAATATTTTGGAGATATTTGGAGAGAACTATATTCTTACCCCATTAAGAGGATGAGTTGTACAAGATCAAAACAATAAAACCAACCAAATCTTGTTTCTTATCAAAATCAGATGACGTGTAATAATAAGAGTTTCTATCTTAGTCAATATCGAACTAAATGGGGATTAGGAAAGAATAAAGAGAAAATTTTACCAGGGAAGGAAACAATATCAAAGATCTTTCTCGTGTTGGCAACAACAGATCAGAAACATCACATGAAAAGGAAAAAAATATCACTGAAGTGTAGAAAAAGAAAATATCTCGATCTGCCATTAACAAGAAAAGATATTTGAGAGATTTGAGAGATTATTGGTGTTGTAATATAAATTGGGAGTCGAGAAATCAATTTGGGTGAGGCTAGCTCTGGCAGATACAAAAGAAAAAAAATCAGTTTCATTCTTTGCAACCAGGTCGTGAACAGAGAAAAAGAAGAAAGAGGAAGAACAACTACACATCCCAACAGTTGCTGAAACTGTCATTTAATTCGGTGACCTTTTATTTAAATATCAAAACCTTTAGCAACAGTTCGGTGAACAGTACCATCAACAGTTCTGGGGTTTAAAGCTAATATATCGTGTCGTTGTTTCATTAAGTAATTCAACAATTTTTAATGCTTCAACGACGAAATTGGTCAGTTCTTCTTTGTACTACTCTTGGAATACGTCGTTAAATTGATAAAGAAATAAAGGAAAATTGTGAGCTTTTCATATTCAATAAATTTAATTTCTTTAATCAATTTTCTTTCGTTCTTATCTCTATGAGTAGCTAATCTTCTTTTCTTGGGTGTAGGATGAAGTTATTTTTGATGTGTATTTTTAATAGTTAAATTATTAAACAAAATTACTCTTTTATGATGTTATTGACTAATAATTTCTCTTCTTTAAAAGCTTCATTATAATTGTTCTGAATAATATTTAGGCTGTTGATTTTTTTACAAGTGAAGAAGATTATATTTTTGTGAGATGAGGAAAGTCGTATTATTAAATTTAGAACGTGTTATCTTCCAAAACATGAGATTGGATTCAATATGGTTTTGAGTATTTTAAGAGTAATTGTTTGAGATAATATATTATCAATTTTATAAATATCAGAAATAGTGGAATTCGAAACCCTAGATTTCTCTCTTCCTGGTTGATTAATTTATATAATTATTTTATATTTTTATTTATTTAATTTATTCATTAAAAATCATTCTTTTTGTTATTAGCACAATAATTGACTAAAAACTAGAAATTGAAATTCCAAAACCCTGTGGAATGAATCCGTATTTGTATACTATCTTATCGATAGTTGTGCACTTGCGGCAAAATCATCAATACCCGAAATTCTGCTTTCTTTTCTCACTGCTACTTTCTCTAAGTCCCCGGGTAACATAGAGATGCACGTTCTTCTGATCCAGATAAAGTTTCCTCATAGGGTGTTCACACATGGCATGTTGCCGCGCACTCTCTTTCCTTAGTTATTTTTATCAACTTTTTTTTTTTCATAGTTGTCTTTAACTCCTCTTTATCTCTCTTCCTTCTTCTACTCTTTCACGTGGACACCTCTTACCTATCTCGTAGTCACGTGCAAGACCAAACCTTGATCATGCGTACTCTCTTCATTTAACTCTTCTTTATTTTGTCAAGTCCCTACTCCTCTTCCTTTTCTTTTATTCTTGGCTCTTCTTAGTGTAGAATCCTTATTTTCCCCTTCTCATAATTTTTTGAGGCATCCTTACTAAGTCCCCTGACTGTTTGGTTAGGTTTTCAGGCTACCCATCAGTCACATGCCCCGAAATTCCTCTTATATATGCGTCTTGTTCTCGGCTTCAGTCCTCGTGTAATACATAAATTAGCACAACTCTGTGTTTTTTCACCTCGTCTCGTGATTCTATGCTAGAAGGCACTCTTGCTTTATTTCGTGTTCCAACCTTCGCATGATGATCCAATTTCGTTAATTACATGCTTCTCCATCTTTCTATTCCTTAGTCAAAGAGAGGAAAGTTTCTTCTTTTGTTTCCCATTTCATTCTCTTTCACACGTGAGGATACACACCTTCCCTCTTGTCCCTGAGTCACTGTCTTCCTCAAACATGATCAAGGTTGGTCATGAACCTTCTCATAGTCCCCGCATTGTTGCATCTTCCTTACTGTTTGTGTCTTTCTTCTTCCGCGTGACCAAGACTTGGTCACATGCCTTTTTCCTTAGTGGCCATCACCTTTTCACTCCGCTTTAGTTAATATTGCTTGTTCCATGCATCGTCTCTTTGTTTTAGCACCTTCTTTGCATGTTTTCTAGTGTTACCTCATTTCTTCATTTCATTTCCTTGTCTCAGTTCCTCATCGATGTGATGAACATATTTTATTCTCAGTGATATTCATCACCATTTTTTTTTTGAGGAACTCTAGGGCCCTCGTCGTGACATGTTTATGTTCTTCCCCTAGTTGTACTGGGATGTATGCTTGAGAAAAACTCAAATTTCCAGACTTGTAGTGTGTTATGGCATGTTGCTATTCTTTCCCTAGTCATCTTGGGGTGTATGTATGAGTAAGGTTTAGGTTCTCCCCCTCCTTTTTTTGAAGGAGTTTGTTATGCTCATGTTATGGCATTTTGTAGTATACTCTAGATACTGGTAAGACGTAGCGTTTGATATCATCTTGTTCGTTTTGTGAAGATGTTTACTCATCGTAGAGTTTACTTGCCCATCTGAGGGTATCATCTCATCCGAGAGCATTTGCTCATCTTAGAGCATTTTCCCATCTTAGGGCATTGGATCATCTTAAAGCATTCACCCATCTTAGAGTATTCACCCATCATAGAGCATTCACCCATCTTAGGGCATTCACTCATCTTAGAGTACATTGTCCTCATCGGTAGGTGGCCTTCAGTCTGGATAATAATCAATGGCATTTACCTATATGAGAATATATGGATCATAATCGAAACTAACACAAGATTATATTGTGCCAAAAGAAAATTGCTTATTTATGAGATTAAAGTTCTTACATATGAGAGATCTTTGGATAACTTCTATTGAAGTTGGCGTTGATATTTCCTCCTATCAAGTTTCCATCCCACCACTTTATTTTGTACATTTTGTAGAGTTTATCCTTGTCACCTTGTTCATGGGTAGGCATAGCACTTGGTATTGTCAATTGGTTTCTCATTAGCACCAACCTCGACTTTCCTCATACGATTATAAAAACGCCATCTTAGTGTTTTACACTCCTTAGTTGGGGGTTCCACTTTTCTGTAGAAGAGACAATAGTTCACATGTCGCTTATACTGCTCGATAGGTTCATTTAGTGGTGGTGTTAATTTGATATCATCGTTACAGATCTATTCCTTGAGCAAATCCATGACTAGATCGAAAGATCAAGGATAGTCTGGGGGCTCCTCCCTTGTATTAGTGTTCAATAAACGCTTGTTGCGCCTGTCGTCACTATCATTAAACTGACATCTTCTCTGATTACTCTCATCCCGCTCATAGGACATACTGTAAGGCTAGTTCTTAGCATATACCGAGATTTTCTCTTTCGTGGCGTATGTCCTGGTACATGCTTCTTTTAGGTCCGCGAAGTTGTCAAGGCTTGCGTTTTCCAACACCCGTCGTATCTGTAGTGGTAAGGCGGAAATGCAGATGTTTACTAACTCTTTTTCTGGTATCACAATATTACACCTCAAGTACTGCATGTGGAATCGTTTGAAGAATAATGCAATCTTTTCTCCCACTTGGTATCTGTCTTTACACAGGTCATAGATGGAAATCTTAACAAGTTTGGAGTAAAAGTGTTATATAAAGGTCTGTTGTATTTGCTCCCATGTATCAATGTTGTTCTGCAGTAATGTAACGAGCCATGTAAAAGCATCGTCCATGAGTGACTTTCCAAATTCTCTGAGGAAGATATGTTCATTAGCAGCGTGTTCGTTCAACATCATTGTGAACCTTTGTAGGTGTTCCATTGTATTGTTGGTTCCATCGAAGAGTTTGAACTTCAGAGTCTTGTACTGCGCTAGCATTAGTCTCTTGACTGCGTCTGGAGTAAAAGGGGATTGGATTTTGTAACTCCTTGAGGATGCCTCGAACCCATATCTATCTTCAATATACTTTGTCATTTTTATTTCATCGATTGATGCTTCATGACGAGTAAATGGTTGTGGTATGTATCGAAGGTTTTGGTGAAGTATGTTCCTCGTAATTACGATCAGATGCACGTTTACCATTGTTGTCTTACAACGTCTCTTGACATTGTCTCCCATCTTGATTGTCACGCCCTCTTGTGACCCTTCATCACGAGGAGGTGGAGTAAGAGCAGTGATGTGCACCATCAATTCTATTCTTCGACGATCGGTTTCCTGAAACTCCAAGAAAGCTTGTTGTAATTCTGTTGGGGCCTCAGTCTTATTAGTGCTTGATCAGTGAGTGGGATGTCCTTTCCATCATTGCGAACAAGGGTCTGTTCTGTGTCTGTTGTCATCGTACTATTTCTGGGATCTAAGCCCAGTAGAAGTCGCCAAATGAAAATAATATTAATCTCGAAGGGGGTAAACCCAAGGTAATACAAATGTGTAAAGAGTATTACTCTAATCCAGAAAATAGTACACTGCTAGAATTACACAGAAAAAGCCTTTCTACTCTCAGTCTCTCTGAGGGGGTATTTATAGTATTCTTAAATTCCCTGACATTGTACACGTGGATGATCTTGGCTTCTTCGTGAGTTTTGTACGTCAAGCCCGTACACGTGTCCTTGATGCCATCTCTTTTTTTATGGAACTAGCTTAACGGATACTGGACAACCTTATCCAGGTCCACCCTGCTGACGTGTATATTTCTTTTCGCGACTGTCTTGTCCTAGGTTGCCTTTATGACTTGATTCTTGTATGTTACAACATCTGACATAACCACCTACTTGATATTTTTCCTACTCACCGTGTGATCAAGCGACAACCTTTTCACTTCCTCCTTCTATATCTCATATCGCGTGACCGAGCCTTGGTCATGCGGTTACTCCCTTATCCAATCATTATCTTCTCCCCTTTTCTCTCTCCTGCCGCGTGACCCACCCTTGGTCACACGACCACTCCTTCTTCCCCTCTCTCTGTTTATTTTCTTCTCTCACTCATTCTCTCCTGCCGCGTGACTAACCCTTGGTCACGCGACCACCTTCCTTTTTTCTATTTTCTCTCTCCTACCGCGTGACCAAGGGTTGGTCATGCATCCACCTTCCTTTCTTCTATTCTCTCTTCTACCGTGTGACTAAGGCTTAGTCACGTGTCCATCCACTTCTTTCTTTTATCTTCCTTCTCATTTTTTCTTGCTTCCCGCCGTGAACAAGGTTTGGTCACGCGGTCACCCACTTCTCTCTTTCTTCTCATTTTGTCTTGCTTCCCGTCGTGACCAAGGCTTGGCCATGCGGCTGCCACTTTTGCTCCCCTTTGTTTGTTGATTCACTCTATTCACTATCTTTCTCTTGGTGTCTGGGTTCATTCTAGGGTGAAATCCCTATTTTACCCTTATCCTAATTTTGGGGGTATCTACATGGGGAACAATTTCAGATATATCCATTTTTCCATCCCTGAGGCAACTAATATTGATACTTCAGACCCACTAGAATTTGTTTTCGAAGCTAAGAAAATGATCACAAAGAAGAAAAACTCCTTGGTTTTTTACCTAACTGGTACATTACTAGAGTTAATGAGAAAACTAAGAGGCCCAAAGGTAAATGTTACAATCATTTGATTGTTCAAAACTTCAAATCGACTAATAAACAACTAATAATTATCTCCATGTTGAGAAAATGTCTCTAAGAAAGTATCTTCTCTGAAGGGTCTCTACTTCGTATTGGTGAATATTCCTCAAGTAAAACTAAGATTTTTCTTAGCTTATACTAATCGGAACGGATCCCTTGACTTAATTTTTTATTTAATTTATCCACCATCAGATGTAGGTTGATGGATGGTTGATTATAACTCTCTTGTTTTTGGAAAATTTATCTTGATCTTCACCATCCATACACTTGCATCTAATGGTTGAGAAATTAAGTAAACAATTAAGTCAGGGGATGTGCTCCCTATACTAATATAAAAAAACAACAACTTATTTTTGATTAGTATAACTCTGAGATTATAAAAATATCCTCAAACATCATTAATACCACTATATATATATTCAAGGGTAAAATTGTATATTAAGCATATAATCACATATTTACAAAAATGTCATTGTTTCAAAATAAATTAAAAAACTTCAAACATTTATACCTTTAAAAATAAAAATCGAATTCTTATAAAATTTATATATTAGAAAAGCTCTTTTAATTATCTATATAATGAGTATAAATAAGAAAATTAAATTCTTATTTTTAAAATAAATCTTTTTACCGTTTTTAAAATTTATATCGTTAAAAGATCCCAATATAAGTATATACACCGCACATGTGATCTCATTAGTAGTATATAAAAATCGTCCATCATTCTTTGTGAGTTGTTAGAAACTTATGCTTTACTTTGAAAATCCGCTTACAAACAACAAATTTTCCGAGATTAATTTATGCACAATAGAGAAGAAACCAGATTTGGCTAGGTAAAAGTGTGGGACTATTGTAGAAAAGGCTTGCTCGGTGAGGCCTATTCTGATTAATTAATCTTGCTTAGAAGCAAACAAAGATCCCAGCAGTACTTTGGCAGTTTGGAAGTTTGACTTACCGACGTGCTTAGATAGTTTGTTGGTCGTAACATAATTTTTATTATTAATATTATTGGATAAAGAGTATTTTTACAAGAAACTAGTTGGAAGCCTAACAAGCTAAGCTTCTAATACTACATTAGTTGAAAAGGTTGTCGTGCTAGCTTAGCAGCGAGCTTATGAGGAACCAGTTAAAGGAGCCAAAGCGGATATGGAGGCTGATTATATCGCAAAGGGGGCAAGCTAACTCTACCTTCCATGTCAAATTCTGCGGTATTGCACCATCAGAAAATCGAACCTGGGACCTCCTGGAGCACATCAAATCTTTTAAAGAATGGAGATGACCAGCTAAGTTAGCTACCCATTTTTTATTATTATTATTATTATTATTATTATTATTATTATTATTATTATTTTATTATAAAAAGGGCTTTCATTAAAAGGGAGAAAAGTATTTTTTACATGGCATTGGTAGGGAGCCTAGCCACAAGCTGAGCCCCTACCCCTTTCTGAATGGAAATGCCTAATCTAAAGAAAAGGGAATCCCCAACTTTGTAGTTATAGTCGTGGCTAGCCATGCAATTCAGCAGTCTCGTCATGAAGCCAATCCTGTCATCTCCCAACTCCCCCAGAGTCGTAAAGGCAAGAACACCCAAGCCATATCCATGCTCGTTACATTTGTCTAAATATTTATTAGTTTTACGCGTAACAGCGTTAGAGATGGCAATCCCAGGCGTAAACGCAACCCTCTCACCTCCAGCAAAAGGGGACACCCCTGTGACGTCGAAGCACACGTCTCGACCCTCCTACCAATTGTATACGAGTATATCCGCGGGCCTAAGGGCGCTTGCGTTGTCAGACAAAAAACCCAGCCTTACTTCCATACGGGCAGTGACACCATCTATGAATAACCGCAATCGCACGGCGTCTAACAAGTAGACAACGACAAGTACGGGTCGAACCCACAGAGAGCGGGGAAATACTGCAATCAATATCTCTAATCAACTAACCAGAAATAATATTTATGGATTTTTAAGTTTATAGATAAAATAATAAAACAAACTAAACTAACAAAATAATTAAGCAGAGAGAGTCAGTAACCAGGGTTTTCAGTATCCACAACTATTTCTATTTAATTATTGAAGTGAAATATAACTCATGAATATTTAGAGTCGCAAATATCACTGGGACGCCCTAAACATGGTGCATCAAAAAGCCCTAGTCTCAAGCATACACCATAAAATTGTGTTAGCGAGAAAATTGTACGAAACTAATTATAGGTCCACAAATAATACCTGACTATTCTAAGCATACCCCATCAAAAAGGATTTAACCCAAGCATGAAATATCAAATAAGTAGGCAAATATATTTGCAACAAGTAGATTTTCAAAAAACAACTGTATACCAGAAGCATGGAACATCAAAAACCTAAGCCAAGCATGTAATATCAAATAAGTAGGCAAAAACCTAACAATTGTTTAATAAAATTTAATAAATCAAAATCATGGAATTAATCTATTCAAATCATAATGGTCTGTATCAAATATTTTATTTAATTGATCTAAAACTCTAAGTGGTTTCAAAATTAAACCCTAGTTACAAATTAATTAAAACATGGAGATGGGTTTCTTAAAACCCATTAAAATAATTAAAAGAGAGAAAGAATTAAACCGATAATCGATAGGCGTCACTGTGATCGAATCTGTCCTCACGCCTCCGTATCCTCCAAAACTATACAGGAAAAAGTCATGTACGCCCAAAAATCCGTGCCGCCCTCTCCTTCCTGCCCTTTGCGGCGCTTCCAATCCTCCCGAAAACTCTCTCTCCAAAAACCTCATAAAAACTGGAAGAAAAGTCTCTTTATACTCATATTTCTTTTTTTTTAGGTTTTTGACTCTCTGTTTCACGCCTCTTTGTGGGCTCCATGCCTATTCTTTCTCACTTTAATTTAAAGCCTAGGTCTAGCTCCACCTGACACCCTTCTTTTATTTTACCGAGACCATCAGCCCTTTCCTAGCTGCTTGATACTCAATCACTGCCAAGAAGTCAGCTGATCCACCTGATGCCTAGCACCTCACCCACCATCCGTGTACTTTGTTTTAATGACCATTCAAATTCTATCTTTCACATGCTGACCAAACAAAGAAGCTCTATGCCACCTCATGCCTTCTCACTGTCATTAATTCATGTGATGTTTCCAAACAAGAAGACTTCACTTCTCACTTTCAACGTCACTAAATCACACAAGGCAACAACCACTTCAATTCGTTGTATATGTAGTGCATCAGTGAATGCTTCACCTGCTCGTCATGTGACCGTGATCAACACTGTTTCAACGCAAACGACAATTAACACCTATTTTAACCATGTCTAATTAATAACTTCAAATTTAATGTGAACCACCTATTAATAATAAAATAGTAAATTTAGTACAATAATGATAACTAAAAAAATATAAATAATATGGTAAAATTATATAAATTAAGAGCCTATCAACTTCCTTACGGGCAGTGACACCATCTTTAAAATACATATCCTCCACCACGTCTCTAACTAGGTCGTGCCTAAATTTGAGACCCACTTCACTGGCACAGTGAAGGGCGTGATCCCCAAAGGCATCCATTTATCTGCCGCAAAAAGAACAAGAGATACCCTCAGCAAACATAGCAATACCCAACCTATAACAAAGTATGGCCCTAAATTGGCGAGGCCCAATAGATTGGTGTAGCCCTACGTTTGGGATAGCTTTGACGTAGTCTTGTGCATAACTCAGCCGATTACATTGCCACAAAATGCAATCGCGCTCAGTCTGGTAGAAACTGCTCAGTCTTTAGTTTATTATTATTAAACTAAAGATAAAATTGGACGATTTACAGAGTCTCGTGGTAACGATAATGAGCTAGATGGGAAGCCTGAGTATAACTATTGGATCCGAGAAAGAGTTGATAGATCACAAATTATTCAACACTTGCATGGAAAATGCGTTTGACAGGATTTATAAAGCTTCTACGAAGACCATCTCCACTTGATTGAAAGATATTATCAAGAAGTTTAGTTTTGTTTCACAAGTGCTTTTGTTTTAATTAGCATTTAATTAAGAATAAATAAATCTGAAGTAAGAACAGTATTAGATTTGCTTGAAGGCTTGAAGCAAATTTAAGGAAACCCAAGAAAATATAATTCAGCTGCAATGGTTCCATGAAAAATATAAGGAAAAGGACACAAAAAGGCATACTAAATATGTCGTATGTCGTTTTGTGTTGTACGAAAAATTAAAATGTATTGTTACAGAAAATTTAACATGCCCTGTTGTGTAGTGCCGGCATATTTATATTTATGTTTCCAAAATAAATATTTATTTATTTATATTATTGGATAATAAGTGATTTAATTAATTTTTTGAGATAATTATAATAAAATTAGCAAAATTAATTAAATTTTATAGAAAATATTCCTTATTATATGATATTATAATATTTTATTCTAAAATAGGTATATGCCTGATTTTACATGTGGGGAAAAACAAATTAAAAGGTAATTTAGAAAAAGTGGAGTGAGAAGATGAATGTTCGTCTAATCCTTAAACATTTGTACTGTTGAAGTACTTTATTTAGATTCGAGAGATCAATTTGTACAATCCTGGCCTAAACCAAGCAATGGTCGTTCCAGTCTTGTTTCAATCACAATGGAGAAGGAGAAGGGTTGGTCTTAGGGAGGGAAGCGAGAGAAGGATTGAGGTCAGAGTATCAGACTCTGTGGGATGTAATTGGTGTGAATAAATATGAACAACTCTATGAGTGAGAAGATGATATGATCGAGTTGTTCGACTTGAATTGTTCTGTATTATACTTAGACTTGGAATTATGGTGATCTGACTTGTTGTGTCAATAGATTGAGAAATCTATTTTATAGTCATAGATATTGTAACCATTCACCTAACCTCTTCTCTAGAAGGAAGTGTCGATGTTTGAGTAGTAGTGAAGTGGAGAAGGTGGAGAAAGTGGAGAAAGTGTTGAAAGCTGCTCTCTACTTCGATTAAGGTTGTATGGACGGTTGCTCAACCTACCACTCATCTACTCAACTACTGATCAAACTTTCCAGAGTTTTCTCTGAAGTGGGTGAATTGTTGCACCATGTTCCGTAGACCACCAGACCAATACCCTAGTGAATATCCCCCTATTTGTGACATTTGATATCTCGTGTAATTTATGTAGTATTAAGCACTACTAATAATATTAAGTCGAATGAAACATGCTTAGCCTTTTGACTGAAGACCTGTCTAGCTTGACTAGGCTGATGAGTCTTCACGAACTAAAATAAAATATATAATTATTTTATTTATGAGGAACATTATGTTCAACTAGTTCAATTTGCATTGACATGCTTATTTTGTAGAAATAAGTGTACGCTGCTGAGCATGAGAAAATGTATGTGAAGCCATAAAATTTATGAGTGTGAGGCAAACCCAAATAGGCAAGAATTAAGTGCTACTGCTAAGGTAAATAAAGCTTAGGAAGTGAGCCTAAGTTAGATTAAGTTTAATGCTAAGGTGCATTAGTATTTGGATTTAGATTAAGCCTTCTTAGTTGAAAGGAGTAATATTAAGCCTCCTTAGTAAAGGAGTTGTATTAAGCCGCATTAGTATTAGGAGCATAGGTTAAGACGTCTTAGTATTCGATTATTGTACTAGGACACATGAGTTTTACCTTTGGAACAAAGACGCGTGAGCTTTGCCTTTTGTAGCTAAGACGCACGAGTTTATCCCACTTGAACTAAGACGCATGAGTTTAGTTTTTGAACTAAGATGCATTAGTTTAGGGCAAAAGAGTAAAAGGCCTAGTTTGAACAAGAGCTAAGACACTTGAGTTTTGTTCTTTAAACTAGGGCGCATTAGTTTAGGGCAAAAGAGTAAAACGCCTAGTTTGGACAAACAGGTAAGACGCACACGTGTTTCTCTTTGCACTAAGACGCACAAGTTGAGGGAAAAAAGGGTAAAACGCCTTATTTGGACAAAGAGGTAAGACGTTTTAGTTATGATTTTTTGAGACAAAGAGGCACAGGTTTGGTCTTTGAACAAAGACGCAAAAGTTTTTCCTTTGTAACTAAGACGTACGAGTTTAGCTCTTTGTAACTAAGATGCACGAGTTTACCTATTTGAACTAAGACGCATTAGTTTAGGGTAAAAATGTAAAACGTCTTAGTTTGGTCTTAGAGACAAAGACGCACATTGTCTACGACAAGACTAAGACGCATTAGTCTTGTCTTTGAAACAAATGCGCACTTGCTTAGTCTTTGAGACTAAGACGCACATGTGTTATGGTTATACTAAGGCACACAGGTATTGTGTTATAACCTTTTGTAACGTTTTAAGTCCATCGTCTCCTTTTCCAATTGGGGTTTGAAAGTATTTTTTTATCGCTTGGGACGTTTATAAGTGTTGCGAACTTATTTTTAAGTGTTTCGAAAACCCTAAATTGACTTCTTTTCACCCATTCACATTAGTTGTGTCTTTAGGCAAAGATTAATGTGACTGGGGATGGATTTAGCCAGTAGAAGCTATGAAATTGTGTCTGGCACAATTTTCACTTTGAATCTAAGTATAATTGTGGTACTTTAATCAAATAGATTCATATATAATCTTATATATAAAGCTATATAGATATTTTAGTGAGTCAGTATTGATCTGTTGAGCATAGATATTGACATAAGCTAATTTTTTTGGAATCCAGTTGCGGAGTGTAACATCAAATAATACTCAAATTTCTATGTACTTGTTGGCAATCCATCTAGGAGCTTGAGATTTTATGTTAAAAAAATCATAAAATATTTGGGAATGGCATAGTAAGCACCAGTGTTATTCTAATGATTTTGTACAATGATGAATGTTGATTCAATTTATTAATTTTGATCGTATATATAGTTAGCCATACATATAAAGAGATGACAGGGATAAGCGCCTGAGAGAGGGAAGGAATAAGCACTTGCCTATAACTTTTTGCAGAATTTGAGGTTTTATATTTCTCAGACTCTAGTCTTGAGAGATAATTTTACTATTTTATCCTTGTCAAAAACCCATCATCTACATTAAGTCTCCTACTTAGCACGGAATGAGTAATATTGTGTGGTAAGCACCAGATGGTGTCCTGTCAGATGAAAATAAACAAAATATAAATTTATAGTTCAATGGTTAGATATTACCAGAAGACTAGTAGTCGTCTTGAACTTTTGAATAAGCAAGCTAGAAGGCCATCTTGGATGAATAAGTAATGATCCATATTAAAGCAAGGCTCGGAAATGGTCGGAAAAGCATAGCTTAATAGTAGTAAGATGATCACGACTTAGAGTTGATGTGAATACGTCTGCTAGGAGCTGTTGGACGTGTGTTCCTAGGTTGTGAAGACGTACAAGATTTGAGGGGAAGACAAGGTAAGAAAGCGAACAAAGATGAAGCGGATTGTGCAAGTTGGGAAGGGGATAATCAGGCTTGGTAGTATGCGAACCGACTGAAGCCGTGTTTTGCTGGAAGAAAAAAGGGAATTCGTCCCCCCTTCCAACTTCGAAATAACTATTTGATATAAAAGGGAAGTTTTGCTTCTCCCTTCTTTTAGACCGGTCAAGAAAGCTCTCTTCTCTTCACCTGTATGGTCATCCTCTTCTTAATCATTATAGCATCAACCGACCATTGATAAGCAAAGTGAGCTCTACCTTATCTCTTTTCATGAGTATACAACCCTAGATTGAGTTTATGTATATATTTCTCAACAAAACTTCTCATGTGCTTCTTTGAATCAAAAGCATCCCTAAACCCTAGTTTTCTTGTGCAGACTCCGTTAATCTTCTTGTATTTGCTTAAGAATATCATCTTCATAATCAATTGTTACTCACGGGTAAGTTGGGGTTTTGACCTAAACGTGAACGAGTATTCAAGTGATTTTTTTTTATCGTGAGTTAATGCGCACGTTTTCTCTTGATATTTGCAGCATTGTTTGCTTCTTGTGAGGGCGAGCTTAGTCCAGATGTTGCCTTCTACTTTATTAGGTACGTATGTTTTCGTCTCTCTTTTCTCTATTTTATTGAAAAAAAGTTGAGCATCTATTAGAAACATCATTGTTTTGAATCATATGATTTTATGTCTTTGTTGTTGTACATAAAAAAAATACTTCTACTTTCGGATTCTTGTACAACTTGAAAATGGGTAAAAATATTCTTGTTGATTCCGTTGAGATATCACATGATGATAATGATGATTCTGCCTCTATCAATGGGAAAAAAATACTTATGGCTATGGGCATGCTAAGGATATGCCAAATATGGACGATGACTTCTTTATGTTTGCTTATTATCATGCTAGAGTCCACCCTGGTCATGTCATGCGTGTCCTCGGAAACTTGGGTGAAGCTGTGAACCCTTTGTTAGTTACTCCTGAACATGTGATGTGATTTTATCTTCAGAAAAAAGAATATGCTGCTTCACGTATTGATTTCAGAATTTTCCTGTCTCCATTGAGTGGTTGGGATGGATGGTTGAGGAGTATGCTTGGTAAGGATCACGTCGTAGCTTTATTGAAGGATGCACAAATTTATGAAGCTATTACAATATCGGGTACCCATTGGCTCAAGAAGGATATGTGTAGTGTGATTGCTCTTCTCTCGCGATGGTGCATCCCAACTCACACTTTTATATGCATATGGGGAGAATTAACAATCACCTTAGAGGATATGGCTATCCTGCTACATCTTTCTATCTCAGGGAATCTTAACCTTCGTTTGAATGAAAAGGGAAAACAATTTCGTCTGACTTGAGTAAAGAAGATGGATGAATATGACGTGAAGTCTAATGTTGAGAAGTGTTTCTGTACTTGGTGGATGGTGCAGTGGTGGCCGAGAAAGGAGAAGCCATGCCAGGTTTTGGATGACACATTGAGTGTTGCTGCATTTTTATGCCTATGGCTATTAAGAGAAATATTTTATGATGGTTCTCTCCTTAAGATGAAATCAATAGTAGTTCCTATTTCCATCAAGCTAGCACAGGGTGTGGCCTTGCCTATAGGTAGCTTATTCCTTAGTTCTTTATGCTCTCATCTTGACTTTGTATTATCAGATATGTGTGTCTCCAATGGCTTTATGAAATAGAGACATTCATAAATGTTAATTTCCTTCAAGCATGGTTGTGGGAACATTATAAGGATTATGCCCCTGATCCTCATAAGACATTTGTTGATAAATAGAAGGTGACAAGGATACTCCACTAGTCACACAAGCGTCCGAGACCTGGTAAGGAGCTTATTACATTCTTAGACAGCATGTCATCAATAAATTTACGTCATTGGGCACCACTCCCTCGTATAGCTCAGTTGAATACTTTTGCCTCTCGCCCTGGTATTTTCTTGTCGTCTGGTAGTCGCACTGTTGATACTTGGAAATTACTTTTATGCTGAGTTGCACGCCTGGTTATCTTTTGTCAATATTTATGGAGTCTCATAGGATAGAATATTATAATATTTACAGGGTTGCTCGTCAGATGAGGTTCTTCCAGGATATCCCTTCTTGCCGTACTGCTCCCCCTTCTTTGGATAAATTGAGTCTTACTTTAAATCAGGGTTCTGGTGTAGAAGGGAAAAGTTTTCCATTCTTAACTTCTGAAAGAAAACCAGCAATAACCCCAAGATATAAGAGATATTGGCAGAGTGAACATGCTCGCTTTACTGTATTTGCTCAAACAATTTTTCTAGAGTTACATGATCTTCATTTTGATGAAGTCTTGTTGAACCATCCTATGCTGAAGCATCTTCCTGCTAGTAAATGTGTAGCTCTGTCTGAGCCAACTCAAGTGAGTATTTATAAATCTGTCTTTCTTGTCATTTGTATGTTTATGTATTTAATATCTTTATGGCTCTTTTGACTAGAGAGGAAATCAGGTGAAGCCTCGAAATGGGAAGAAGAAGGAAAAATACAGTGATAGTCCCCAGGTAGTAGATACTAGGTCAAAGAAACGTGCAGGCGGAATTCATTCTGGCACTGGAGATTCTCCCATTTCAAAAGTATGAATCTTTCACATCATGGTTTATTATGATTAAATTCATCGTACTTGACTGATATATTTCCTTTCAGAGTTCATCTTCTGTTGGAGGATTTTTGACATCTTTACCTGGGCAGTTGAACCCGTTTGCCAGATTAACAGCAGAAGCAAGGACTAAAATTAGTAATTCTGAGGTGAGTGACTAGCTCTGTATTACCATTGTATATTGAATGAGTATATCTAACATCATTGGTGATTGTCATTTCATTGCTTTCAGAGAAAAACATGTCTGATAATGAAGAAAGTGATGTTTTCAAAACTTCAGAAGGTGATGAAAGTAGTCGTCCTGTCTCAGGGGAAGAGGAGAATAATGACTCAGATCATGATCTTGATATTCCAAATGGCTCAAAACATGGCCAAATAAGTCTTCATCTTGAATTAACCTTGTAATTACTTAGAAATAGCACTTGACTGAAGTAACAAAGGAAAAATTGTATGAAAACATGAGAAATTTCGTGAAACTTTGTTGCTAGAAAAATTCAGATATAATGTCTTCACTGAAAAACTGTAAAATCCTCATACGGAGTCCGTTTTCGATGATCTACCCCAACTTTTTCATGACCAGACAACCAGCTGTCTCCTTACGAGTACTATTTTGATTTTTGAGGTCATTTGGGGCTTCAAAAAGACGAAACATTAAAAATCCAGGAAAAAATCAGGAACTTTTCAGTTGTGAGATAGTTGAGTGTTTTGACCATATCTCTTAGATCGTTTGTCTAATTGATATGATTTTTTAGTATGTTGTAGAGGACTTCCATACAAAGATTTTGGTATATAACTCATCCCTAGATTCATTACCAATTTCTCCCAGATCGCGACTTTGTATAGAATAATGTAAAATTGCCTCTGATGATGAGCTTGATGTGAAAACGTATTTCTAGGCCTCTGGGCCATTTGCTTGAGTTTTGGGTACTTGATGAAGTATACTCACATAATTAGTCCACTTATATTCTGAAAATTCTAGTTGGAGCTTGAATCTCATATTTTTTCACCAACTGGTAATTTTACAGGGGAAAGTAGAGAGGAGCGCAGTTGCATTGAAGAAGTATTGATTGTGGACCAAGTTGATAAAGCCATTGCTTCTTCATATCAAAACCCTGAAGAAGTCCTCACTGACATGATTTTTGATATAGAAAATCAAAGTGAAGACGTCACAGAGACTGAAAAGGCCGTGGTTGTGTCTGAATATCCTGGTGCAGGTCTTCCTTTTTATCCTCCACTTAGTAGGACACTTCCAAAACATGTGCTTGTTGGAGGATTCAGCGTCTTAGCAGAGTATGCTGAGTGTATACTCAGATATGGTAGAAGTATGGTGACATTTCTACTACCGAGAAGTATGGATATCCCACTGTTCTTAACTTTCGTGTGAGTGAAGTATTGCCCTTCATGTATGAAATGTGTACTGTGACTAATGATACTATTGTTGAGTGGATGTTCGTGAACTGGAGGTATCATCTGGAGACATGTGACTGGTTTGGATTCAATATGACTTGTTTTGGTCATGGAATTGATGTTGTTAAGGAGTCACAGGTTGCAGCAGGTGTGATCCTATCTTCTGATCTTATTGAGCAAGGGGAGGCAGAGGTTGAAAGGTTGACCCTAAGAGTTAGAGTTGAAGAAGGCTACTCTCTGAAACATGAAGGAAGCCTTCTTTAAGAAGGATATGCTATTGTTGTCCGTCTTCCCCCACGCTTTATTATGCACTTTTATTTTTATTCTAGAGAGATGCTAGACTTATTTGATTTTGTTTATTTGGTTTAGGTATGAATGACTGGATATTTGGTAGGTATGATTGCAAGGATTTTATATTTGTATCAACAGGGGTTTTAAACTAATAAAATTGTAATTTGATTACTGAAAAGGGAATTTGATACTAAATGCAAATGTCTTGCATACGTTTTGGAGGAACTGAAATTACAAATGAACTAAACAAATATCCCTAGATGCTTCAGGCATCAAATGCCTTGAGCCACTTCTCATGTATTGTCGCTTCTACTAATTTTCCATATTCATCAATTAACTTGTAGTATCCACCAATGGTAGCTTTAACAATCATGAATGACCATTCCCAGTCAGAGCTTGTCTTAGAGTGACGATTGCGTCTTGCTGCTTTCATAACCCAGTCTCTTACTTGAAAAATATTAACCCTCACTGGCTTATCTCTGAATATGTGTAGTTGGTAAGGTTTTCCCTTTATCTATGAGTCAACATCTGCATTCCACGTGTATGGACGTGCATGAATTTTCTTAGGGTGGTGTTATGGCACATGTGGACACTCCTATAGTGTCATGAGGAAATATCCATGATGTTCCTTTCCATAGTTGGATATCAAATGAGTGATGAACGACTCAATACGATGTTAGATTTGAAGAGGAGTCTTCTTCATCCATTTAGCAAAATACATAAGAGGTGAAGCTATCCATTCATAGCGTCTGATTAAGGCATATTGAGTTTTCCAGCAAAATCAAGTCCCCAGGCATAAGAGGTATGTGGGACGTTGAGTGGTAAAGAGATAAGTTCAATAAGTTTTAATTGAGCATGGTACCTCTCCACATATGATGTTACACTTTCTTCTGGCTCCTGCTTCATAATCACCAAGTCTTGATATTCTTCTAGATACAGAAAAGGGTTATCTGCCATAATCTTCTGATGAGGTGAAAAGATGTTTGCTTGAAGTGGGAACGACAATGAGGGTGCCTTGAGAGCTACAGTATTGTTACTGTATAGCCGTGGATGTCCCAAGATCATGTCATAACCCATATCCTCTTTTGTTATGTAAAATTTGGTTGTAGGATATGCAAAACCCATTTGAATTTTAAGATCGATGTTTCCATAAGCTTTAACATACTTTCCTTCAAGGTCTTCAATTGTAATGGGTGCATAGATAGATTTGTTGCATGTGATCCCTATAGCTCTGAGTGTCTTTACATGGATAATGTTAATTGTAGTGCCTGCATCGATTAGAGTTCTCTTAAATTCAATGTTTCTGAGGCCAGCAACAGTGAGAATTTCCCGTCACACTTTTTTTTATCTTTTCCCATCTGTGCAGGTTCAGTGCGTGCTTTTCCTTTATTGAGGGAGGTAGTCTTCTGCCTGACACAATGTGGTTAAGAGCAGTGAACAAGTCCTTGCCTAGCGCCTTTGAGAGGTATAAAAGTTCACATACACGCTCCATCAGGGATTAAACTACTTGGTTAGTGGGATCCTCAGACATGGTAAAATGCATGATAGGGAGAGTGTTCTTATGTACACCTTCATTCCCCAAGTCTAGTTCTCCCGACTCAATCCTGTCTTTGAATATCCGCTTCAAGACATTGCAATCACTTATGGAGTGATTAAAAAATATGTGGAAGTGATAATATTTAGTATTTTCCATTTGTTGCTCTGTTAGTAGACGTCGTATGGGAGGAAAGTTGATGGCACCATCTTGAATCCAGGCTTCCAGAAGTTCGACTACTTCTTTAATTGGAAAAAGGAGATTTGTGGCTGCTGGGGCTTCTTTTGGTTGTTGTTGTTAATGATCGGCCGGTGCTGGAGCTACAACTACTTGGTTAGCTCTTCTAAGTGGCCAGCCTGTCTGGGGTGCCGGAGTTGGAACTGGTGTTGGTGCTGCACGCTTGGGTTGTGGCTCCGATACTGGAGCTTTCTCTTACTTCCTTTAGTCACAGCACCTATAGATGGTTACATGTTAAATTTCCTTTGAGCTAGGCGTCAACTTCTGCGAGTCTCATGTACTTTTTCATTCTTGACAGGAGGCATTTTCCTTTATGACAGAGCATGTACAGTAGTAGCAGATCTCTTGACAACTTCATGTAACTCAGAGAATATTTGAAATCGCAATTTCTCCAATAAAGCACGATAGACTGGTATCATACGTTGATGCAAAGTTCCACCAATTGAAGTTCAGTTATATTCGGGTCATGGAAATCTAGTGCTTGAACCCTGAACCACTTCACATAATCATTAGGATGTTCATTCGATCGCTGAAACATCCTTCCCAAGTTTGATAATGTGACTTGTTCAGACACAAATAAGTATTTCCTGTGCATTAACCATTTCACACTAGTTAGAAATAATGTTGGAAGCAAGGTTGTTGTACCATGTATACGCTATTCCAGTGAGAGACTAAGAAAACTTTCTCAGATGCAACACATGGTTGTACTCATGTTCCCCTAATGCTTTAAGAAATCGTGAAATATGTTCATGAGCATTTCCTAATCCATCATAAAATGAGAAAGAAGGATATGAATATCCCCTAGAAATAGGGATCCTCTGCATCTCAGAGGGATAGGGAGGCTGGTGTTGATGAGTAACAGATGAATTCTCCTTTCTGCAAATTTGGAGAAGCTGTTCCAAATCTTCACGAGTAACAAAGTTAGGTTGATGGCTCCTCTTTAGCACTGGATTAGGGAAAATACGAATTTCATCTTCGTCTTGAGTGTTACCCCTTGATGTGTTGGCAATCGCAGTTGCTTCATAAGTATTTCGAGTCTACTTTCTTGGTGTCAATTTCTCTGTAAAGGTCTTGAGAAAGGTGAGGACCTCCTTCTGTGTTGCAGCCATCTCTATTTGAGTCCTTGCAAGGGTTTCTTGTGTCTGCATTAAATCGAAAATGGTATAAGGGGTATACTCATCCCTTGCTTTGTCAGTGTGATGCTCAGGTGGAAGAGGAGTAATGTTGTCGAAATTGGTAACTTGAGGAGTGTTACATGAAGTACCAGTACTAGTACCAGCAGAATTCATGTTGGGAGATCCCGACCTGAGACCAACCATTTTTGTAACTAATAAAACTTGAGCAATTGAAAAATTGAATAATTACAACTGATAGATTAATCTCCCACTATGGTCGCCAAAATGTTTGTGGAAAAAAAAATTAAAAGATAATTTAGAAAAAGTGGGGTGAGAAGATGAATGTTCGTCTAATCCTTAAATATTTGTACTGTTGAAGTACTTTATTTAGATTCGAGAGATCAATCTGTACAATCCTGGCCTAAACCAAGCAATGGACGTTCCAGTCTTGCTTCAGTCACAATGGAGAAGGAGAAGGGTTGGTCTTAGAGAAGGAAGCGAAAGAAGGATTGAGGTCAGAGTATCAGACTCTGTGGGATGTAATTGGTGTGAATAGATATGAAAAATTCTCTATGTGAGAAGATGATATGATCGAGTTGTTCGACTTGAATTGTTCTATATTAGACTTAGACTTGGAATTGTCGTGATCTGACTTGTTGTGTTCAATAGATTGAGAAATCTATTTTATAGTCATAGCTATTGTAACCGTTCACCTAACCTCTTCTTTAGAAGGAAGTGTCGATGTTTGAGTAGTAGTGAAGTGTAGAAGGTGGATAAAGTGTTGAAAACTGCTATGTACTTTAATCAAGGTTGAATGGACGGTTGCTCAACCTACCACTCCTCTACTCAACTGCTGATCAAACTTTCCAGAGTTTTCTCTGTAGTGGGTGCATTGTTGCATCACGTAGCGTAGACCACCAGAACAATAACCTAGTGAATATCCCCCTATTTGTGACATTTGATATCTCGTGTAATTTATGTAGTATTAAGCACTACTAATAATATTAAGTCGAATGAAACATGCTTAGCCTTTTGACTGAAGACCTGTCTAGGTTGACTAGGTTGATAAGTATTAACGGACTAAAATAAAATAAAATATGTAGTTATTTTATTTATGAGGAATAATATGTTCAACTAGGTCAATTTGCATTGACATGCTTATTTTGTAGAAATAAGTGTATGTTGTTGAGCATGAGAAAATGTATGTGAAGCCATAAAATTTATGAGTATGAGGTTACATTAATGAATGAGGCCTAGTATGGCCTTCGATAGGAAAATTAGGATTTTGAAGCTTGTATATGTGAAGCAGACCCAAATAGGCAATCATTATGTGCTAAAGGTTAATAGAGCTTAAGAACGCTTAAGTTAGATTAAGTTTAATGCTAAGCCTCCTTAGTTGAAATGAGTAATACAAAGCCTCCTTAGTTGAAAGGAGTAATACAAAGCCTCCTTAGTTGAAAGGAGTTGTATTAAGCCGCATTAGTATTAGGAGCATAGAGTAAGACATCTTAGTATTTGGCTATTGTACTAGGACACATGAGTTTTGCCTTTGGAACAAAGACGCGTGAGCTTTTCCTTTTGTACTAAGACGCACGAGTTTAGCCCACTTGAACTAAGACGCATGAGTTTAGTTTTTGAACTAAGATGCATAGTTTAGGGAAAAAGAGTAAAACGCCTAGTTTGAACAAGAGCTAAGACACATTAGTTTTGTTCTTTAAACTAGGGCACATTAGTTTAGAGAAAAAGAGTAAAACGCCTAGCTTGGACAAAGAGGTAAGACGCACACGTTTTGCTATTTGCACTAAGACGCACAAGTTGAGAGAAAAAAGGGTAAAACACCTTATTTGGACAAAGAGGTAAGACGTTTTATTTATGATTCTTTGAGACAATGAGGCGCGGGTTTGGTCTTTGAACACAGACACACAAGTTTTTCATTTGTAACTAACACGCACGAGTTTAGCTCTTTGTAACTAAGATGCACGAGTTTAACTATTTGAACTAAGACGCATTAGTTTAGGGTAAAAATGTAAAACGTCTTAGTTTGGTCTTAGAGACAAAGACGCACATTGTCTACGACAAGACTAAGACGCATTAGTCTTGTCTTTGAGACAAATGTGCACTTGCTTAGTCTTTGAAACTAAGACGCACATGTGTTTGTGGTTATACTAAGGCACACAAGTATTGTGCTATAACTTTTTGTAACGTTTTAAGTCCATCGTCTCATTTTCCAATTGGGGTTTGAAAGTATTTTTTGGTCGTTTGGAACGCTTACAAGTGTTGCGAACTTATTTTTAAGTGTTTCAAAAAACCTGAATTGAATTCTTTTCACCCATTCACATTAGTTGTCTCTTTAGGCAAGGATTGATGTGACTAAGGCTGGATTTAGCCAGTAGAAGCTATGAAATTGTGTCTGCCACAATTTTGACTTTGAATCTAAGCACAATAGTGGTACATTAATCAAATAGATTCATATATAAACTTCTATAAAAGCTATATAGATATTTTAGTGAGTCAGTATTGTTCTGTTGAGCATGGATATTGACATAAGGTAATTTTTGGGGAATCCAGTTGCGGAGTGTAACATCAAATAATACTCAAATTGCTATATACTAGTTGGCAATCCATATAGGAGCTTGAGATTTTATGTAAATTTTTTTTTATAGAATATCTGGAAATGACATAGTAAGCACCAGTGCTATTCTAATGAATTTGTACAGTGATGAATGTTGATTCAATTTATTAATTTTGATCATATATGTAGTTGGCTATATATATAAAGAGATGACATGGATAAGCGTCTGAAAGAGGGCATGGATAAACACCTGCCTAAAACTCTTTGTAAAATTTTGAGGTTTAATATTTCTCAGACTCAAGTCTTGAGAAATAATTTTACTATTTTATCTTTATCAAAAATATATCTCTAGTTAATAATTTGCCGAATGATGCACTACCCAAACTCCGACTTATATACGTGTATTATATCAGCTTTCCGCATTATGCGCGGACAGTACAGATTCGCGATTAATCCAGCTAAAAAATTCGTACTTGGTCAGAGCCAACTGGCCGACTCATCGTGTGTAGAAATATTGTTAGCGAAAGGAATTGAACCTCAATTGACATCCAACTCCTGTACTAACCCAACCACATTTTCCCCGTGCAGGTGTTTGGTTAATACTGCATATAACATATATATAACCCTTCTAAACCATAGAATTCTCATATTACTCGCATAAACTCTTGTGAAAATGATAATTTTTTTTTGCTATGTAACCTATAAATATATTAGAAATTGGCTTTTAATTTACGAATAATTATTAATTTAATTTTATGTATAAGCCGAATCTTTTATCCTAAATTTAAATACCTAAAACGAACTAAACACGTACGTATACCGTTTCAAATTATTTCTGAATTAGAAATGGTTGACCGAATAATGGACCGAATTTACCTTCCGTCAAAATAAATAATACACGTACGTATGTCATCCCGAACTTTCCTCATACATCGAATTGAACCCACCAGCTACAACATGATAACAATTATATCATTATTTATTTTACTATCAAATGGATACCGGGAATGATACATTTAAACCATCATCCATTTTATATTCTTATAAATTTTTTTAGGGTTTTCTTTAAAAAAGCTTATTTTAATATATTTTTTAACTTTTTTAGGGGATTCAACCTAATTAAAAAAGTAGGAAGAAAACAAGAGTAATATATAAAAAATCAGGCGAGTATAGATTCGATATTATAAAAATGTAAGTTAAACACTTATTAGCTGCTATCAAAGCTCCATCAAAAATCTATTTTTCGTTTAAAAATTATCGCCTTAGGAAATTCTGAAGCAAGTTTAGGCATTACTCATCTCAATCTCCCTGTTAGTAATCGGTCTGAAATCTATAGGAATGGTCGAATTGTCCTGTCTTGATATTTCCTTCGTTTCTGAAAAAATGTTACTATTATTTTTTTATTTTAACTAAAAATAGACCAATTGAAAAAATATAGTAAATTTTTTTCTGAAACGGAGATAATATTAAAAAGATAAATGAAACATTAGCCCGCCAATTAAGAGAACCCGGTTTAAAAGATTCTTGCATCACCTTTATAAAGTCATCTTTAATTATGTTCCACAAGGCTACGCAAATTCCATGATGTGACCACCAGGACCCAGTGATTTGTTATGCTCCCTTCATAACCTCAAATAAACTACCAACATTACCTTATCTTCAGAACTAATAATCTGAGAGAACACAAGCTGATCAAAAGATGGAGAAATTAAAATTGATTGTGTTCCCTAAATATTTCATGTAATATCATTATATTTCTTCTTTAAAACAAACTGAATCAAAATAGTCTTGTTCTCCAATCTCTAACGAAGAGATAGTGTTCCTACGTTTGTTGTTATTTGTCATTCTTCATTTATGGACATAGTCCGAAGTGGATCTAACAAAATTATCCATTGGTGGAAGTTGAAGATTCACCAATTTTATGAATCAATATGAAGTGGAGTATCGGTTCAGAACTCGAATTGAATCGTTAATTTAGGAAGTTATGCTCCAGCGGAATATAAAACATTACAAGTTCAAAATACTCCGTGGATACCATATTTTTATATGTATCTCAATGTCCATCCTGTTAGTATGTAAAGGCACTGAAGTGCAACCTATACAATAGAATATTTTAATTATGTATGTAACTTAATCAATGTGTAGGTTTAACTATTTCTCCACACTTAACTTTTACGTTGTCTTCAATATAAATTGATTTTTCCAACGAAAAATTTAAGGTGGAAAATCCTGTAAATATGAAAAGCTAAGAAAAATTAACAAGAAAAAGACAAGAAATACTAAACCAATGGATTGCCTCCCATGCAACGCTTAGTTTATCATCTTCATCTTGACTCTCTGGTCGCCCGTAGAACAACAATCTGAAAATTTATGGATCAATCCAGAAAACGATCTGCAATCTTAACAATGGCTTCACAAGAATATTAGCATATGATACAAATAGTGAATCCATCCTCACATAGGAATCACCCCCACACTTAGTTCTCTTTACACTCGGAAGTGTATACAAAACATAAGTGGAAGGAATTCTTGTGGAAACCTGCACGACACTAGATTCATACATATATGGTAGATACTTAAAAGTAAGGAATTCAGAAAGAACTTTAGAAGCATTCAATTCCAACCCCAAATTAGGCATCTTCTTAAAAGATGGATTAACAACCATTTGAGAAGCTACTACTAGTTTGGGAAAATCATCATTAGATAAAGATTCATGTATAGGGTTAGACAAACCTTGTATAATCTCACGTATTACGCGGTCCTCAGTACTTTTGAAAAATTACATCGACGTTCTTACATCATTCTCATTCAGAATCTTTACAAGTCATTCTTTATCAGTTTCTTGTATAACCTACAAGTCTTTTCATCATCAGATTCAAAATATGCTCCAAGTAATTCATCGTAATCCTTATGCTCTTCGTAACAAGTTGACTTCTCATTCAAAGTATCTATTATCTCTGAATTCGGGGTAGCATTCACAAAGAAGTCATAATCATCATCACTCTCATACACAACATAATTCTTACCATCAATAACTTTAGTGTTTCTGAACTCAACTTCTTCCTTTTGAATAGGTGAATGATCATTATCACGGTCACGAGTTAATCTATTAACACCGTCATTATCAACGTTTTCTAAGGGTTCATAATCCTTAGAATTTTTATCGGGATCTTCTTTATTTTCTACAAGACGGCTAATCTCCATACGTATGGCCCTAAAAATTACTTCAAGAGTTTCTATTGTTGCTCCCTCTTCTTCTAACGGGTCCAATTGTTTAAAGAGTTTCTTGATGTTAACACGTTTTCCACCGATAATCACGATAGGTTCTCTAGATACCATCTCTTCCCGTGAATTGGTGAATGATCATAAGTAAGATCAACAGTAGGTATAAACTATTACTCCCTCTGTCTTAAATTATAAGTCCTCTATTCTATTTTCGTCAGTCTTAAAATAGTTGTCAGCTTCTGTTTATAGTCATATTTTTTCATTAAACTATCAAATATACCCTTAAGTTTTATAATTATAAAATCTAAAAATTAAATAATATCTTTAGAAATAGGAAACAAATTTATTTAATATCTTTCCTGTTTATCTTTATTTTATTTTTAAAAAAATTATTTTTGGATGTAAATGTTAGATTCCTTATTAGCTATCATAGCTACCATATTTATCTCTTCAATCTTAATAATATACCAAAGATAGAAAATTACAAAATATTGACAAATATAGAGTAATATTAGTACTAAACGTGTTTAACTTTAAATATAGTAGTAATTCAACATTTAATATGGGTAGTCTTGTAAATTCCTACGGTCTTCTTAAAATCTTGACTTTGTCAATGCATACTTATGTTTAAGATGGAGGGAGTATAAGTTTCACTTGGTACGAAACTCTGCATGTTGGTTGTTGAGTTAATCTGGTTCCATGTACGTCGCAAATCCTTAAAACCATCAAGCACCTGCATGAAACTAGATTGGAGCATATGAGAAGTATAACTATCCCTCAATCTTTATGACTGTTCACTTACAAACCCTCCATAAGGTTGTTGGTATGTCTGAGAATTATCACAAGGTCTTGTAGGATATTGATTGTAACCAAAAGATTGGTTTTGATCATCATATCCCACATGTGGCTAGAAGTTATATGAATTAGAATTAAATTGATTACGATAATATGTATTGTCTTGTGAACCATATATGTTATTCCCAAAAGGAAACATCTCGATAAAGCCTAAAACCAAAATTATGTACACAACTCGTTTAGATAATTTACAACTTGTTCTAGAAAAGTGATGAATACCACACCCAATTGTGCACGCGTAAAAGAACAAATGGTCGTACCTGAAAATATAATTTTAAAAAGATAAATTAGTAAAAGCTAAGAATGAAAACTAAATGCAAACTTAGAAACTTCATTAACAACTAGAACTACCGACTGCTCCCTGGCAGCGGGGCCAATTTGATCGAGGTGTCAAACTCGTCAAAAATAAATTCCTTACTTTTTTTTACACTAACTAGTAGTATAAGGATAAGTAGGTTCGTTCCTAAGGGAGTAGAGAGTCAAGGTTGTCAATTCAAGTTTCTGGAAATAGAAATAATACAAGAATATAAAAATTAATGCAAGAATACTAATATGAGGAAGAGAATGTTCAGGAACTCCTTCTCGGCCATGAAACGTGAGTCAAATCATCATAGCTATGTTTCTGCAATATACCCATTTATTAATAACACTAGAATATTTAGTACGCTCAAATATTTCGAGATCTCTAAAATTCACCGAACATGGAAATGCTCGACTACCAGATTCTACTCATTCGAGCTATCTATAAGTACGCTCTCTAGATATAACTCAATCAAATGTTTTAAGTTTCGTGGATAAGTTACTCCTAGCGACATATTCATAAGCTTGATCCGCTTACTAGTGTTAAATTCTACATATGAATATTTAATAAATTCCCATCGACAACACCCACATATTGCTACTTGTACTCGGAATTTCAAGACAATTATGGTTCGAAGAATTCTCGAGTTAGCATAAGAATTATAAATTAACCATTTAATTTCAAAATTAAACGATTAAGAAAGAATCCTAGTGCCGTAGAGAATGAACAATAACAAGATAAATTGCAAGAGAACAAACTTATTGTATCAGTCCGGACGTCGAAATATCCTCGATCAATATGCTTAGCTACTGGAGTTTAATATGAACAAAAAAAAGAAACAAATAGAATCACAAGAAGAGAACTACTTTCAAACCCACTACAATAACCCAGCTGCTGTGAATGTGATAGTGTAGTATGAACTGGTGATGGTGTATGATATGGTCGTGTACAGGTGGTGTGTTGATACTGCTATGCCCTGTGAACTGCATAAAACTCCTCCTCAAGCTGTTGTTGGTGATCCCTGTGGGCTGGTACAGTTGAATGGTGGAGTTGGTGGCTATATGCAGTTGCGAATATGGTGGTGAATGGCAGCTGCGAAGTGGAGATGGATGTGAATGGATGGAGTGGTGAAATCTGGAGAGGAGCAAAAGCTCCTCTCTGTTGGGGTGGAGCAGTCGTGAGAGGGTATGTAGGGTTCTGTAGCCTTCGCTTTTCTTTTATTGATCAGTTTCTCAAATTCTAAATCAACAGGAAGCTCAGTTTCTTAATCAATCATAAACTCTAAAGACAGTCATTAATCTCCACCATTCATCAATCTCACATCAACGGCAAAAACCTCAACTTCTGACCTGTTTTTGCATTGCAAAACTCTGTCCAAATCTCTTATTACTTGCGACCCACTTCTCCTAATCCTTCTCAACTTCTAATACTTGTCCTAAACCCAACAAAAAGACTCATTAGTCCTGGTGGTTCAAGACCTGTGGTTCATGCATTTTGCCAAGCACTGGATGTGCATCGTGCAAATTGGTGAGGGATTTGTACTCCTTGCACCCTGGAAACACATATAAATTCCTTCCCTGCAATGGGTTCCACACATAATCAACACAATCAAAGACAAACCCATTTCAATTTCACATTCAAAACATAATCACACAGACTCATCTTCTTGGCTATGTTCACGACAACACAACTCAATAGTGAACCCTCTTTTTCTTCCCTGCCAGAAACCACCATTATCTGTTCATTCTTGTTCTTCTCGGCTCAATTCCTCCGTAGAGTCTCAGAACTTCTTAATACTTGCTGCAAAATCGAATCCACCTTAGACCCATTTCAAAACTTGTAAAACTTAATCCAACGGACCATCCCTTGCTGCTTCATATTATCGATCTTCTCCTCTTTATGGAAAGTTCTTCTCTAACACATTTCATACGTCTTTGCAGCTTCTCAAAAACACCCAATCTTTCCACCATTCTATTTCTTCTCTTCCTCGAGTTCAAATCTCATCAGAACCTATACCAGAATTTTCTTTATTTCCGGCCATAACTCACATTAACAGCAGCAACATCACAAATCACCATCACAAACTCGAACCCTTACCACCAACTGACAACATCAGCTCATCTCCATGGTTGTTCTCGGCGTGAAGGGGCTTGGCAGCAGTGTCTTCTTGGTTCAACGAGGAGGAACCGAATTGTGTAATAATACTGCACTCGACCTAGTTCAATTATTTTAGGTTAAACGAGTGGAAGATGGTGGCCCTTAGCTGAACTGTGTCTGCCCTTAAGTAGTTCTTAACTAGAATTAAATGGCTGCCCCTAGCAATCTAAGTGACTGCCCTTAAGTAGCTCTATTTAAAAGCAGGGGTTGCCCTTAGTAATCAGCTGGGTCAATACGGCTGCCCCCAGTAATTCTCTATTTTGGACACTTATTAGCCTTGTGTGCTAGTTTGTACTTGTATCCATCAACACCTAAAGTCTCCGAGCAATGAAAGGATAATCAATTGATAACTATTAGCCTTGTGTGCTACAAAACTTAAAACAAACACAAAATATAAAATTTACACAAAAAAATATCAAAGAAAGGATAATCAATTGATGATTATTAAGGTGTTTTAGACACCTATCAGTAATCTTCTAAATCACTGTAAGAATAGTTGTCTTGTGAGTTTTGCTATGTAATGTAGGTTTTGTTTTTTCGAAGAATTCATCTAAAAGTATTTTCTAAATGTCATAATTCTTATAAAAAAAAAATTATAAGGCACAAATCTTTCAAAATCTTTATGTTTATGTCGAACGACCATCCTACAAGGTTTCCTTTTATTTTGTTTATGATTTTTACATAACTGCAAGTTGGGTTTTGATCAAATATTTGTGTTTGTATAACTCTTGATTCTGCACCTTCTATGAGGAACACATACTTTGTTTAGACCGATAGTATTAAAGTTTTGGAAGTGGAAGGTTTACAACACAAGGCTTGTTAAACGTTGAAGTAGTGGACCGAAAACCTTATCATGAGAAATACTTTGTTTGATCCTTTAAAACCGCATACTGGTAAGCGTTTCAAGATTATACGACCTCAAGGCTTGACTTTATACTCCTTGGAAATTGTCAATTTGTTTTGGAATACGAGTATGATGATGTTGTTATTTAATTCACTTTATGCTTACACGAATATCTTCTTCCTTATAAATGGGTGCATTGATTAAGTTTTTGTGTCTAGCGCTTCATTGGTCTTATTTTTTGAATCATAGGCTTTTATTTCCTAGATATAGTTAGATTTATTGTGCATTTACTTTGTTAAAATTCTAAAAGAAATCATTTGTAATTTTTTTCATTGGTGAAAGATAAATTTTGAGACATCATTTTTTTAATGAAATTTTAGCGGTTAATTTGATTTTTCTCCTTTGTACCCATGGCAGTATAAAACTCAATACAAATGTCTGATTAATTCAACAAAATTTAGGTTTCTTTGGTTTTACTTCTTTCATTCTCTTTTCTGTCGGATATTTTGTTTACAAGGATGCTTTGAAAAAAGGTGTTCTGTAAGATAACAAGGATCAAATCGATCAACGATTATAATGGAGAGATAATTTTGGACTCACTGATGGACTGAAACAAGGGATATCTAAGTTTATAGACATTATAAGGATGCTTTAATGTTAAATACTAATTCCTTAAAATTGAAGTAATTTGATACTCCCTCCGTCTTAGGAAAAGAGTTATTTTCTCTTTAAATTTTTGTTCCAGCAAAAGAGTTACTTTCATTTTTATTATGACAAACTTTCAAAACTATCCTTTTTTAAAGTTTTCTTCATTTTCCATCGTCTTCTTCATTTGAGGGTAAATTTGGAAATAAATTAGAAAAACTACTCTCTCTCATCCTTGTCTTAATAATTGTACAAATAAAAAAAAAAACTCTTTTCTTAAAACGGAAGAAGTATATTTCTTTACTGTATTTAGATATTAGGTTGATTTAGTTGGAGGTTATTATGATGTTGTTGATTATGATTACCGCTGTAACAATATTATCATGGAGGTAATTGAATATGGCCAACAAGTCGCTGGCTCTGGTGAATATGAACACATACTTGAAGCGGTATATTAAGGAGAAAAGTATTACATTAAAGTTCATACTCATCCAAATGTTTTTAGGAGTGAGGTAAATTAATATATAAATTAATTTGATTAGCATTTTAGGATAGTTATGGCAAGAGTTCTGATCCAAACATGCAAATACTTATTATGCTGGCAGGTGCAAATAACTGATAGTGTTTCAGTTGTTGGAAACATCTATAATGTAGCCAACATATATACTGAATTGTCAATCAACTATATACTGCAGTATGATGTATCGGTCTCATTTTCATCAATACATCTAGGGTACATTTATGAAAGTTTTCATTAATCGTATAAATGGTATTAGTAAAGTTCATTATGGGAAAAGGTTGAAGCTCTTTTTGTTGATAATATTGTGAAATGACATAGCCATTGAGAAAACTCAGTGTGAGAACCTACCTGTACGGGATCTAAGTTGTCAAGTATGAAACACGAATAAATATGCATCAATAACAAAGGAATTATGTCAAATGTGTCGTAAGTTGGGAGTTAAAGTTGATTGGAAACATGCTTTTGTGTCTTCTCTTGACCACGTTCCTAAAATGCAGTATACGAAACAAATATTACCTTCACATTATAAAAAAAAAAACAAATGTAGCAAACACACAAAAAATCTCAGGCTGAGGAATATGGGTTATGCGTTTATTTTGATCTATTGTTGGGATTGCTCATTTGTGTTAGGAATATGGGTTTACTTAAATTGCAGGCGTCATATCCTTAGTGTTTGGTATTGATATGCTTCAATTGTAAATCAAACTATTTTATGTTCCCCCGCTTCGAATTTGGCTCTCTCACTTTAATTCCCAGTCATGTATTTATATAATTTTCTAACAGAGTCACCTCTGCTACAATTTTTCTCATCCGCAACACCAGAGATTTCAACAGTGTAGACATGGTTAAGCCTGAACTTTTCAATTCATATTTGAGTGTCTCTGTGTTGTTTTGTTAAGTAAAACTCTAATATATCCATCTAAGGTAGGTGTTGTCAATTCTCTAATTTTTACTATAATAGCCTTACTTTCATTTAACTAATTTTTTTCTCATACCTTATTTGTACTTTAAATTATATTTTTAGTTTCTAGGATTACGTACTTCAATTGCTACCTGTCAGCTGACACGTTTAAACAGGATTGGGCAAGGCTTCGTCCATCTTAATAGGTCCACATCAAAATGATTTTCTTTATAAGAATCTAAATTTGTCGATGTTTTTCTCCCATTACTTAGATTTAAAAGGGAATCCCAACAAACAGGTCCATATCATGTATTCATATCTAAAGCTAGAATAGGTTTGAGATCTAGAATTATCTAAGAAATCTAATCATAAGTAGCATAATATAGTTGTTAATGACGGGATATTATTATGCGGTTATGTGTAGAAGCTTAACCTAAGTTAAATCCTTGTGGTCCTTGCGTCGGATTGCTTAGAATAACCTTAACTCACGTAGACCATTGCTTTCATTGGGTTAAACTTGAGTGGCTCTTGCGCCAAGTTATTCATTGAAAATGATTCAACGTATGGATCTTGAGCGTTTGATGACACAAGGAATTTTGTCGGAGTAAGCCTGCAATAAGATGTTTTAGGATTATTGATATGAGAAGGATAATATGGACCCCGCCTCAAAGCGGGTCAGATTCTAATTATTCGTGTTGGCTCTTTAGTAATAAGATCGGCCAAACCCTACTTGGCTACGCCAGGAGCAACCGTGAACGTTAACTCGAATCTATTGACGAGCAAGTTGGGGTGATGGAATATGAAACCTCTAACCAGTATTTTCTTCCCTCTGATAATCTTTATTTCCTTTGTATTTTCTTTTGTTAGTTTACGTTAGTTTGATTCACTACAATGCCCCCTTGGTTACATAAGAAGTTGAAAACAAATAACAATTACATATCTCCTCGTGGGAACGATCTTTACTACTGTTATATTACTTGTTAGTATTGGTGGGAAACATCTAAAGTAATTTGTTGCACCTACGATGCGCATCACCATGTTTGTTTGCATTCCTTCCCTTCCACCTTCATTTGTTGCTTTCTATTGAGGTTTTTATATCTCAGCAGGTGGAGTTGGAGTTAACGGGTTGTCTTCCAGGTACTTCAAGATGTATTTGGCCTTCATTTTTCTTTGAATCTCTTGTGGCATCTCAACAACATGATCATTTGGCTGTATCTCAATATATTTCCCGACAATTTGCTCATTTGGTGGTATCTCAACAACTGGATCATTTGGAGTTGGTGTAATATGCAGATCAAATAAGTTGGTGGTATATCCAACTTATTTTGATGCCTTCTATTGAGTTTTAAGCTGACTTGCAGTTTGGTCTTCACTATGTCCAGAGCTTATCACTTCTAGAATAGGTTCTCGGGTAGGTGCTTCAACTGAAGATGGTACGTCAACAACTATATCTCCAAGTTGTGTCTGATATTAATGATCATCATCAACTAACTCTTTTTCACGTGCTTCATTTTTACTTGTGTTGTTGGTATAATTGGATTTGTTTGCACTTCTTGTTGCATGTTTGTTTCTTTATCGTCAATGAGACTCAAATATTTTTCAAACTCTATGAACTTAAAATGTGATGATTGACATCCTTGACTCACAATTTGCTTTTCACTGTCTCCAAGCCTTACCGCTTTTGGAATAAGAGTTTGGTAAGTGTTTCAACTGTAGATGTTACATTAACAACTGTCTCATTCCTTGGCAAATTTTCACCAATTAGAACGCCAAAATCACCTGATGATACCACCTGCAACTTTATCTATGGTACATGGATCAACTTCTTCAAAAATTCATATATTTCAGAGTTGAACTCTTGCCCGTTCTCTATCTGGGTTTCCAGACTCTGTTTATTGTCTGTCAACATATTTTCTAATATATTCACCTTTTTCACCGCCGAACTCTTTTATGTTTCTTCAATAACCTGCAACACGCCAACACCTCGTTAAACCCTTCTTCAGTCTCATCCTTGTTCTCTTTAAGATACATTACAACGGTACTGAATATATAAGTGATGCTTCGTTCTTGCTTCTCTAGGTTTGTTGTAACACCCCGAATTTTGGATCTGGATTTTTACCTAAAATCCAAACTCCAATATCCAAAATGCCACATATGCATCTGGAGTCCAAGCCCGATTTTCTCAATCCAACCATTCGTATATTTCACTACTAAAATTAATTATAAACAACTTCGATTAACTAAAGATCAATAAAACATCAATAATGACCACACAAAATACCAGTAACAATCAGTTTTGAAAAATTCATGAGTAACTCAAATTATGAGTACAAAACTAGATGTTGTATCTTAATCACACGTGTTATACCACAACGCATCTGCCTACGTACCCACATGGATCAAGATCAACCGTAGTTCATCAAACAATATTTTTCAATTAAAAACCAATTATCTGGAATAAAACCAAAACTATTATAGTTACCCTTACCTGAGAAGCTGGTTCAAATCAAGGTAGTTAACATCGTGTATCGGTATCGTATCGGCCGAATCCGATACATCTATACAAAAGATTATATCAGTTTTTATCGTTGATACATCATTAAGAGAATTTTAATAATTATAAACAAATCTCAATCTTCCAAAATAAAAGGTGGTTTATATATGGAGTTACTTTACAGTACGAGAAATCAGTACAAAATAAAGGTGGTTTAAGTAACTACTTCCACCATATTCATATATGGAGTTACTAAAATTAGTATAATTACTTGACAGTACAAGAAATCAGAATCAAAAGATAAAAAGCATTAGTGATATAAAATTGAGAGTACAAACTTCCCAGCAACCTTAAAACTAGAACCATTTTTTTCTTTTCACTAGTGTTTTTATTTCCATTAAAATGGAAAAGAAGTGATTTTGTTGGTATAATCCACGGTTTAATCCTATATGCATCATATAGCCCCAACAATTCTGGGAAGAACCAAAGTTGCAGATTTGATATGGGGCGGTTTAAATCGGTAATAAACTGTACAACATTTCCAATCCCAACATCTGCAATCACCTCATTAACAAGTTCAGCTATGTAAAATTGATCATTGGTTCGTGATGAAACGTCAACCGACTTCAAGAATACTGATCCTTTTGGATAATTTACCATTGAAGTTCATAAGATGACGCCCTTTTCCATCCGTCTAACCATCTGACATAATAGAACAGCCAAATATCTTCCAATGTGGTCTAAACGTCTCAACAAACTTATTCATTTCTTCAAGTTGCTTATTGAAGAGATTTGTACGAATATGAAGGTACGATGGCGCCGGAAAAGCTAACAGAAGATAGATAGAAAATATAAGTAAATATCATGCCAATATAAGACACCAAGATCATTATCAATCTTCACAATTACAACAGCAGTGTCCAACTAAAGGCGAAGTCAGAAACGATTCATTTCAGGGTTAACAAATTTCAAACATTGAAATTACACGGTTAAATGTGAATGACCAAATGAATTATTTGTAACAACTAACAACCAACCATTTTATTATAAGAGGACTGGTATAGCATTTTAGTGAGAATCACCAAGCCAGAATTCAGTTTTTACTGACTGACTGATTGAATCACTCAAGTCTGAAAACATAAATAGTCTGGATAGACAACCATGTAGATTATCCTATCAAATGCTTAAGTACAGTATCATATATATCATCTTATCGTATAAGGGTACACTTAAGGGTACACTTTATAGATACCCATTATAAAACAAGCATTCGCCCTGACCCCAACAACAATACCAACACCAAATTGAATTAATGGTATCTCCAGCAAATCGTAGAATATTATTTGCTCTAATTAACAAACAACTCCACCACATCCAGCTTTTTGGAGACAAAATACTAACTCATGGGATTTCTAACATGAACTTCGATTAGTCTTTACATAACTCACAAAATGGAACTTTAATGCGACTCTTAGTTATATATAGCCAGTAGTACAACATTAGAAGACTCCCACTACATATGTCTTATGAGTCGTGTTAGTATGTTACGGTGTTGCACGCTAGCCACTACCAAATTCATTCTCAGTGTCTATACTACTGCTCTCTCATGATTACATAGAACTTTCAGGGGATTTGTATTAAAAGATTAAAAATTAAAATTAACTTACAATCTCGTGAGCAGCAATGTCCGATTCCTCCCATGCAATTGAGATATAAGAAACCATAATTTCATCAGGATGGAGTGAAGAAAGCAAAAAAAAGAAAATGCAGACAAAAATCAAACTGTCAAACACCCAATCAAAATAAATCAAGTTGAGATATAAGAAAACTCAAGTGTTTTCAACACCCAGAGTCCATAGAGATTCCATCAAAAGAAAAAACAAACACCCAATTGCTATTATATCCAATTAAATCAAACTGCTCATACAAGAGTTTTTTTTTATCAAGAAATTAATTATGTGGTTGCGAACAAATCAAGTAAGATACCAAAATTGAAGTATAAAATATCGATTATTTCGAAATAACTACAGAATAGTGAGCGAAAAAACAATAACAACCTAATTTGACAAACTAACTATCAAAATCTCGGAGGATTACTTACTTATTACAGTTGTAAGATGAGAGTGAGAGATGGGACTGAAAACACGGCGCTGCAAGAGATGGACTGAAAACACGGTGATGAAATTAGGGTATTTATGAAGTAGTTGATTATTTACAAAATTACCCTCACAACCGATATTATCAGTGTACCGGTTAAACCGATATATCGGAGTGTATCGGCCAATACGAGCGTTTTTATCGTTAATCTTTGTATCGCCGATCATTTTGATATCGTCAAGGTATATGTCCTATAAAAACCGATAATATCAGCCGGTACAACCGATATTAACTACCTTAGTCAAATCATTATATTACCGTTCAACCTATGGGAGTCTGTTAACAATCTAGAAAATAAAATACCACGTGCACTCTGGGAGCCTGTTTCAATATACAAAACAAATTTTGTTTTTCCAAAGGGAGCCCCACTGGATTTAGGGAACAACTATACCAAAGATAACTCGTATGCTGATAAATATAATAAAAAAAGGTAAGTCGCTCGCCCAAGGAATCTCCACGGGGGTTTAGGGAAGATCAATCATTCACAATGATAAATCGTATCCCTTCAACCAGGGTATTAGGGGTCGCTGCATAAAGACCCTCGTCTCACTCTGAAACGTTCACACATATAATATATATATAATTCTAGCGCTACAGTAAGACCACAATCATGTTCATCAATAAAATAAAATAATAGATTCATAATTAACTTTGCGATAAAGAAAATATGCTCAAGCTTCATAAAACAAGATTTATAGAAAACACCTGGTCGTATGGGTTCTATTGTGCATTACGATTATACTATTGAAAGGATCAGTGGTAAAATACAACCCATCATTAGTAAATATTCAAACCCAACCTTTGAAAGCCAACATCAATTTAAAAAAAAATTAACGATAACTGTAACAAGATTACACGCACAAAACTACATCAACCTCTTTTCCTGACAGATTAACTAATCAATACTCAATGGATCACAAATATATTTTCACCATACAATCATAATCAAAAATTTTACATTTCACATAAATTTCAAAGGAAAGTAACATCTAGATATCGAATTATGGAAGATTTCTACTTATACAAGATAAATTTTTTACACACACAACTGTAGACTCACCACGATTTAGAGTACTTACTAGGATCATATTATTATGAAACTTTTATACCTTAAACTTATATCAACAATTTAAATGCATCCAAAATTCATAGAAACATAACAACTATAACTTCTTAAATAGGGGTCCTAGTAGTTGTATTACGTTTTACAAATTATGCAAAAAGATCCTACATAACTCAGTTGTTTCTGGATATTATGATGATCCAATCATCTTAAAATTTTATCTGAGTATATCCAACACAATTAGCTATAACGTATCAAAAATTTACATCAAACCAATATCTTAAACAAAATATATTGATTTTACAAGATCGTCTTAAAAACAAGACAGATGACATCATGTTACTAAAATATTCATAGTTAATTCACAATAATCTGAAACTAAAGAAATCCAAATCACACTGAAAGATAAGACACAAATCTACAACTTTTGTTAATTCCACAAATCATTCTAATATCATTAAGACTGCCTAAAAGGATTAAGATCATGACAAAGAGAAACTGCCCGAAAATTTCAGAAAATAGCACCCAAGTTAAATGATACATTCAACGGTAAATATGCGGTAGATTATCATCAAATTTTAACCAGAGATACTTAAGCATGTGAATTAGTAACTGGAGATAGCTGATCATCGATCAGAAACATATAATTATACAAAAAAATTACCGAAATTTAACTATACAAAACCATATGAAAACTGAAATCAAGCACAAGAAAAATCACCCAAAAAGAAAGAAATTTAGCCTTCTATCTTTATTAGATACAAACTCCTATTGATTCTCCTTAGGCTTCCTCTCTAAAAACCCGTCCATGTACTTCTCATTCTTCCTAATTTTTGGTTTTCTCCTATTTTTCTTTCTATTTTTTATTTTCTTTTTCTTTTCTTCCTCCCTTTCTTTCCTCCCATTTTCCTACCCCATAATGTTTCTCCCCCCATCTCGAGACTAACCCCTTAGAAAAATAGGGGTTTAGGGGTGAAAATTCGTCCAAGGCCCTAGTGTACTCGTAATGGGCCTAAGAATGGATTTTTGGACCTAATTTTGATATGTTTCATCATTTTAATCATATCTTGAGCTCTGAACCTCGGATTTGGGTGATTCAAAAGGCTACGAGATCGTTAAAAAGCCTTATATCATCTGTCTCAGAGTAAAACCGAAGTCAAGTTCAAAGTTCTGGATGCCTCTCATCCCCAATGTGACTAAATGGATTAATATTCTTCTATGCACATCCAAGTTATTTTAGCTTAATGAAACTTGCCATCAAATATGCGTATTTGAGGACTCTACAGAGTATCAAAAAGAAACTCTAGTAAAATGAATTTACTTAATTACCTTGTTACAAGAGTTATGAAAATACCTATATTTAAAAAAACAAACATAATTAACCTCAAATTTGGATGCGGGTATTACATTCGCAAAGTTCTAACTCTATTTTAGTGTATTCATCTTTGAAGTATCATGCAACTGTAGTATGATTCATAATATTCATAAGGGGATGTATATCATTCAGAAGTGGATGCATAACAAATATTACTGAAAACATAACATACGTAAGTTATGCATACATAAGTTGATGCATAACCTTTTATGCAGCCAACCATTTTTGAAGACTGCATAACAGACATAAGGTGCATAACACTAAGACGGGTATGCATAACAAATACCTCTAAGTATGCAACATTATTTTTCTTCATTGCTCCCAAGATCCATCATGAAGCTCTTTAATGCCCTCTAAATTAGAGTGTTATGCTAACCAAAGCTGCAAAAAATACAAATTAATAAGTTTTATAAATAAGATTTATTAACAAAGATTAAACAACTGAGTAAGCTGACTTACCAACAAGTATACAGTACATCCACTGCAAATTATAAGGTTAAGTTTTTCTTTTTTTATTGTTTTGGTGCCTTCCTGATAGGTGCGTAATTTATATATTTTAAGTATTATTTTTTTACACTTATATTATTATTATCCATGAAAATCAGCCATGAAGAAAATGGTGTTGTCGTAAAGTTGTTATCGTCAGAATGGTTGTGGTAGTGATTCAATCAAGATTGGTTAATGGCCATTGATGGCAGTGACATGGAGTTAGTCGAGCTGTGGCTTTGGTGAAATTGATGACTGCCTATGATGAAGTTAAGAATATCATGGAGGTTGAGTATGTTGTATTTTCTATGAATCAGTAATGGATGAGGTGTATCGACTATGGAAGAAAAGGTGAAAGTTGAGAGGATGGTCGAGTTTTAGCGAGAAATAGGGAAACTAGTTTCTTGTTGACGGAAATAGGAAACATAGTTTGATAGAAAATAGGAATCGAGTTTGTACAAACTCAGATAAAAAGAAAACTCGTGATGACGAGAGTTGTCAAAGCAAGGAATTAGAAAAGTCAGGTAAAAAGAATGGTCGCGACAAAGAGTGTTATCGAGGGAAAAAAGAGAAAAAAAAATTCAGAAGAAAAAGGTTGATGCGATTACACTAGTTATTGAGGGAAGAATTGAGTTTTTGCATGTCAGTTCCCTATGACTGACAGGCCATTAAAAGTGAAAAACTGATTTGGGCCAGGCCTTCTTCACTGTTGCGATCCCATTAACTGTGATGGTTATTCTATAAGTCTATTTCACGACTTTGGCTAGTTTAAACGATTTTTAGTAACCTATTTTGACCGGGATTCGAGAACGGGTACTTCTACTTTTGGGATATCTTTAAGAGACAATTTCACTTCTATTTGGGGATCTATGATATATCTTTTGGAAGAAGACAAGAACAAGGAGCTTTGGTGTTGGAGATTTTCTACAACCTAGGATTTTCTTTACTTTTCTACTTATTATTTTCTTATGGGTTTTCTATTTTATCTTATTGGTTAAGGATGTAACTTAAAGTTATGAACATGTTATTCAAATAATGCATTAGTTTCATTATTCACTCTCTTGCATATCTTTCAAGTTTTACTACGATAACAATTATTTGATTGTGTTCATATATTATGATTGGATGTTTTACATGTTTAAGTCACGAATTAAATATATTAATAACTTCTCTATAGCTAATTAAGAGTCTTAGGTAATTTTATCAAGAGCCCTAATAACTAGTAGTAATTTGTGATCACTAGCGGTGCGTACGTGAAGGAAGTCGTAATTAAAACGTGGCCTAGGTTAAATATGCTACTATTGTGTTGTATTACATATGAGTAACCCATATCGCATAATTTAAAGCTTTATTCAACTTGAATCTCTTAGCGATTAAGCATTAGGTTATTTGGTGGAAAAGAATTCATATATTAGCGATTGCGATATTTATTGATTTGTGGAGACGTAAACGAAGTGTTGACACCGATTTGGGATACTTTAGGTTTATTGGTAACATGAGAGAGTGAATGGAGATATTGATGCTTGATTGCGTAGTTGTAGCATGTATTGTGATGGATGGTGAATTCCTTAACCAACTTTCTCTTATAATATTTTCTTAAACACTTTTAGCTTAAGTTTTGTTTAAATTACTTTTGAACAAAAAAATCCCCCCTCTATACATACATTTTCAAATACAATTAACAACCTATATCTCCTTGTGGATTGAATTCGTTCTTGGAGATATTGATGCTTGCGTATTTGTAGCATGTATTGTGATGGATGGTGAATTCCTTAACCAACTTTCTCTTATAATATTTTCTTAAACACTTTTAGCTTAAGTTTTGTTTAAATTACTTTTGAACAAAAAAATCCCCCCTCTATTAAAAATAACAGGTTATGCAGCCACTAGTAAAAATAAACTTACAAAAATCTATCAATTACAAACAATAATAAGTGATACAGTTAAAATATAAAAAGTACAATTACATGACCATCGACAACACCATAATAAAATCAAATGAAAAAAATGAAAAATTTATTTGTCATTCCCATACGGCTTCTAGTTCTACAAAAAAAAGCTTCCACAACTGATTTGATGTAGTTCTACAAAAAAAAGCTTCCACAACTGATTTGATGTTCCCCAGTCAGCTGGAGTATCTAAAACTCGAGGCCTAAAGCCTATTTGGATACTAAGTAACGAGGAACACCAAATATTAAGATAAAAAGAAGGTTTCTGGTAGATGAAGCAGTTACTAAAATGCCAATCATAATTTTTAAGTATAAACATTCGATAGATTCACCAAAAAATCCGTTAGAAAAGTCATGGATGACATGCGAAAAAAACAGAAAAGATTTTGCAGCCATAAAATGGAATGGTTACAAGTGGTGTTTTGTTATTCCAATTACATATAGTGAGTTATTAATTTAAACTAATGTCTACAAACCAAATACAACAAGTTGCAAATGTTGAAACCAAATTGCTCCTTCATATCATTTCTCTCCACTCAGTATCTACTCCGAGGTAGAAAAAAAATCTCGTTTCTTCTACTCCTTGAAAAATGGACTCTGTACATTACGAATAAGAAAGGACTGTAAGTTTGGATTCTATAATGACATAGATTCAGTACCCATAATGAATGAGATTTGATACCTCTTCTTCTCTTATGTACCGGAACTACTGTACACGTTTGGAGCTTAAAAGCTCTAATCTGAGAAGCTTTCGCATTTTCCTCCAATAACTACCATATGGAGCAAAGGACACGCCAAAACCACTACTCAGCACCTCCGTAACAAGAATTTGTGGTATCAACAAAAATGAGGTCATGTGTTTTCATAAACTGTTCGGCCACTTTTGGTGAAGAGACAACTATTGTACTGACTTCACCAAGTCGTAGGTGCATCAAGGGCCCATACTGCTTCGCCAAATCCCCTAAAGTTCGATGTGGTAGACGGCCTGATAACATATTGTGCAAGTTCCCTATTATAGGCAGTTTCCTTGATCATGGTGGCAATTTTGAGTTTGTTGTTTGGAATTTGAATCTCCTAATTAATCAACATGAAGATAAAAATGAACAAAGCTAGGATCACAGGAAGGGAAGGGAACCTTTAAAATGAGTTAAGGTAAGAAAGAACCATGAACAAAGGCTATCTAAATGAGTTATGGTATCTATACCCAGTGATGGATTTTCTTCTTGTAGTGATAATAGTGATAAGTCGTTCCAGTCAAATCAGAATAAAATACCATACATATATATTATGATTAAACAATATATGTATATTAAATCAAATACAAACATTAACCATGGAGATCTAACAGAAACGAAGCATTCTAGAAAGAAAATAAGATCCTAGAAATTCAAATAAAATCCAATGAAATCTTATAGAAATTCCACTGTTAAAAGGCATAATCAAAACCGTTTACTTGTACATCTCTTCTTCGATCAAACACGAACTGAGACTAATAATTTCTCGATCATTTGAAAACAATATTATCGCCTCTTAATTCAAGAAAGAGAAATACAAAGGAAACAGAAAAGATAATGAGAAGTGAATCGAACTGTTTTTCAAAAATAAATATATATAAAAGGTAGTTTTGCCCTTAAAAAAATAAAATATATATCTTTTAAAATTATAGGCTTCACGGTACGATTATCGTGATATTAGGGCGCCACGGTTAAATTTTTGGACGGTGGATTTGATAGCGAAAATAATTGGAAAAAGATGCCTAGATTTCATTTTCATAATCGGTATATCGGCCCATGTTAAAGAAATAATCCTTCTCCTAAGTATGTGAAGCACGTGAGTCCATGCATGTGAACATGGGAGCGGTAAGAAAAGGCTATATAGTCATGTAAACCAGAGAGTATGCCATGAGACCTTCATCATATGCATAAATTTAATTATGCTAGCATATTTAATTTTTTCTAATAATTTGGTGTTAACCTTCCTCTAACAAATTGATAATAAAATTAATAGTTGTATTATCTTTTTCTTATATTCTCCAACTAAAAAAAATTAGTTTTCCATCTCAGTTTCAATTAAATTAATTTACAGTCGTTTAATATACTCACATCAAATGACCATTATTATCCAACATGCCCAGAGCCAGAACTAACTTTAGGTGGTCTAAGCATTCTGATCCTACGATTTTCACTATCCTTCTCCAAGACAACATTGGTGGCCTTCGGTTCATTCGTAAGATTTACTGGGTTGGTGTCCGGTCCCCGGAGCTCTATTAGTAAACATTGGGTATGTTTATAAACATTACGTAACATTAATTTATTGGCAGTCAAAGCTTTTCAGTTATCTATTCGTAGAGGTATTTCATTATACTTACATGCAATCATCTAAATAGGTGCCATATACAGTAAAACCTCTATAAATTAATACTCGATAAATTAATAACCTCGATAAAATTAATAATTTGTCCAGTCCCAACTTGGGACCAGTATAAAATTAGACCCCAATCGATAAAATAATAAGATAATAACTTTTTTGAAATCCCAGTGTATATATATTGGTCCCAAAGAAACTATAAATTAATAATTACTAAAAGATTCCAAATTCTAAGATTGTCTAGTAAAAAATGAATCTATAGTCATTTGTTTTTTGTTGAACTTCAAATCTATATTGAATTCATCTTTAAATCTCCTCATTGCACTTAAGAGTTGGGGCATTGTCTTTCGTATTGTAACAAAAAGTTGTGAAGAGTTGTTGCCGCTTGCAATGCTTCTTTCCGAGTGACCGGTTCCAAAGCTATTGAATCATCCTCAACTTCGTCATCGGCCGGATTTTGAATGGTATCCGCCACAATTTCTTCAATGCTTTGAACCTCGTAACATTCATTATTTTCACCAGGATAATCTAGCAAGTGATTCACATCCATTTTGTGCCGATAATGCATACCTGTAATCAAGTTCTCATGCTCACGAATGTCTTCCCCAGAATTTACATCGTTTAAATCACTTGAGCCGGTTGGATTCGCCGAACGGACTTTATAGTGTCGAAAGCAATTTGCTATGGCCTCTTGTTGCACATTTCTCCAAGCTGAGACGGCCAAATTGATAGCATCTAAAACATTAATCTTTTCCGGAGAAAAAATGTCCAACTCACCTTCCAAAATCTTACGGTAAAACCTCTTTAAATTAATAAATTATTAATTTATCGATATAATAATATCTCGCTAAATTAATAAAATATCCAGGTCCCAACATTATTAATTTATAGAGGTTTTACTGTATCTCATTATAATTGAATATTTTTCTACTTCAAGTATAACTACCTGACAGAGAATGGAAGTGTGAAATATAAAAAATAAGGTAGAAAAAAGAGATAGTTCAAGATTAACTTATATTTTTATTGAATAATTTTAATATATATAAACTATAATAGACTTATCTCCTTTTATAGGAAAGATTTGAACTCTAGTTTTAAGAAAATTCTAGAAACCCTAACTTGCAGTCTAAGTAATTCTAAAAATAAATAACTTCTCAAAATAAATAAATTCTAAAAATAACAAATACTTAAAAATAATAATGAAAAATATAATCCCTAAATCTAATAGATGTCCTACATCATGCCCGCCATCTTGAAAAGAATTCGTCCAAAATTAACAAATACTGAAAAACAAGTCCTACATCATACCCTCCAAAGAAGTCGTCTTCGAATTCACCAGATATTGTAAACGACCCGTCCAGCAAATAATATACTTTGAGTACGTTGATGGTGTAAAGTAGAACACCATATAATAGATCGTTGAATCATGACTTGAGATTTTACAAGTTGACGCACGATATCTTCTAGTGTTTGGATAGCCTATAGGAGAATGGGTTTCCTTTACCCCAGAATACTTGCACCAATCAAACTTTGCAAGGTGTCCTCACCATAATTGTTATATCACAAAAGGCATATTTCGTCCAATAAGAAAAGAAGGTTCCATCACCAATCAATGTGTGAGCTTTATTTGTCTAAGCCTTTGAGTGTTTAGATTACTGTATGATTTAATCCATATGTAAAATATTGCACATACTCCATTAGTAATTTTTTTTAGTTAAATAATCAGAAACGAAAAAAACTTACAAGTCCAGGGCTCGAACCCAAGAGGTTAAGAGGATTTGAAAACTGAATCTCATCAAATTATGCATTGGATAGATAACTTAGGTTATTGCTAAGTGTAGTAGCCATTTTTATAGATATACAATGTATGGATCTATAAAAATAATCTATAGTTTTACTTGGAATAACATTCTCTGAATCATAGTAATAAATAAAAAAGAGATAATAAGCATGATGATCCTTCTTCCTTAGATTCTCACCTAAAGATTATATGAAAACTTATGAACTTTATTAATGATGAAAATGGATGTTACAATGTTGAGATCCTAACACTCGCTCCTAACACGGGAGAAAAAATACCTTAACCATACACTGAACTCCTTTTACATATTTATAGACAGAACTGTTTATACACGACATTCTACTAGTGAGTAGTATACGTCTATTGATGTCTTGTCCTACGTGGAAGCCTTATCCTTTTCACTCTCCTCGTACGAGTGTTTGCTTATGTTCGTGTACTCCATTCTTCGGGCGAATCATCATTCAGGTTTGGGTTCTTCTCGTGTTTTCTTTTCCTTTTATCGCTTCGCCTATCCTCATTCGAAGCCTCTCATGTTTTCTTGTCGTCTCCCTCTTCCCAAGTCTAAAAAAGTCCAGCTCTGCACGCCTGTATTTCGTATTTAATGCTCATGTTCCATAATTTAAAATTGTCCATTGATGTAGTCGAGATGCTTTCCATGTGATATGATCTGGTGTGAGCGGCGGATATCTCGAAATATGGGTGGTATCTTTCGACTTCTTTCTCATGCTTCTCAGTGTGACTTTCTTATATTGTTTGATACCTTAAGATTACCCCACGTGGAAGTCGTATATTTTACTACTAAAATTTGCCCATTTTATTCTCATCTTCCTTATGGGTAAGATAGGAAGAAAATTAACCTTTTTATCTTTTATTGCTGCCACGTCTTAGCACGTCGCTTCAATAACCGCCATGTATTAATTTCTCCCATGTTCGGTGCTTTTATGACCTTCTCACCTAGTGTATCCGGTTAACATTCTTTTATAGGATTTTTGCTTCCTTTATAAAGGATTCTTCTTGGGTTTCTAGTTAATTTTTTTTTATTTTCCAGTTCTTATTTTCCTTCTCTGTCTTTTGCGAAATAGTCATCGAAACACTCTGATCGTCAAGTAAACACTTTCTTAGTGTTTTTTTTATAAATTTTAATGGCTCATCAACAACAGAAGGATTCATCATATTCTCATAGGTTTTATTCCTTTTATTCCTTGTGTTTCTTATTTGTTCTTTATACGTTGTTTTTTCTGATGTTTTTGTTTTTGTTCTTTTTCTTGTGTCTTATTTAGGAAGTCATCTCGTAAACTATCTTTGGCTGAGCAAGAGAAGCAATACCTTCAGGACATCATAGAGACTCATCATCTTCAGAGGATCAAGGTTTCCTACGCTGGTCCCAAAGGATCCAAAGGTTTGATGTCTTTAGAACTTGCCACGTAGAACTTTTCTCATATTAGAGTTATTATTTGTGAAGGCCAGTTGAATGCTGGACTGAGGCTGCCTCTGAATGATCCTAAGGTATCATTCCAATATGAAGTCCTTGCCGCAACAACCCTTCACGTGCAGTTTTCCCGTATTCAGAGAATTGGTGGCTATTGCTTCGCGAAGCTATTCGCAGGAGCCATGGTCGCTTTACTCCTCGAAGTGATCGCCCTATTTCTTATGTTACGAGTAGAGATCAACATTTGTACACTCCTGACAATTCTCTTTAACTATCGTTTGCCTTAGTCTCCTACAAAGTTCCTAGGATGGGGCCTCAATATCATGCGCAATAGAGATACCTCGTTTACTGGTCCTTACATTCTCTTGGATGAAGATCCTCTTACCAATACTTCTAACAAGAACCTTCATAAGTCCAATGATAATAATTGGTTCAAGTGACCCCTTGTTATCGAAGGTCCTTATGTCTTTGGCTGGGTCTCTCCGAACAACAATGTCGCTGCTCGTGGCGTAGATAGTGTACACGGCCATCTCACTGTCTATCATGATTGGGAATTGTTCTGGGTAGAGACTCATTAGCGATCTATTACTGCTCTCTATGATGAAGAGAAAGAAAGTGAACAAGAGGAGAAAGAAGAGGAAGAAGAGGAGAATGTGCCTTTGCGTCGTAAGCGTGGGGATTTTGAGGGACCTGGTGTTGATAAGGTAAAAAAATACTTTCGTACTCGTGTATATATACCTTTCCCCGGTTTTTTACCTTATTAACTTATATTTCTTCACGCAGGATGCTGGTAAGAAGCTGAAGGGTGTTGCTTATGATTATGCTGAGGGTGCATTTCCTAGTATGCCGAAGGTTCCCAGTGGATTAGCAGCTGGAGATACTTTTCTTGTAGATATTGGTGGTGTTGGTGTTTCGTTTAAGGTATTGGATCTGACTGGTGGTCATCTCGATAAAACTTCGAGATTCATGATCATGATGAAGATGATAATGCAAATCCGGAATAGGTTGTGGGGTCTCTTTGTGAAATATTATACAACCTGTTCCTGTTACCGAAGATAATCAAGCTCGTGTTGATCAAAATATTGATCCTGTGAAGGTGACCATATTTTCTGCCCCGGCGGGTGATGGAAGTGTTTATTCTTCTTTGAATATAGTTGTTGGAGATGGTGTTGACGGTGGATCTGTTTTGGTAGTTGCTAGTGGAGGTAATATTGGTGGTAGTGGTGGTTTGAGTGCTCTCGAGAGTTTTTTGCTGTCTCCGAGTTTCGCGGAGATGACTGCGACAGAAGTTGTTGCTGCGGTTCATCCAGGCAATGATCACATTTTTGATCAGATGCGTCTCATGGTATATCAGAGTGTCCCTTGCATTTTTCTTTATTGGATATTGCTCAGGTTCTGATGATCTTTTTGTATTTCCCCAGAGTTGGAACTTTGGGAAAGCCATGAAGATGGTGTATGAGGTTGAGCAAGATTGTGCCCAGAGCTTTAGTATTCAAGTTGATCTGCTTTGCTTGGAGCTGCGTGATACTCGTGGTGAGTTTCTCTTTCATTTTTATTCCTAGCTTCTATTGTTCTATCATATAATTCTTGAGACGATAGTTTGTGGTATCCCGTATTGATTCAGTCAGGTCAGGTAGAGATTTAAGACGTAATGATGACGTCTTTGGTATTGAGATAGATAATCGTGATATTATGATTGGTAATCTTAAATCTGAGATTAAGTATCTGAATTAGGATGTGGAGGTTCACCGCCGCCGTATTCAAGAGAACAATAAAGATCTCGCCGATGTCTGATCTATTATGGGATCAAGAGATTCCCAAATTCAAGATATCGTGGCTCCGAATGATAGGATTTTGAACTGCAAAGCTGATCAAGCACCCATTCTGCTCAAATATGGGTGAGACAATGCGACTTTTAGTAAAGCTCATTCCGATATTAATGATGTTGAGAGGGAATTATATTTTGTGTACAAGGAGATTGAGAGGCTTCGTGATGAGAATAATGATCATATGGCTCAATGTGCGAGTACCTCTTCTGGGATTTCTTTCGAGAAGAGTCGTTTTATCGCATTGGATTCTTCTAGGCTGGATATCGAGAGAACTTTATAAGATGTGATTTTGGAGTAGTTGGCCTATAATAAGTTCCTGCTGAGTATTATAACCGATTTCGTGTACTTATGCTTTGTTATTATTTGTATATGTAGGTGCACAGCAGAAGGTTAGCTCGCTGGAGCTAAAGTTGGCTGAGGCGGTGGGTGGGAAAGCCGATGTTGAGGGGTCGCCTTGCCACCTTTTCTAAGGACAATGCTGATCTTCGAGAGAAATATCACGTAGCTTGTAACACCCGTAATTTTTGCATGACACTTACTCAGGGACGCGTCATAACCTGGGATGAAGCTTCACCCTAAGCTTATAAAGCTCACTTAGGATTGTATCAGGATGTGGATTCCTTGACCTCGAATTATAGTGTTAAGGCCCTATTACGCGTGATGCATATTCGAGAATGCATCACAAATCAAAAATGACCCTTACCCGGGAAAGGCATAAATGACCTTGACGCGTATCCACGAGCGCATCACAATGCTAATACACTATTATGCCATGATGCATGATTGAGAATGTATCACTGAACCAATGTTGCATATCCGAGAATGTATTATAGTGCTAGTGCACTATTTTGTCGTGATGCATGATTGAGAATACATCACTGAACCAACGTTGCATATCCGAGAATGCATTACAGTGCTAATGCACTATTTTTCCGTGATGCATGATTGAGAATGCATCACTGACCCTATGTGGAGTACCCTAAAGCGCATCATAGTGTTAATGCACTATTACGCCGTGATGCATGCCCGAGAATGCATCACTAGAAAGTGCATTAGATGAACGTCATATATCCTCCTTATATCCACTTGTATAAATGCAAATAAAATATATATAGGGAGGAGGTGTTGGTTGGAAATCGATGATGCTTAGCTATGCTAACCAGGAAGCGAAATAGCCTTAGCTATGCTAACCAGATGGCGGTTTAGCTTAGTTATGCTAACCAGGAAGCGGATTAGCCTTAGTTATGCTAACCAGTTAGCGGATTTTCCTAGAGGCGCCAACCAGTTAGCGGATTTTCTTAGAAGCACCAACCAGTTAGTGGATTTGCCTAGAGGCGCCAACCAGTTGCCGTTTTTGCCTAAAATGCAGCCGATGGATGTCACTTCCCTTTCTTTTATTTATTTGTAAAAATGCGAATAAAACATATATAGGGAGGGAGATTTGCTTGAATGTGCATGAGCGGTAGTGCACATATATATGGATATGGCATATATGTTGGAGCATACTTGATGCTTAAGCATCAATATGCTTATAGCTTAAACGATAAAGCTTGGATGTGCATGAGCGGTAATATACATATATATGCGATGTAGCCTATACATTGGAGCATACTTGATGCTTAAGCATCAATATGCTTGTAGCTTAGCCCATAAAGCTGGAATTATGCAAAAACATCATTCAATAACGCATATTTGCATAGTAAATAACGATAGTTATGCACAAGCTAGTGCATACCCTATGAAAGTCCTTCGTCCTAGGCTTAGCTTGGCCTTTGTCCTTGCGATGGAGTTGGAGTTGATGTTGATTTTGACTTAATACGCTTAAGTTGCTTGTTCCTTTCGAATTGACACTTTGGATGAACTACGGTCATGCTTGATCCCTTCAAGGTACGGGTTGGGTACTCAGGCAGCCGCAATGCAATGCATTGAGGTGCAGCATCTCGTCGCTCATATCATCTAATTTGGGAGATGTTTGCGACACTTTGGTAACTCATGTCATTTGGCTCGGTAATGCTATGAAAGAGATGATTGTTACCGCACTTGATGAGGTAGTTTCATTCCATTTGATGGATGATCACACTTCCTATCAAGCCATATGGTATGAACGGAATATGCTTGGTTGCTGAACTCTTGGCAAGATCAAGATCAGTGCAGGCTCCAGCGTCTGGTCGAAGCAGAATTGATGAAGCAAAAAATTAGGCTTGAAATGTCCTAGGTGCTAATCCAAGGCATGAGTTAGGCCTGGACAATGATCATAATCATGTGATGCTTGCCAAAGGCATTCACTATTGGCTTTAATGGTCATGTACCCTTTGCAGAATAAGGGTGAGTTGGAACGGTATGGAAACTACGTTTTGAGTATCATGCTTGGAAAGGCAAATATACTTGCATTTTCTAGCAACAAGTTAAGCTTTAAGGTCCAGTTCCTATCTTTTAAGCCGCCCATCGGGGAGTTCTAGCCTGCCCAACGTATAACGTTGGAGGCAGAATTTTCCGGTCCGTGACATAGCTTGTGCTTAGTCAGAGATCCAACTTGTGAACATGAAAGATGAGAGCAAGGCCGAATACCTGAAGAACATGGAGGCGATATGCATTTAGAAGGTGCTGGATGATTGATTGGAGCAAAAGAAGAAAAGACTCACTCGAGAGGCTCAGTAAGGCGTAGCAACTTCCTTGCCGATGACCCCGATTAATCCTGTTTCTCCAACTGCTCGCCATAGAATTGAATCTGATGTTGGTGTTTCCCCTCAACCTTCTGTGAATTCTGTGGTCCCGAGCATTACTGCCCCTCCAATTGATATATCAGATGTTAATACTTCCCCCTTTTCCGCGAACCTTGACGCATCTCAGGCCACTCAGACGGGTATAACCATTGTGAATTCCAAGATCAGGAAAAGGATCTAGAAGGTTGATGTGTTGTTCTTGTTGTTTCTTCAGTTATTCTCCTTGCGTGGAGTTTTGATGTACTTTTGTGGAGGTTTTATTGTTTCTCTTTGTTTTTGATGGGGTTAATATGTGCCCCTCGTGGATCTGTTGGACTTGATATCGCACCTTGTTGAGGTGCTTGTTTTGAACATCTACGTATTTTGATCAGTTCCAATTGTCTTTTGTTTTCTGCTTTCTTTTTTTCCCTGTTACTATGTTTGTTTCAGTGTTGACTGAGTAGGAGAACACATCTTTGTTACGAAATATTAATACTTGCCCCTATTCTGCTGCGATGTCACAATGTTCCTTATTTGCTATCTCTGTTGATATATTCACTTTTACTACCTGTGTATCTGTTATTTCATGATCTTCTATCTTTCTGCGATGCCTTGCCGCAGTTTGTACATTTTGTCGATATGATTGTCTTTTATGTGCAATTTTGCTCCTTATGATATGTAAATAAATGTATAAATATTCTTATAGCGTTAGTTTATTACTCAGTATTTCGAGTGTATAGATATATTTGTCTTTGTTTTCCATGTTGGGTCTTTTATTGACAGTCTTGCTCCTACCATGCTCCGGAAAAACCGAAGCTTTGTATCTATAAATACTTTTTGGGACCTCTTCCTATTACAGGGTCCATCCATTTATCTCCCCATTATAACCTTCCTAAGTGGGTTTTATAGAGGATGGTACCCTTGATAATCAATCACACCGGGCCCTGTGGATTGACTTTCCCGAGTACCTCCTTTGCAGGATATCATCTGTTCTTTATCTCGCAGATGGCATAGGGCTTATTCATGCCTGTACTCACTCCTCGGAAGGGTGGAAACATCTTAGAAGATGGCTTAGGTCTTAATTGTGTGCATGTACTCACTCCTCAGAAGGGTGGCAACATCTTAGAAGATGGCTTAGGTCTTAATTGTATGCCTTTACTCACTTCTCGGAAGGGTGGCAACATCTTAGAAGATGGCTTAGGTCTTAATTATATCGAAGATCGGGAGATAAACTGATAGACACATTTTATTGTCTAAATTACACCTTAATTTCTAGTGAGTTAGTATTCGATTTTGTGTCTATTACGTGTTTTATTGCTTTTGCAGGTACATTAGAAGAATAAAGATTTGTGGAAAAATTGGCTCAAAAAGTGATAAAGGCACCCAAGGACAAGTGTTATTGGCACCCTAGAAATGGATAAGGGGCACCCTCGAGTCAACTCGGTCAAAATCGGGTCAAACCCGAGTCAAATCGGTCAACCCGAGTTGACCGAGTCAATCACCGATTCAACTCATCGGACGAAAATGCTGTTATCAACTGGACACTTTGATTCACGGTAAAACATGGATATTTTCGGCTGAAATTGTCCCACAAGATAGAAGAGATTGATACAAGACCCACACAACCAATTTTACGAGTTTCCCGGAGTGTATCCGGCCGGAAAAAGGACTCCATGTTTGATTCGGATTTGGGAAGATTTTGGAGAGTTCTAGAGAGTTCTATTAGGTTTAGAACTCTCCCTAGGGTTCCTACACCCTATATATATGAAGAGAAGCCGAAGAAATCAGGTAGAAAAGCCTAGAGATCGAAACAGTAAGTTTCCGGCCATTTCCGGTCATCGCCGGCCACCTGCTGCTGCTCCGGCCGGCGTGTTCTTCATCTACCACCGTCTGAGAAGACGACTCAGCCACACTTATAACTGTTGCTGATTCAAACTGCTTCTGTTGCCTATCCTTTTAAACCTTTGTTGCTTAGAAACACTTCTGTAACGGCTGAACCCTATTCTGTAACACTTATAAACGTATCTGTTCAGCTGTTGCACTATTATTTCACCTTGTAATCAACTTTTTGAGCAATGAAAAGATCTTTTGAGCAAGTTTTCTTCTCCATGGGGTAAGTTTATTTACTGGGATGATGGATAAGGTATTTTTCTCAATTTTATGTGATTTAATTATTTTCTAATAATTATTTATAATTATTTTATTATTATTTGCATGGATTTAAATTAGAAAAAAATGGTTTTTATTAAATAGTTGTGTTCTCTTTTGATGGGTCATGCTTAGTTAATTACTCTTGATGTCCCATGCTTAGGATTTACAATTATTCTTCTAGGAAACATATTTTTGGCAAACTTGAATTAAATTGTTAAAAAGAATTACATGATTAATCACATGAATTGTTAGAAATAACTGATTCCTGATTCCTAGTTTTCTCCATATTTTCTAAAAATCATCTCTAGTGTATTTTCCTGATTTTTATTAGTTTAGGTTAAGTTTAATATTTTCTAAAATCATTACCTTCACAAGTTCGAGAATCGAACCTCTTTTTACCACTATATAAAATTACATCATAAACCTTCCCAATGTTGCTAACTTTCCATTTATCCTTTGCACATCCTTGACTGTTACTGGTGAGGACATTTCTTGTATTGCTCTGATTTTTTCTGGATCTGATTTGATAACTTCCTTGGTTATGATATAACCCACCAAACACACACTTCGCTGGATTGATCTTTATTTTATACTTTCGTATCTGAGCAAAGATATCCCTGAGATCGGACACATCGTCTCTGGAATTCTTGCTCTTGACCAGCATATCGTCTACATAGACCTCGATAGTTTTATGCACCCAATGATCGAACTTTTTTTCTATGAGCCTCTGGAATGTTTCCACTGTATTTTTTAATCCAAATAGCATTTTAGTATAACAATACAAACCTCGTAGAGTGAAGAAAGACATGTACTCTTGGTCCTCTTTGGCCAACGAGATTTGGTTATATCCCGAATGTCCTTCCATAAGAAAAAGTTTCTCGTATCCAGTTTTTGTGTCTATGAGTTGATCGATGCTTGGTAATGGGAAACTATCTTTCGGGCAGGCTTTGTTCAAATTGGTGAAGTTTATGTATATGCGAACCCCTTTTGTATTTTTAGGCACAATCACCATGTTTGATATCCATTGGGGATATTTTAACTCTCGAATTATTACTGATGCCATCATCTTCTTGAGCTCTTTCTCTACAACTTCATGATATACCGGTACCACCTTTCCTATCCTTTGCCTATGTGGATTGACTTTGGGGTCGATCTTTAGGTGGTGACAGCATGCCTCAGGATCGATTCGTGACATATCCTCCATGCGAATACATCAATGAATTCTTTTAACAACTCGATCAGCTCGGCTTCCTCGTCGCTTATCATCAGAGATCCTAACCTTAAGATTCTAGGCTCATCATAAGTACCGATATTGATTTCCTCCGCTGGCTCCACCGCGATGAATGCTGATTTTTGTGCCCCTAAAGGGGTCACCTGATATAGTTGTTATGGGAGCTGATGGTTTTCTTCTTGATTGATACTTGACTTGCTTTTCTTGCTGCCCAGTTCTTTAATAGATTTGGCAATTGATGCATCAATTTTAGCATGCTCGTGATCATCTCTCATCTTCCTTCTTGATGACCGCCTTTCTTCCTCTGCTCCTTCGTGCATTTGGGTGTCCATTTGGTTGCAGTACCTTGCTTTTTCTGTATCACCTAGGATTTCAGTAATTCCTCTGGGAGTTGGAAACCGTACTCGCTCATGATATGTCAAAGCAACCCCTTTGATATTGGCCACCCATAACCGTCCGATGATAGCATGGTATGATGATTTGACATCTACAACACAAAGGTGGTAATGGTTTTTACCATTCCTAAGTCGATTTTTAGAGTTATTTCTCCTTTTTGTTTCGATGCTGCGCCGTTGAATCCATAGATTGTGTAGGTCAAAGGTATCAAATCTTCATCTGCGAGTCGCATTTGCTTGAACGTATCATAGTAGAGAATCTCGACTGAGCTTCCTCCGTCTACAAGGATCTTCGGCATAGGAATGCTTTCGACTTTCATCGTGACTACCAATGGGTCGTTATGGCTTTTTCTGTTTAAAGGTACGTCTCGAGCTGATAAGTGGACTGGTTGCATCATCCAAGGATTCATTAGTCCATTTGTAATAACTTCACTGAAAATTTCCTCACCTTGGCGATTTCGCTTATGGATCTTTGTCATGATTGTACTTTCGAAGTTTGGCTTTGTTACTTCGGAATGTGTGATGGTGTTTCATCCGAGATATGGGAATTCTCCTCCGACAGTGACATGGTGAACTTGATTATCTTTACTAACGAACTGTTGCAGGTACCCTTCGTCTATCAGGCTTTGGATCTCATTCTTCAGATTACGTCAATTGTTCGTAGTATGCCCTGTATTTCTATGGAATTCGCACCATCTATGATCTTGCCAGTGACTGACGGTATTGTCCCTCGAATAAAAGGATAGAGCACATTGTTCCTTTTCTCAATTTAAATAAGAATTTATCCGAGTGAGGCGTTAAGAGGGGTATATATTTTATCTTCAAATCGTGTTTGTTTCTATGTGTTACTACGTTCTCTTCCTCTTCTTTGGAACCTGTGATGAGGTGGATATTCTCCGTTCTGGGGTGTATATGTACCTGAAGCTTCTGGCGTATTCATTTGTCTTGCCGGAGCTGTTGAGGTTGCTGGGGTAGGCTCTATAAGATTAGCTCGGACACTTTTTGTTTTTGGTGATACTTTCACTGCTGATGCTTGTATCTCCTCCGACGCAATATAATGTTCTTGAATTTATCTCAAAGCTCCTAATTTTGTGGGGACGTTGTTGAACAATTTGACGAAGATCGGGTCATCCTACTTAAGGTTACCTAAGAAACCTAGAATTTGATTCTCTTCGGATACTATTCCTACCACGGCGGATAGCTTTCTCCATCTGTTCACGAGACTTCACAGGCTTTCATCATTTTCTTTTCAAAGAGCATAAATTCAATCAATACTTGGTCTCATCGAGATGTTATGCATGTAGGCTTCCAGAAAGGTTTTAGACAGCTCCTCGAAGCTAGAAATGGGTCGTTTTGGCAGGCATCGAACCATGCGAGAGCTTCCTCTTTCATACTTGAGGGAAAGAAGTTGCATAGGACCACATTGTGCTCGCTCCAAGATAGTAATGATCTTCTGTATGCTCGAATGTGTTGTACTGCATATGGTTCCGTCGAAGATGGAAGTGTTTTAGGGTGAAAACAAATATACTGCAAAATTGTATATTCAGGTAGGTTCGAGAGATCAAGCTCGAATAGGACGAGCCTAAACCAAGAAATAACCTTTCACGTCATGTTTCGATTACAAAGATGGAAAAGATTTAGGCAGGTCTCAGAGGAGGGAAGCAAAGAAGGTTGAGAAAATATCAGTAGTGTGTGAAGAAGAATGGATTCTCCGTAGAGGAATCGCTAATTCTGTAGATTTCTTCAGACTGATTGTGTGGTTCTCTCGTTCTTTCTTGTTTCAAATAGATGAGAATCATATATTTATAGTTTGAAGAAAACATACTGATATTCTTGTAATTTGTGGAAGTTATGGAGAGATGGAGAAGTGATGATTGTGGAGATTGTAATGGGGTGGTGCCCGGAAATTAGGGAAGACCTGTCTGACCACTACTCCTCATCCTCTCAACTGCTCTGTAACTGCCCACTTCTTATTCGTGGGGGTTGTTTCACCACCCACGATGCCGTAGACCGCCAGACCAATACCCCAGTGAGAAACCCCCCATGTTGTATTTGATATCTCGTGAAAATAGTAAAGTTATAAACCATTATGGTTTTGATTAAGTCAAGTCAAGTCAAATGACCTGCTAAGTTAGTGAGGTAAGTTGTGCGACTCACTTGATTGATAGCCAAACTGATTAGTGTCGAGTCTGGGAATTTCAGTGGTCATGTGCTTGTTTGAAAGTAACATGGTATATTTAATGGCTAAGTATTAGCTTAGAAGCGACTTATCGTAAGTCTGAGAGGCTTTTGAGGCCAAATGTTATGAAGGGGTCCTCGACCAAGGAGACTTGCTAGAATTCATATAAGACTCAATGTAGGACTTATATTGAGAATAAAGACATATTTCTGAGGAAAACAACTAGCAAAGCCAACACTAGCTACTTAGCGTAAATAAGATGGTGCTAACTCTCTTAATCGTAAAAGGCTAGTGTGCTAACGTCTCAGGAGTAAGACCAACATGCACAACTTTTAGTAAATATTAATTGTACTAGGGCTAGGAGGCTAGCACCAATGAAGTTTGTAGTTAACACTTCAATTGTATAGTCAGCACTGAGGTTTTAGCACAAATATACTTGTAGCTAAGTCACTAAATATGGCTAATGACGCGCTATCCTTTGGAGGCGCGTTGCTAGGAATACATTGAAGCTAGCTAGGGAAAGGGCGTTAGCCACAGCAAGGGCGTTATCTAAGGGCGCTAGCAACAACAAGGGCGTTAGCCATATCAAGGGAGCTAGGAGGGCATTAGCCAAGGGCGCTAGCCACAACAAGGACGTTATCCAAGGGCACTACCCACAACAAGGGCGTTAGCGCTTTTGTTGCTATAGTTAGGTTTAGCATTTTGGTGCTAGGGTTTAGGTCCCAAGCTGATCATACGTGGCTAAGGCTTTATTTGCCTAAAATGTACTAGCTAAGAGCATTTTTGGTTAATTGGCACCTTTCAGGTGCTAGAGTTTAGCGCCAGGAAAGTTAGCACTTTTAGCGCTATTGTGGCTAACTAGTGCCAATGCGACACTAAGCCGAATAGCTAATGCTATCTAGACGTTAATATGAGGCAAGGCTAGGGTTAGCATAAATTAGAGGTTCAATGCATTTTTTTATGACATTTCTTCTTGACTGTGGCACATCAGAGGGAGTGGCGCATTATATGTGACTTATATTTAAACAAAGTGTTAAAGCAGCATATTTAGGCTCAGAAGAGCAATTTGAGGTGCATTCACTGCGAATGAAGCGTTAAGCTATAATGTATTTTAGGGTTTAAGCATTAAATCCTGAGTTTAATAGATGTTGCTAGAACATCAATGCTCATTCAATGCAAGTTCAAGGAATTTAGTCGTGTAATTTATGTGACTTCAGACTAGTTCGATATAGCATTGATATTATGAGTATTGATAAGGCTACAAGGCCAATTTAGAATATTTAGGTGGGATCTATGTTCTCAATTCGCTTTCGGAATATAAATAGAAGTACAATATTCAATATTGATATGCGCATAAATACGCATATATATATATATATATATATATATATATATATATATATATGTTCTTGTTGCTTAGTAGAGGGAAAATTTATAATCTAGCCCTTGTCAAAAACTCACCATCTACAATTAGCTATTCCCGAATTTGGTAGATATTACCAGAACATCGATGGGTACTCGAGGCAAGTTCAAGGAATTCACCCGTGGAATTTATGCGACTTGAGACTAGCCCGATATGACATAAATGTTGTGAGTATTGGGGAGGCTACGAGGCCAGTTTAAAATGTTCGTAGTTGTTTAGAGAAGACTCAATTTTGATCAACACTAGTGGGAAACCCATCTAGGAGCTTTAGACGTATTATATGGAGATTATAGACTACATTGTTGGTATGGAATACCTGTAGCCTTTTGTAGAGACTGTATCCTCAATTCGTCTGCGGAATATAAGGAGGAATATAGTATTTTGTATTTTTAGGTGAAGTCAAAAGTATGCGCACAAGTATGTGCGGATATTTCTATGTTCCTTCAACTAGGCAGAAGGGTGATTATACAATTTTAACCCTTGTCAAAAATTCACCATCTACAGGAAGTAAACGTGGGTATCAAGCACTTTGGCGAGATCTGGGTTTGCATTAGCTCTTTCGTAAACTGTGTTCGCTCTGCTTCCGCCATGACCTCGGAGAGTCGATTCCTCTTTTTTAGTCCTCGCATTTGGTTGTACATTGTTTCTATTTTTTCCATCATTCTACGCTCTTCCTCTTTCTTCTCGAAGGGTTCTTCATAGCGTTCCATGTGCTTGTACTTTCTTCCTCGTGCATGCTTTGGCTTCAGATTTTGTGATTCTTTCATCATTTCATCTTCAGAGATATAGAACCGCTCTTTCTCCTTTTTGGCTCGGATGTCCCGATTTTTCTGCTCTAAGCTTTGGTTCTTTGCTTCCAGTTCACGAATCCTTTCTTCTTGTTGCTTATGGATTTTTACGGTTTCCTCCACTGTTGTGGTTTCTTAAGTATTGGTAACTTTGTCGTTTACGCTCGCTGGGGGATTTTCCGGTATCTTATCATTTTTGTCACTTTTAGGTTCCTCGATAACTTTCTCTCTTATGTATCTGACTCTGTTTCCGAGCGCGTGCGTCCATCTTCTGATATCTCTCTAGCATTGGGTTTTTCTGGTTCGTTCCCATTGTCCTTATGCTTTCATTTGTATGTCTTTATCCTCAATGCTTTTTCTTCTGCATTCATCATTTACCTAGTATACACAAAAGGAAAAATAGTTTTATTATACCGTGTTTGAGCTACTCTCTTGTTTGTACACGTTTTCCAAAATTTGACAAAAAATAAATGGAGCAGAAAGGATGCACCAACCCCTCCTCGTATGATATGCCAGACTCATGACTGATTTTATCTTTATTAACGGAACTCTTCACCCTCTCTGGGAAGTTAGTTACAGGTACCACTAAATCATAAATGCAACTTCATTTTTGTCATAAAACTTTTTTCGAAACAAAATTTTCTTGGGATATTAAAAAAATTTAGCCGACTTATGATCCACCATTTTCAGTGGTCCCTTCTTCCAAGTTAAGGTTGGGTTTTTTCCTGGTTACATTTCCTAAAAATAAATAAGGTTTTACCGTAGGTTGTAACTAGGTCTGTAATTTTCTTTGAAGATTCAAGAAACTCACAGGTCTTTGAAACTCAAATGTTTCTAATGATCAAGAAGATGCTCTGAACAATGTTTATCTTATACCTAGAACTCTGCTTCAAATCCTTATAAGTCTTTATCGAGCGTCCGCAAGCATATTGTTGATATGTTGTTACTCTTTCGATCTTATATTAAGGATGAGATGATTTCTGGGTACAGTACTAGGGTTTTTAGAAGATGAGCCAAGAATCTAGTTGCTTAAAATAACGATAAGAAAAATGAAAGCTACTGACTATTAACAACAAGGTACTCATCAGATTTATAATGCATCCCTGTTTCTAGCGCCAAATTGTAGTAGCCATTTTTATAGCTACACAATGAGATGGATCTATAACAATAATCTATAATTTTACTTGGAATAACATTCTATGAATCATAGTAATAAATAAAAAAGAGTTAATAAGAATGATGATCCTTCTTCCTTAGATTCTCACCTAGAGATTATATGAAAACTTGTGAACTTTATTAATAATAAAAATGAATGTTACAATGTTGAGATCCTAACACTCACTCCTAACACGGGAGAAAAAATACCTTAACCCTATACTGAACTCCTTTTACATATTTATAGACAGAACTGTTTATACACGACATTCTACTACTGATCAGTATACGTCTATTGATATCTTGTCCTACGTGGAAGCCTTATCCTTTTCATTCTCCTTCTACAAGTGTTTATTTATGTTCGTGGGCTCCATTCTTTGGGGGAATCATCATTCAAGTTTGGGTTCTTCTCGATCTTCTTGTGTCTTCTTTTTCTTTTATCGCTTCGCCTATCCTCATTTGAATCCTCTCGTGTTGTCTTGTCGTCTCTCTCTGCCCAAGTATGACAAAGTCCAGTTATGCACGCATGTCGTATTTAATGCCCATGTTCCCTAATTTAAACTTGTCCATTGATGTAGTCGAGATGCTTTCCACGTGTCCTGATCTGGTGTGAGCGGTAGATATCTCGAAATATGAGTGATATCTTTTCGACTTTTTTCTCATGCTTCTCAATATGACTTTCTTATGTTGTTTGATGCCTTAGGATTACCCCACGTGGCAGCCGGATATTTTACTACTACACTAAGACTGAGCTCGATTTTGTTAGCTTTGTAATCCAAAGCTAGTGTATATTGATTGCGTTACTCAAAACAATACAAGTAATTGGCATATTAATAACAACAACTAATAATAAAGCCTTTAATTTACACCAGAAAGTTAGCACAATAGGGGTCTAAGAGGCAGGGGCGGAGCTACAACCGGGCTTTTCCCTGCTGAAGCCACCCCCAAAGCCCAAAAAAATATTTTATACACTACCTATTTCTATTGGGCCTAAATTTTATGTGTTAATTTTAGGCTTAAGCCCGGGTATAAAGCTTGTCAACCCACCCTATCTAGTTTTTCTAGTTCCGCCACTGCTAAGAGGCATGCATATTTTGACGGTCGTAGACTCATAGACTCATATGTATAGATAGAAGAAGAAAAAATTTAAAATAAAATAAAAAATTTGGACGGTCATATACTCCTTCCGTTTTAGCTAAAGTTGACTAAAATCTAAAATGAAAAAGTGATAGTAACATTTTGCTGAAACGGAGGTAGCATACAGATAAAAAAAAAAGTGAAGATTAAACTAAAAAAAATTATTATTAGGTCAGAGGCCGAACTAAAATAGTAGATTACCTTTTCGAAAAAACTAAACGTGGACCAATTTTTATAGTCCAAGTATAATAAAATCTAACCATCCAATTTTCTTTTAAAGGTTCCACTCAAACCTTAAACTCTCATCCTCTATTGATTTTAGTGATGGAAGGGATTGGCCGTTTTTAGACCATCCCCTTTGTCCATCCTAAACAGACCGCCTTCCCTTCAGCCACCTATTAGTCTCCTGTGCAAAATTATGGTAATTAACTAATTATATTACTATTAAGAGAGAGGAAACAATAAACTAACCGGATGCTTCAGAAAAAAAATAAAAAAAATAAACTAATTAGAGAAACCTGTAGTTTGTCTCCGCAACAGCTGATGATAGCTATTGTCTTCAACTGGAGTTGACCTTAGAATGGTCAGGTGACTGAGCAGTGAGTAACGGGTACAGAGAATGAATATTTCGTGAGTTTGCTGTCTGTCTGACCGACTAGTTTATATTCTTTCATGAGATCTAGCAGTGCAAGAAATTAAGAAAAATGGGAGGAAAAAAAAGACTTTTTTCTTTTTCCTGTACTTAATTATACATTGTGCTCAAATAGCATGTGATCAATAATGAGCTAGTTCTAGTGACTATCGAGGAAATCATTCCCTCCGAGACGTACTCTTCATCGATAGCAACGCACATTGACCTTTCTCTTACCTTTTATTTACTAGTATAACATTATTTTGTTTATGGTTTCCCTACTATTCTTGGATCCATAGATTGATCATTAATGAATTTCTCATTCGAATTGATGAGATTTACTTTTTTGGGAGAATCTATGGAAGAGCTGTAACGAGAGAAAGAAAGAGGAGGATCTAAGGAGGAAGTTCAACTACTGGATGTAACACGTGCCCCGTGCGATATACTCCTTTCGCCCATTTTATAAAGGCATAAAATAATTTTTTATAGACTAAAAAAATATAAAATTTTTTATAAAATTTTATTTTGTTTCTTATTTTACCCTTTATAATATTTTCAATGCTAGATATATAAAGTTATGTGATGGTATTTATGCAATATTAATAGGAGTAGATTTGTCAAAATTTCTTTAATATCACAACTCTGCCTATTTAGATGGACAGCCAAAAATAAGAATTCCGCCTATATAAAATAGACGGAGGAAGTATCATATATGGTCAGTGTTTAAACACTCAATTCTCGAAATAACCACCAATTGACAAAGGATGATCTGGTTTGTGCGAAGCTATATATAAATACTGGACTCTTATAACAATTGGAATGGGATTGCAGTTTTCGGACGTTAAAGGATCATAATTTATTTTTCGTCTTTTCACCGAAATTGATGATAGGTTATGGTAAAGATATGACATATGTCCTCTTTTTTTTTTTAAGCATTTCTTCTTTTATTTGTTTGAAAGGATGAGAGATCGTCATATTTTAAAAGCATCTCCAATGATAATGTGATGTTTATCCCATGTGTAACTCTTCTTTTATAAATGTGAGATCAAATTCTTTATAATTTAAGGAGGTGAATAAAGACCATCTCCAACCATAACATTTTTACTTTTAGTTGGAAACTTTCTATACCATTGATTTAAAACTAAATATTTGATCAAATTAAAAATAAACATAGATAATGATGACTAAGATATTAACATCCTCTAGGGAATCTCTAAAACTAAAGGATGACTTTGAGGATGTTTACATAACTACTTCTTCATATTTACCTTCAACATTGTCGTTGGAGATAATTTTTGGTGAAAATATAAAAATATGATGAGGCCTCGAATATAGGACTCTCTCAAAGTCCCATTGGAGATGCTCTAACTATATATTCAAACTTCTAAATTCAAATATAAAAGTTAGGCTAATCCAATTATATTTTTCATTTTTTTATATATACAATTTTTCCTTTATGTCATTACATTTAGGTTTTGGAAACATTAAGAATAATTTTTTATCTTTCACTAGATATCACTCCAACCGCGGGCTTAACCTTTTTATAATAGCCATATTAGGTTAAACTGGGATGTTTAGTTTTTGCACTTTTACTAAGCTCGACATAGTATTTTAATTTTTCTCTCTTTTAAAATTAGTGGGACCATAAAGTTAGATTTGTTAGAACTTTAGCTCTATAATCAGTATACTTTAGACATAAACATGATTATAGAAACACTTTTATGTTAAAATTTAAATATAACCTTAGTATTAATATACTTTGATCCGAATTGGGGTACAAGAAGATAATGTATAATGAAATTTAGCACTACAACAGTTGCAATAAAGTAACATAACCATATGAGCACCCATTCTAACAACGAGTTTGTCACTGTTCAAAGGAGCATAGGTTACAACAACAGAGTTCTTTGGATCTACTTTTTCAGCACCTAATGCATCGTCAATTACCATCCCAAACTTTCAGAACCTTTATCTAATGAGAAACTTAGAATATGGACATCATGTACTTCTAGATTGTCGATGACAGATTAAAAAATTGGAAAAGATTAATGACAAAATTATCAAAACCAATGTCATAACAAATATATTACAATTATGACAATACCTCAAAAATACTATAGGGAAGAAAAAAAATAGATAAATTTGCTAACTTAACACCACATGAACCATCATAAAATCGAATTTATAAGACTTAATGGTGAACAGACTTCAATAACTCATAATTTTACTTTGGGTAAAACTACCACATATAAGTCTTATAATTTTCTGATAATACAAAAGTGATTTTCAAGATATATGACATGTGACATAATAGATTCACTCTGGGTAACATCATATTAACTTAAATGTATACTGTAACTTAAATGTGTAATGTCTTTCTTTAACATTGTCATCAAATTGAATGGTTAAGAAACATGCACCTATTATTATCTTTGTATCAGACTAACAATCTTAGGTCTCATAGGCAGTACTATCAATTATCACCATAAAGATTAACCTATTCAAACCCATCATTGAATTATCAATTATCACCATAAAGACTAACCTACTCAAACCCATCATTGAATTTGCAAAAGAGTATACATTTTCATGAGTCAATTCATCAAAGAGAGAATGATTCATAATCTCAATATACCCTAGTAAAAAAATATGAAATAACTAGGGAAATAAAAGTAAAATGTTAGAATTTCAGATCCATAATCAATATACTTTAGACATAAACATGATTATAGAAACACTCTTATGCTGAAATTTAAAAATAACCCTAGTATTAACATACTCTGATCTGAATTAGGGTACAAGAACATCATGTATAATAAAATTCAGCACTACAACAGTTGCATTAAAGTAGCATAGCAACATAATAAGAATTGTACATGTTTAGAAATAGAAAAGAAGTAACTAAACACGTCATTGTACATGTTATACATATCACCATAACAACATAATTCGTAGCACAAATTTTAATAACTTAGCTTTTACTTCTATTTCCTCTGGCTTACTTAATGGATAAAACAGACAAACAGGTTATATACAAGAGGCTAGAAGAGGGATTAGTCATTAGTCATGTGTCATCCAACCTATCCATCATTAATTGGATGACGCCTCGCTAGATGACTCATAGGAAACCTAAGCCTCCAAAGTGTAATTCAGTTTATCACTAATCCAAATTAAACTAACCAAGAATTACCTTAAACCAAACATGAATTGTTGTTAAACCAACATAAAGTCTAACAAGATTAAGCTAATTTTTTTTAGTATTTCCACTTTTAAGGTTAACCGGTAAGCTAGGCTAATGTTAGGTTAAGGTTAGCTTTGGTCGGACCATGACATAGTCTTTGTCATCCAATACAGAAAGAATCAATGTTGTCCTTTGTTTTAGATACACATTTCTTCTTTATATCATGGAATAGGTATCACCATGGCTTACAACCGTTGCTCAACATTTAATTGTTAATTTGACCTTTTTTTGTGGTTAAGGCTTGTTAATTATGTTTGTTATTAATTTTGTATGATTTAAAAGTTTAGTTTCTCACACTCTTTTAGGACGTAGGCTACGATATTCCCAAATTCAATCAAATTCCAATTACGAAAAGATTACCGATCAAACTCCAATTAGAAAATACACAGGGTTATCCATGTTAGAAATCTATTTAAGTTATAAAACTATAGAGTTAGCGAGAATTCACAAAGGTATGGTTAGAAAAAGTTCCGCGCAAGGCATGATCTCTACCGTCCAATCTAGAAAGAATCTCAACCGTTTTCCATCCTAATACAAACAACGCTCTTGCTTATAATATAGACTAAGAATCACTCCGGCCTACGGCCGGTCAAGTTTAGTTTTAGGGTTAGCTGGGACCTACAGTCCCACCGTATCGGTTAATTTTAATGTTAGAGAGTTATCATTATTATAAAATATTATTAGATTAAAAAATTGGTAACCAAATTAGGAAGTTTAGTTTTACGGTTAGTCGGGGCCTACAACCCGATGTGTTGGTTAAGGTTAGTGTGAAACAGTTGTCTTTATTAGGAAGAAAAAAAAACAGTTTATTCCTAAATTGGGTCTAATATAACTAGTTAGTCCTGACCCATTCAACAATGTGTAAATTAGTCATTTATTTATTTAAAATATAGAAAGTACACTAATAACCCTTATTATTTATGATTTAGTCCATATATTTGCAATCTAGTCCAAAGTGATGCATGATGACTTCAACAATTTTAAATAACTTAAAAATAATCTAAGAATAATTTATCTTTCGAACCACCCGTCAAAATTTCGTAAACTTTATATATTTGGAAAGCACTTTACGAGATCTACACAAGGAGTACCCATATGACTATAAAATTTTTCGTTTTTTAAAATTGTAATTTTTGTTTATCGTTCTCTCATTGTACAAGAAAATACATATACATATATTTTGATTTCCGTATTTACACCTACATAATCTTATGTGGTCATTTTTTCTACATGTGCACCAGTTTGCATACACAGTTATTTATGCAAACATAAGCTTATGCATTTATTTTTCTACATATGCACCAGCTTGTGCATATATTTATTTGCACAAGCATAAGCTTTATGCAGTCATTTTTTCCATATTGCATCAGCTTGTACACACAATTTTTTACACAAGCTTAAGCTTATGAAATCATTTTTTCTAAATCGGAAAATAGACTGGTGCACTAATATGTACACACCAGCAAAACATGAATGGAATCAATCACTCATACCCACAAACATATTTATTTTTATGAGAATTACACTGGTGCACTGATATGTACATACCTACAAAACATGTAACAAATCACCCGTTCATACCCACAGACAAATCTATTTTCATGGGAAAATACACTGGTGCACCAATATGTACACATCTATAGAACATGGACGGAATCAATCATTCACACCCACAAACAATTTTATTTTCATGTGAATACATTGGTGCACTAATATGTTCACACCTACAAAACATGGAACAAATCACCCATATACCTATCACCAATATGTACATATCTAAAAAACATGGATGAAATCAATCATGCATACCCAGAAACAGATTTATTTTCATGCAAAATACACTGGTGCACCAATATGTACACACCTATTAAACAGTGAACAAATCAAGCATTCGTACCCACAAACAAATTGGAAATTTGATAGGCTAGTATCAATTTCTTGCGCTTTTCTTATTAATTCTCTTGTAAATTTTTATATTACATTTGTTTTTATATTTTTCAGGTACAATGGCTTGAATTTGCACAAAGGAACAAAAAGCTTCGAAATGGGACATATCGAGAACTATGAGATTTCAACACTTCATAACAATTGTCAATTGGAGCATTAGTGGATCGGTGAGAGTCAAAGGCCATTTTAATGTCATTTTATGGACTTAGCAAGTTGTATTCCTGCTGGAGGGAATGAGAACTCTAACTTGTTAGTAAGCTTCGACACAAAGGTTGTGTACATATGTGTTGGTGAAGTATATATCAAGAAGAGAGAAATTAGCTCTCCTTCGAAACCAGTTCGCAAGCAGAGAAGAATATTTGATGCTTACATTCATCAAGCCATGGGTTCGATGAGAATTATCAAGGGTTGAGGATCTCGTCTGATGCCAACAAGGAAGAGAAGTTAAAGTGGTCAAGTTTGGTAGTAATATGGTTGACAAAATGTTTGAACATGTGCTCAACACTAATATCTTATTGTTCAAGTATATTCCTTTGATACTCAAGGCAAGATCCTATAATATCGATTTTCAATATCATTTATGGTATCAAAACTATATGATTTCCATTTCCGTAGGTTTTCATATCTCTAATGCCTATATTATTCAATTACATGAATGTGTGCTAGTTATTATTTGTTTTCATATTATGAGAGAAATCGATTATGAGTTAGAAAATATCGTATCTTTGCTAATTTCGAAAATATACATTTATTGTATATCTTAAGGATTTTCAAAATTGGTAGATCTTGTTTCCAAACAATGCCTTTGTCATAATGTTATAAATAAGGAGTCTTGTATTCTTACAAACTCACCCCAGAACACACTTTGTCGTGTGGGAAAGCTAACTTTATTGAGATATGAGTAATATAATTAGGTGAATATCTTGTGTTACCTTTCTTTTACAGACTTCTGTGGGATTAAAAAGCTCTAGTAGTACTATTTGAGGGAAACTAAGAATCACATTGTTTTAGTTTTCTTTGTTTATAGTTTGTGCTTAAGAACTAAAAGTATAGTTATCTTCGATAGATCAAACTTGTTTATTCCATGGGTTTTCTCTTCTGATATAAAGCCACTCAAATTTGTTTGAAGATTTTACCATCACAGATCTAAGTGATTTTGGATATGTGGGATAGAATTGTTGAACAATCAACTTTAAAAGACTCTGTACTGTATGTTTTATCAATAGTAAAATCAAGTTGTTTGCAGAGGTTACTTTGAAGATTGAAGATATTTATTTTTGGTTATGATATTTTTGTGATTTTTTGCGATCTTGATTATCTAGGATTAACAAGCTGTTTATTCTGATAAACATAAAACTTGTGGAAGATTAAACAAATTATTTAGCGATTTTTTTTTGCTTTGGTAGATCTTGTTCATCAAGGTTGGTTATTTCATTTCTTGGTTTGATCTTTTGACCAAATAAGTTTATTAATATAAACGGAAGATCATTTACTATGTTTTAACACTGATCAAACGACTGATTTGGGTGATTGATAAGTGAGTTGGTTACTAGAACAGATTTAGTCCTTTGTTTTTTTGGGTTACGATCCAAATAAGTTAGGTGCAGAAGTTTTCACAACTGGTGAAACAACTCAAGATAGTGGACTATATCTTGGGATTCACGTATATTGGCCAGATTAGTTGTAGGCACAAAGATACTGAAGAATCTAGGTAATTAGGGATAGTTTACTTGGTCTCAACTATATGAAGTTGCGGTAGTCAATTTTTATAGCGGCTTAATTCTGAGAGTATTCAAAACAAGACTAGGTCCCGGGTTTTTTCTGCCAAACAGTTTTCCTCGATATTTTTTTTTTGTGTCTGTGTTATTTACTTTACTTTCGTATAATATTGTTATGTTTATTATTTATGTAAATTCACTTATACGTTAATCACATCTTGGTAAATTTCTCGTAGTAGTTTGATCTGAACTTTGACTATTACCAAGATCGCCTTAATTATTTAAATAATCTTGATGTTGTTATTGTTACGGTAAGATTATATAAGGTGAATCTGCATAGGTTGATATCGAAAAGATTATGGTGTACCTGGTACCCTTGTTATTTCACTTAACTTCTCAATATAGAATTATCGAAATAATGGAAATCATGTAAGCATGTGAGAAGTTTTCCTTGAGTTACAAAGAAGAATATACACCCGTGTATTTATCGGTTAAGACCCATTCACAAAGTTAGCCTACGAAATAAGCCAATAGAGATCGTGAACCATCAAGAAAATATTGGAGTGTACAGAAACATACTCAAAAGTGTATTGTTTGCGAACTTGAAAATCAGTTTGTGAACTCGAGTATATTTTAAAGTGCGCAGGAAAACCCAAAAGTGTACCGCTACCGAACTTGAAAAAACAGTTTGTGAACATTAACAAATTTGAAAGTGTTTAGGAACCACTAGTACAAATATGGGCTTTGATGACAGTTCACAATCCAAAACCATGACAGTTGACTAATGAACTGTCACAAAAGAATAGGTTATGAGATATGTGCAACAGTTTTTTACTAAAACTCACACCAATAGCGGAAAAAAATCGTGACAGTTTTTCAACTGTTACTAAACAATTATACAATGACAGTTTTTGTAGAAAAATGCTACCATACATTGATGTATAATAACAGTTATAAATTGTTACTATTCTCAGGCTATTGTAATTTTTTTAACTAAATCGAAGTGTAACCTTATAGGTAATAGTTCTTCAAAATCACCCCCACTTCCATTTCAAGTGACAGTTTTGATTGAAACCGCTACCGTTCATAATAGCCTCTCATTTTAAACGCACGATGTTATGGTCGTGGTCTGTTTTGTTAGTGGGTTGGTTGATAAGTACTTTGGTAAAGATTACGGTCTTGAGGAGTAGAAACAACTTGGTTTGGATCTCAGGACTCAGGCTTCTTAAGCATCGTTTTCATGCTGTTAAATGAAATCCTTCAATTCAATCTTTATATTCAATCAGGTCACTAATCATAAACCCTTCTACTTCTAAGAACATCATCTCTGCCGTATTCGAAACCATAACTCAGTGTTTACATCAACTACCACAATAAGAACAAACCTAGAAAATCAATTTCAATATCAAAATCAAAACCATTACCTCAAACATCTCTGTGATATAGCAACAAATCATCGTGACTTCACACGTATCGTATTTGACACGGTCCGCTCCTTCTATTGCTGAGCATGATGGAAATTTAGTATCTGCTATAATTGAATATGATGAGAATGTCATAATTGAGCTTTGTTTTGATTCTTCTGTGTCTGTTAGGTATTGGATTCTTAAGAATGTGTTTATATTTGGGATTCAAGATGAAATTTTAGTTGGAGTTTTGTTAGGGTTTATTACTGATCCTTATCCTTATGTGAGAAGAATTTCTTTAGATGGTTTAGTAAGGTTGAGCAAATCAGTTGTAGAATTTAAGAATGGTGGATTGACTGCGGAAGGGTATGATCGGGTGGTTGATTTATTTGTTGATAAAAATGATTGTGCTATGGAGGCTGCAATTCGTGTGGTAAGTGGTCAAAGACGATTCTATGTTGCTCTTAATTTGATATTTTTTGTGTGTTGTTGAAATGAATTTGTTGTGAATTTTAGGTCTGTGAATGGGGGCAAATGTTACCGGATTCTAGTATCGAAGTTGGTGAGAAGGATTGGATTGATTCAGTGTTTGTTCAGGTAATGCTTGAACTAGTCGGTTAATGTGATTGAGGGGAAATGTTGGCACTTTGTTGGCACTTTGTACTTTGGGATTTAGGGGACTCATGGATTTAGTACAAAATCTATACTGTGGAAGGTGTTGGTTCAATATTGTTGTGAATTAGGTATTTAGGGATCTATAAGGAAGCAAAACTCTCTTTAAATTTCTTATGTTTCCTTGCCTTCTTAATTGTTGTACATATCTGAAGACTCTACTATTTTAAGGAGCTGAAGTTCTGATTATTACTCTTTAATGTTTGTATAGACTCATTTGAGTGGTGGAGGATCTTGTTGGAGATATGGGAGCCCACAAAGAATAGTTCTTTCTCCATTCTTTATGTTATGGTGATGCATTGAGTAGTTCATTTGGTTATTTAATAGATATTTTAATACAGTTCAAAACGGGGAGATCTTTTGTTTGTTTAGCAGGGTTCAGATGACATGTAGCAGGAGAAGGTGAAAGTTATGGATTTGTAAAGATCTTTCACGATGATAAGCAGGTGGTGGTTCAAGAATTGAAGCGGATTCAGGTTTTGGGACTGTTTATGGAACTGTGATCATTTTATGTTTCTTCTTTAGTGTTATCAATATATGGGATGTAGTATATGACTCTGATTCTCTGAGGATCTGAATTCCATGAGTTTGTGTGTATGTTAGTTCACACCCATCTGGAGTTGCTGGATTTCTAGAAGAGGAGAGTTCAATGTGGAACGTTCCACCTAAGGAGTCCCCTCTTCTCCTTCTGAAGGAAATGTTTCGTGTGGATACTTTCTATTATGTATTGTGCATTATTTTTGTAGTAACTATTTTATTTATGGTTTAAATGCTTCTTTGAAGAAGATCTGAGTAATGTGAAGAACTGAAGTTTTATTTTGTCCGATGGGATTATTGTTGTTTGATGTTTGTGTAGACACAATTAAATGCTGAAGGATATTGGTGGACTTCGAGAGCTTCGTTTGAAGAATAAGTTCTTACTTCACTCTATTAAGTTGATTTCATGCTTGTTAAATATCCAATAGATTTTGTACTTTATATAGTTGAACAGGGAAATTATTATGAAATTCCCTTGTGTTCTAATTTGTGAAGATGAGATTTCATGGTTTTTTAATGGGAAAGAGCTGCTTTCAATTATGCGTGTAGATTATAGTTGTCCCTGTTTTGCGTAATCATCGTTTCTTGCTTATGTTGTCATGTATGGATTATTATACTGCAGGAAAGATGCAGATTTCTTAGGTTATCGTATATGGGTCTAAAGGTTATATTGAGTTTTGGTTTATATTTTTTCAGTTGGTTTTATTTTTGGTCATTTGGTTTATGTCTGCACGTTGATTATTATTTGCCGAAAAGATGCTGATTTCTTATCTTATTGTGTATGATCTACAGGTTGTATTGAGTTTTGGTTTATATTTCTTTAGTTGGTGGTATATGTTTGGTCATTTGGTCTATGTCTGCGCTTGTTAGTGCAAGTTTGTATATCATTTCCGTCGAGGGTGTTCTCACTTAGTTACCTCAAGGTTTGTGACTACTAATTTTTTTGTATATTGGGGATTTTTATGATATGTACTCCATGCGCTGAAGAAATGTCGAACTACGTAGCTAGAGATAACAATAACAACTCGCTATAAAGGTAAGATAATAACTAATCCTGTCTTTTTCTTCTTGCATGAAGCCAACATATATGCACCTTTGTGAAACTGCAGATGGTGGCAGTTCGTTTGTAATTTCTGTTTGAGCAGAATTTTCTGTCCGAAATCTCTACTATAGATGTTGATTTTTTTTTCTTTTTCCAAAGGGATCTACTTCTAGTTTGATTCTGTATCTTGGCTCCTCCTCCCTTCTAACCATTGATGGACATGGGGGACTTGTCGAGTTACAAGTCTTGCACCTCCATGTTGTTTTAACAATATGTTTAAACTTTGTTGGAGTGTTTGTTTCCCTTATCCTGGCATGATTATTATGATCTAACTGATTTATTTACCAGGTAGATTAGCTATGTCAGAACTTTCTGCATGCCTGACCTGACGGTTGGTGCTACTCTTCCACACTTGGTTTCAATGATTTCTTTTGTTTTCTGTTTATTTTCTTTTTAATGTTTCCATTTCATATATATGATGTTTTGTTGTACTTTGGGTTTTAGGGGGCTCATGGATTTCGTAGAACATTGGTTGTATTGTTGGTATTCTCGTTTGTTTTTTTGAATAATGTTTCTTGGCCATATGTTTTCTCTGTTCTCCATTATCTTTTGTGTTCAATATTCTATATTATGTTATTAAAAGCGACCTTAAAATTCTTCTATAGTTTTTCTTAATTCTTATTACCGTTGGTTTCTTAATGTCTGAGTTTCTATGTAGATATCAGGGATTAAAACTCCTCCATATTTCCCGATCGGATTATCCTTGTTTGGATTCTCTACTTCTTTGCTTTGAAGGGAAATTTTGGTTGCAATCTGTCTTTTGGCTCTTCTTTTGTCCCCTATTGTAAACAAGTGATGGTTTTTGTGGTTTATTTGCTGTTAGGATGCTTGCCTTCATCTAGTGCGGTGTCTAGTGGTATGTTTTAATGTAAGGGAAGTTGAACAAGCTAATCATGAAGCACAAGCTTGCTAGTGTCATGTCCACGTATTTGATTCAAATTCATGTAGTTGTCATGTCTGGTTTACTATTTGTTCTTTTATCTTGTGCTTTTTTTATTTAGGCTTTGTTGACATTCGTAAATTGATCGGGGAATGTCTGTTTGAGTGGCCGCGAAGGTTGTTTTAGCTGTGACAGATGTCTGATGGGTGGTTTTGTATCTCAATATATAGTTCAATTATTTCCTTTCATAAACAAAGCAGTTCTCTGTTTTTCAATTACTCAAATTTGGATCTTCGTCTGATGTAATACGTAGTGCTTTAAATTTCAGGAGAGCCTCCGGATTTGGAAAGGGAGCTTGGTCTTCGTCATAGTTGGACGAACTGGTTTTCTTACTGGGATGTCAACCAACGACTGTATTTTTAGCTTGTGTGTGAGGGAAAACGATCACTGTATTCAAGTGCTACATCTTTTTTCTGTGCAGATTTTTATGGATTAGGTTATGCTTTACATTTCAGGAGAGCCTATGGATTTGGAAAGATAGATTGGTCTTCCTCATAGTTGGATGGACTGGTTTTCTTACTGGGATGTGAACCATCGACTGTATTTTTATCTTGGCTATGCTTTTCATTTCCCTTTTTCAGGTTTGGTATATTTGGAATAGCGCGTGTTATTTTGATTTAGCCAAGGGGACGGTGGATTTTTGATTTTCTTTACGTACACTTTACGATATTTGTGCGTGTCAACATTCTTCTCTGTCTCAAATTCATTTGTTGATTTGGTTTTCCCTCACAGGTCCGCTTTTTTTCATCCACTTTTTCTGTGGTCCTGGAGTTACACCGTTAAAATCTTTCAGGTTTCCTTGTCTCTTTTTTGTTCTTCTTATGCACATTGATCTATTTTCTATCTTCTCTTATTTATTTGAAGGCATATATGCAGTGTTCTGTATGCTTTGTTTATTATTGATTCAATGAACTGCTCATCAAAAATTGATTTTTTATGTAGATACCATGGGTACATATTCTCATCGTTTCCAACTGGACTTTTCCCGGTTCATTTTTGTATTCTAGGTTCTGGTTTCTTTGTATTGGAAGGAATTTTGTTTTCTATTAGTTTCTTTTCATCCTTTTCCCCTTGAGTGATGTTAATACATGACGGCTTGTATTGTTTGTTTGCTCTTAGGGTGTCTGCCTACATCTCTAGAGGTGTCCAAAGATAGGGTTTAATCTGAAGAAGGTTGGACAAACAAATCATCAAACATGTGGTATGGCAGTCTTCTCTTTATCTCGGCTGTGATATAAGTCATCATTTAATTCCTAATAAAAATATTTAGTGTCCTACATTCTGCCTCTTCTTTGCTGTAGTGTTTTTTTCTTTTCTCTTGGGCTTTTTTTTTATCAAGGCTTTGTTGGCATTCATTGAATGGTTGAGGGATATATCTATCTGTCTGGCTGTGGAGATTATCTTAGCTTAGGCAGAAGTTTCTACTTGTAATGATATGGGTGGTTTAGATATTAACTATTCTATTACATTCTCTGCTTTTATGTTTTTAACAGTTGTGGTTTCATAGTTGGTCACATTTAAATATCCGTTTGTTAATGGTGACTAATTTTCAAGTTTCTGTAGAATACTTAATTTGACATCATACGCTGTTGAGCTTTTTTATCTTCAACCTTACCAATATTGTTTTCTTCTTCTGCTGTTCAGTTATGGGTTTTGATTTTTTTTTCCTCACAGGTCTACTTGGTCATCATATCCATTCATTGGGGTATCCACCAAATTCTTTGGTTATATCTTTCAGGTTTTCTTGGTCCTGCATCTTTTATGGTTTTATGTTATGTATCATGTTCTATATCTTTCATCTCTTATTATTTGTAGGTGTGTATATATTTCTCCGCATGTTCCATTGAATTTTTATTGATGGCTTAACCTTGCATCTGAATGAAATTCAATCATAGAATTCATACAGCTAGGCTCATGCTTTAATCCGGTGAAATAGAGGTTGGTTAATTGATCCTTCTGATGTGCTTATTAGAAAAAAATATTTGTCTTACACATAATTGATTATTTTTGAATTATTCTCTTAGTAGTGGATCAGTACCTAGCTGAAGTGAATGTTGTCATCCACATCCAGAATATTGTTGTACTTGATTCATGTCAAGTTGATGTCCATCGTCTAGGTCTTTGAACTCTTGCCACCCCTAAAACCCCTCAAAAACTACTTTTTATAGTTATTAACAATTTGTATCAAGGTTTAAACTTGCCTCAGGGTAATCCTAGTCAAACACTTCACCCTTGAATAGTTACTTCCTTACTGTTGTCTCCTACTTCTCTCTCTTGTTTCTTTCTCGGAATTGGATCTTTGCTTATATGTAATATTTTTGCAGACATCTAAGTAAGGTGGGTTTAATTTAAACAAGGAGTTATTTTCTATTAGAATTTAGCTAGAGTTAATCATTCCAATATGCATAGGGAAAATATGTTACTTCGTCTTCCTATTTGTATATAATTATCGTAAGTTCAAATTTTGTCTTTGAACAAGAAAGTTTGATGCATAATCTGGGTTGCACTTGTTATATTTTAAATAAACAAAGACTTTATTGTTGTTTATCTGTTCTATGTGATTCAGATAGAGGTGCAACAGAGATGGATAGGATTTTGCTGGAGAAAAAATTCAGAATCAGACAAATTTAAACAAAATGTCATTTTATTGGTATTAAGGTAGTCACTCGCGTCCTTTATGTTGTTTTCAGTTATTTTACTCCATGATATTAGAACCGATTAAACAAAGGATGCTTGTTAATATTCGCATCATAGAGTGCAGTTAAAGGATCTGTTAAAATTCTTAGAATTATTCGTCCAATAAATAATTAATGGATAGGGAACCTTTCCAGTATTGCATCTTTCATTTTTTTCATGGAGGAAAGCTTAAGTAGTCTTGTAGTTGGATCGCTTTGAGACAGAATTATTAGGAACAATGATGTTAGCGAGTCGAACATTTCCCAAAGTTCAATGCTCTCAAGCAAGCCAAAACGCTCATGTGAATTAAGCTGGACATATAAGTGATAGCGTGTATATGGGTTTGTTTTATTGTTTAGATCTGTTTGCAATATAAGATTGTACTTTCTCATGGCTTTGTTGTTTAGACAATTTGCAATATGGTACTTATTTTTATGAAAATGCAATTTTCATTTTTGGTTAGTTACTTCAAACAATACTTATTTTGTATTCTTTTTGCAGAGGAAGTCTGAGTACAGTGAAGGAAAGATCATGGAAGTACGAAGAGAATGGATGTGCTGCCGTTATTGGTGACATGAATTGGCAGGAGTAGATTGGGGACATGAATTGGAAGGAGTATATTTCGATCAACACTTCGGAAAATGGATGTGGTTTCCAACTTCACTGTTAATTTTTTTTAGTTAGTACTAAGATTACTTTCATATCAAGTCTTTTGAATTATGTAGTACATTCACTTCTAGTTAACTTATTTTGTTTGAACTTACTAGTTCCATACTAGCTATCTGTTAAACAGTTTATTGAGTAATCTAATGAAAATTTTAATAAAAGCTAAATTTTCTTTCCATAATATTTTGATATTAACTGAGCATGTCACCGCCAACTGTATTATGAACTAGCTTGCTACAAATTAGCCTTCTATAAAGTTGACTATTCTATGACAGTTTTATTTAGAAAATGTAACTGATATTTGCCAACAATGACAAGTTTATAAAGAAACTGCTACTTTAGTATAAGAAATTGAGTTACTGATGACAGTTTTATGAAGAAATTGTCATCTTAGTCTAAGAAGTTAAGTTTTTAATGACAGTTTTCTTAAAAAAATGTTACAGTAATTTGTCAATAATGAGAGGTTTATGAAGAAACTGTCATCTTAGTCTAAGAAGTTAAATTTTAATGACAGTTTTTATGGAGAAACTGTCACCTTAGTAAAAGAAATTAACTTACCAATGACAGTTTTATTTAGAAAATGTTATTGTATGTTGTCAACATCGACAGGTTTATAAAAAAACTGATACTTATAGTCACGATTCCGTAACAGTTTTTTACAGACCCTTTCGTAACAGAGGCTTTAATGACTGTGCAATTATTTTTCAAAACTGTCACATAAATGTTTTGGTGGCAGTTTTTAACTGTCACATAAGCCCAAATTTATACTAGTGAACGTCAAGATTTTGTACCAGTGCGTGAACTGGAAAACAGTTTGTGAACAAGTTTACAAACTTTGTACTTCTTGATGTTTTTAGGTTTAAATTTTCGCATACATATTTTTTCAAACAATAAATTATTTTCAACCTCAAAAACGATAAACCTATGATTACACAATGCTTGAATTTATGTTTAGAAATTTGTCAAGAGTAGGCTTGAACTCGAACTTGTTGATGAATTCCTCGCAAATGTCTTCGCCGTCCTTTAGTCTTTAATATCTGTAAGGGTTAACCCGTGAATTTTAATATTCAACTACCATGCTCTAATCATAATCTGTAACTGAATTTAATGCACTATAAATCAAGATATAGTTTTGTTTATTTAGCATTGACAACAAGCTTCACATACCAACACTTGTGAGTTTGGCCGAGCGATGTTCTAACAGATAGTTGTTTTATAAGTAACTCAGTAATCAAGGCTAGCCATATTTACGTCGGGTTGTTTTAGAAGATGGGTGGCTTGGTCTAAAGATGTTCTGCCTAAAGCTAGAAAAGGTATTGGTATGAAGAACATGAAGATTGTGAACAAGGCATTACACTGCAAATGGATATGGAGATATGGTGAAGAAAGGAGGGCGCTTTGGAGGCAGATCATACATGAGAAATTTAGAGGTAATCAAAGTTCTTTCCTTCCTAACATTTCCTCAAAACCTGTGGGTCTTAGTCTCTGGGCTGGGATTCTTAAGGCTAGACAATTTATAAAAGACAATACTGTTTTGATTATCAAAAATGGTAGGAGAATTGATTTCTGGTAAGATAAATGGATTGGAGATGGTACTTTAAAGGATAGATAACCAAGAATTTACAAGTTGTCTAGAACCAAGAAGGCAACTGTGCATGAGGTTATGACAGGAAATGGGACCTGGAATTTTAACTTCAAAAGAAACTTGAATCAACAAGAAGTAGGGGATATGACTTATGTTGCAGGATTTAGGGGACTTCATTGCTCCTTCTGACACAACTATGATGATGACATAACTTGGGAGTATGGTCAGACGTTTTTGGTTGCGAATTGCTATGAGGCTCTTGAGGTTGATGGATTGCTTCTTTTTCCTCACGGGCAGATCTGGAACCTGAAGGTACCTGTGAAAGTTTCTTTCTTAATTTGGACTTTATGCCATAATGGTTCTCCTTCCATTGTTTTTCTCCATAGAGCTGACAGAGTTCAATCTACATCATGCCTTATGTGCACTATTGATCCAGAAACTCAAGATCACTTGTTTCTGCATTGTTATGAAACTAGAAAACTTTAGCATTACTCCATTAATAATTTTAATATGAGTTGGGTTTTCTCTGAAAAAGTAAAGAACCATGTATGGGAATGTTCAAAGAAGAAGAGTAGATGCTTCAGAAGGCAAATTTGGAGTCTCTTACCTTTTGCAATTTAGTGGTGTGTCTGGAGAAAGCATAACAACATGCTTTATAGGGGAGTTAGAAGGAACTTTGATCATCTCAATATTAATATTAAATGTACTCTTTATAATTGGTCTTTACACTCCAATCTGTTTGAGGCTTTTCTTTAAGTACTTTAATCCAAAATTGGGAGGCAGTAGTTGATTGTAATTAGTCTACTCTTATTTCTTTTGTACTCTTTAACTTCATTTCCTGAATGAAGTTTTTGTTTTAATTAATTTTTCCTTTTGCTCAAAAAAATATTTAGGTTGGGTCGGAGCATAATCTCATCCGATCAAATCCTGAGCCATCTCGGCCGCATCTTCTTTTTATTGTATAGAGATAAAAGATATATATATTTTTGGACAAACAACCATGAAACCATGCGTTTTTCATATGCGTCCTTTGTTGTACTAGATTTTATTACTTTCACTATCGTACCATGCGTTTTTCATATGGATCATAGTTTGTTGTGATTTCTATTACTTAATGAGATTGGATAGTGCCTGATGAGATTTTCATATATTAATGCACGCTGCGGAATGGTAAATGTTTATGCTAAAATTCTCATTAACAAAAACAACCAATGATTTTTCAAAAGATCTAGATTTAAATCCTTACAATATATTTTGCTACACTATATCATCAACCTATTCAAATCAAATCATATGAACACATCAATCATAAACATTAAAGAACAACAATTCACCAAATTGGACATTCGATTAGAATTATACTTATCAAGTTTAAGATTTTTACAAGTATGGAATAAATACATTCACACCTTAATAATCTCATATTACTCTCTAAATACATACCTAATAGCTTTTCTTTGATTCCTCTATTTTTCCTTAGTCTTCTTTTCTTTCCTTTTTTTTCCGACCCCCACTTTGATAAATGAACTTCTCTATTTATAGGTCGTTCAATGGATCCCTCTTTTTTCCTCTCTGTCTATCCTTTGTGCTTGATGAATCATGTTTTCCCGATATTTTTTGTCAATTTATTGGTTATCATTCCGCTATACTCTTTTGGTCCGATACCTCTTAGCCCGTTACTTCCTTACGTTCTCTTTATTTTAAGATTATCTTTGGATCAGGATCATCGTGTGGTTGACAAGCAGCTTCTTGCTTATACATTGTCATGCTTTCATCTTTTTGGCCCATAACCTTATATCATTGACACGTGTATTTCGTATTTTATGAGTCATCCTCTTCCCGATCCTCGGTGTCAATCTCGTATTTCATGATTCATCCTCTTCTCGATCCTCGGTGTCAACCAAACAACTAATGTTGGGATTTTTACTTTCCCGATCTATAGGTACTTAATTTTCTTAATTTTCCGTTCCATTCGCATTTAATGTTCTTACTTTCCCGTTCCATTCGCATTTAATGCTTTTACTTCGATCAGAACAGTACTACTTTCCCGTTCTTACGTGTCGATCATGCGACGATACTTTCAGTCTTTCACAGCTGTCATCCATTCGAACTTTTATAAGACTTTGATTGTGTGCTTCTCGCTCTTCTATGAATCCCTGCTTGTTCCATAATCGTTGGACATATGTTACCTTGACTTTTATTCTCTAACAACTTGCCCCCTTCTTCTTCTTTTTTCAAAATTTTTTAACAGTTGATCCAAAGTCTTGAAAAAAGTAAAAGAGTAATAATTACTCTTTATCTTTTCCATATCTGTTGCTTCTTCTTTTTGCACGTTACTCCTGATTTTCTGTTAGCAGTAACTTCTATTACCACGTTTGTGTCAGTTAACATTTTTCGAGAAGAACAAATCTTTGCCTCGATTAACACCTTTTCAATTTTTGACGGTTCGTTTATCCTTCCCTTAAATAAGATTCAATCTTTCCTACTTTTTTTTTTCCTCTTTAAGTTGCAGCTCTTTTTCTTCCTTAAACTTTTCAAGTATTCTCATTATTTTTTTCTCATTCTCCAACGAATCAGGAATTTTTTGCATCAATCATATTTGCTTTTCTTTCGATCAAGAAATTATTTCTTCTCTTTCTACGTGTAAGTGACTTTTTGATCTTCCTGTATTTTGTTTTGGTATTTAATCTTTATGAAAACAAGAATGATTGACATGGTGATTGTTTATGATTTCTCTTCCATAGTTGCTTTTTATGAACTTGAAATTTTTGATCCCTTCGTGTGTTGATTCTTTCCTGTCTTTTTACAGATAAAAACATCTTTTCACTATGTCTTCAAGAACTCAAAATACTAGTCATGTGGTTGATTCTCACCACGATGATGATCAATAAATTAGGAGATCTTCTCGAACTACTTTATCTAGACATTCCTCAACTCGGCATACTCATGAAACTGCATCTGACCCTTCTACAACCGCTAATCATTCCCCCAAGAGTAAGCGGGCGCACACCAGTTGTAGCTACAAATCAATGAATCTTGAAGAATTCAAAGCAAAACACCATCTTGAAGGATTCAAAGTTTCTTTTTATAGTGGGGATAAAGATGTAATGACCCTATGAGCGGTCGAAAAATTCAAATACTCATTTAATAGCTTACTGATCTCTGCTGGTGCGTTAAAGGCTGGGCTTCGTCTTCCCTTATATCAACGGGATCATCCCTATCAATTCGAGGTTCTTGCATCCCGCTGCAATGCTCCTCATGGCTTATCCCGGTCCGTTATCTAGTATAACGGAAATTGGTGGCGGATACTTGATGAATGCAGCCTCCGGAGCGAAGGACGAACTAATCTTACATGTTATATTCCAGATATTTCAGAGCAACAACATTATACAGTTGAAAGTTTTCACACTACTTATGCGGATAACGTTTCCATAAGGAATTTTGTGAAGTGGAACGTTAGTCCTCTTCGCAAGTGTAGTTCGGGATTCCCTTTGTTGCGTGAAGTTGACGATCCAAATCTTAAGTATGTTCCGGGAAGTAGAGATGAGTTTCCCTCAAAAGAAAGAATCCGAATGGATCATGACTACAAGTGGTACCGCACACCACTAGTGATCGAAGGTCCTTGGGTATTTGGTTATATCTCCAAGGATGGAATTCAAGATGTTAGTGAGCGTTTCCCCAGTTACTGTCCCTGGAAATTAAATTTCAGTGATTATAAATTTAATTATGAGGTTTGCTACTGCTCCTTTTTTTTTTGAGCTTGAATTTTGTGCTACAGGTTGATCCATTGACTGAGCCCAGAGAAAAAGCGCCACCAGCACGTTCAATGCTCGGTGTACAGATTAATGAGGGTAGGCAAAGAACTGATAAAGAAGAAATAATTGAAGGTAAAGGGAAGCGTAAGATAATAGCTTCCCCAGAGAAGAAGAAAAAACCGAAAAGGTCAAGTAATGTTTCTCTCACTCCCTCTGATATGGAAGAGGGTGAGATTAGAAATTCTCTCATCCGACGCAGCAATAGTATGGGTGAGGGAACGTCAGTTTTAAGATCTTGTGCTGAGATAGCGGACCAGTCTATATCGGGATGGTCCGTTGGAGGTTCTGATCTAGTTGGACCGGGAGCGGACTTGGCTTTATCGGGACAGCCAAATGTTGGTGCGGGACAATCCGCTGAAGCCTTTAGCGGAGTTGCATCGGGGGTGCCCGATACTGTTGCGGACCATCCCGTTGCTAATACAAATCAGATCAGGTTAGCGGAACCGGCTGTTGGCTCCGAAGCTGCTCCTTTGGAGGCGACACCGATAAATTTTTATCTGGCCCTATCTCCACTTCCTTTCAACTTTGAGGTTGAAGTGATCGTCCCCGAAGAGCGTATCATGACAACCGATAATCATCCAACTGTGGAAGGAAATGTTGAAGAAGGAGATGTTTATGATGAGAATGTCGCTCCTAGTACTTCAGCCATTGAAGTCCCAATTTCTCATCCCGAAGATGGTACTCCTGCTACCATCTGCGAGGCAAATGAAGCTTCTGGGATTGTGTCAACTGTTCTTCCTTGCCTCGATGCTGATGTGCCCGTTGCAGAGCCTTCAGACTTGGAAGAAGTCATCTCAGAAATTGGTAAAGACAAGAGGATGATAGAAGGGTTAAATATCTTAGGGTATGAGAGCAAAGCCTACAAGTGGTTCTTAGCAAAGGGGCTCCTGACTACTGCAGTTTATCCGGAGATATGGAAATCCGATACTGGTTCCACGTCTAGGCTGCGGAGTTCATTGGGAACTATTCCTCTGGAAGATGCAAGGGAAGCTTGGTATGATAGTGAGTTCACTGAACAGAAATTTCCGCTGAACCCTTCTCCTTCTTTGGACCAAGTTCTAGCTTTTGCAGAAGGTTCGCTATATTCATATCCATAGCAAGCTCTTGCTCAGGTATTGCTATTCGTTAGAATTTTTGATTCGATTCATCTTTTCTTTCCATACTCATGACTTTCAATTTCACATCTTAAGCATAGTTCCGATTGCTTGTTTGCTGCATTCAAATTTTACAAAGCTCGGGCTATCATGACGGAGTCTGTATATAAAAATGAAGCTGGAAAAATGCAGCGGGAAAATAACAATCTGCAGCAACAAAATGAAAAAACTCCAACAATAAAATAATAATCTTCAACAACAACTACAAAATTTCCAAAGTCGAGATCTTATGAATCAAGGTATATTTCCTTATTATTATTATTATTATTATTATTATTTATTTATTTTTTAATTTATGTTGCCCACATGCTTTGGGATCAGAAGGGAAAGGGAATCCCGAACTTGTATTTAGGATGGAGCGTAGGATGATTCAGTTGAATGATCATGCGAGAGAGATTAATAGGGAAATGGGAGATTTTAGATCAAAATTAAAAAGACTGTCCGATAGTCTTGACTTGGCCACCTGGAGACGCACTAGAGCTGAATCAAAATGTCAGCAGGCTCTGGAAACTTTGGCTCTTAAGGAAGCAAAGTTTAAATCCCTTCTTGGAGGTATAATCTTGGGTTATATGTTCTTGTATATAAGATTTTTTGTAGTATTTAACTTTGGTTTTGTTCGTTAGGCCTTGAACAAAAACTTAATGAAGCAACTGCCCGGGCTGAGAAGGCGGAAAAAGATCTTGCTATTGCAAATGGGAGAATTGAAAATTTTGATAAACAAAGGGAAGATCACTCTTCTAGGGTGCAAGCATTGGAAGGTGAAATTACTCTCTACGCAACCAGAGCTAGGGATGCTCAGTCTCGTATTGGGGTATTGTCTAGTAAAGTCGCAGCATGCGAAAACATGCTTGTGGATGAAAAAGAGAAGAATGACGATCTATCAAAAGAATTGAGTGCTGAAAAAGATGAGAGGTCCCGCTTAGATGAGCAAGTAAAAGATTGTCATCAAAGAATTCAAAAACTTGAATTAGATATTAAATATGGATGTGCTTATACAATGTGGTTGAGACAAGATGCAAAAGCAAAAATTGCAATGTCTTTCAACACTGCCTTGGATCGTGCACAAGCTGACAACAGTATACTCAATAGTCGGGCTCCTGTTCCGGAGGTCCCTCCTCATCCGTCCAGAGAAAACATCCCCGCTCCTTGATTATATTCAATTATTTCGTTCAATGTAACTTGTAGTCCGTTACATTATTCTGAAATCATCTTGTGGTTGTTTTTTGGCTAATGTTGCACTTGCAAAGTAAATATTATCTGTAAGTAATTATTTGATAAATCAAATTGTTTCATGAGTAAAATGCATCGAAGTATTTGATAAGTGCATAATTTATACATTTTAAGTATCATTTCCTTATTCTTATTTGCTAGATTTTGTGTGAATCACCGTGTTTTATTATTACTTTTCTAGTTTATGTGTTTTATTAGGTTACGTCTCTGAAACAAGCGAAATGGAGCTTTACAAGAGAAGAATTGCCAAAGACCCAGAGGGACTCAGTCTATTCCAGGACGAGGTCATTCTGACTTCATATGAGAAAGTTATGAGCGAAACAAGGATAAAGGGAAAAATGGTCATTTCAAAGTGACCGGATATTTACACCCAGTCGTAGGTTAAGGGGTATCCAGTATTACTTCAACTGTCAGTTTCGTGAGACTGACAGTTGATTGGGTATGTTAATGGCACCAGCCATTCCGTTCAGGGCTGCCAAGTTTTTGAATATAACCAAAGGCACCAGCTTGATCGATTATGGCCACTTCTTCTTCTCCACGAACAAAGAAGTGATGATGTTGCTGTGATGATCATCATTGTGATGATGATTCTTGGTTAAAGGGATTTGAAGATGAGATGGATCAGTGGAGTTAGAGAGGTTGTTACAAGGTATGGGCACGAGTCTGATGGCTGCCATGGGTTAGAAGAATTAAAGAAGAGAAAGAAGAACTTCAGTGCTACTAATTTCGTGGAGATGTTTGATTAAGATAGAGGTGTTGGTGGAGCTGGAGGCTGTTATTAACTCGAGTATGGCAATGAAAACAGTGAGGAGATGGTGCAGCTGTGCAGTTGGTCCTGAGTTATGACTGGAAGTGATGGTGAAGATCGAGCTTGATCTGTGATGATCATGAGCTTGCTTCTGGTCTTGAAGGTGGGTTTTCTGTGGTGTTTGCTGGTAGCAATACAGTGAGATAATGGCTGTTGACGTGAACAAAGCAGTAATGATGTTGCTGTCGATGATGGGTATTGGCAGGTGAGTGATAGTTGTTGGCAGTGGTATCAATGGATAAGTATGGAGTTGTGGTTTCGATTGAGTAATAGCAATGGAGAAACTTGTCATGGATCTGTGATGGTGGAGTAGGGCCTGTAATGGTGATGGGAGCTTGATGGCAGTTGATGGCTCGAGTAGTTAATGGAAGTTAATGGCTGATGGGAGTGAACAAAGACATTCGAGTAGTGATTGGAGAAAATAATGGAGACTATTGAAAAGATTGAGCAACTAAATACAAGATGGGTTTTAGTTGAGACGAATGTGAGAATGGTCTGTTGATGGCTCAACTGGAGAGATGACAACGTCAGTGAGACTCGATGAAGCAGTAGGTGGTTATACTGTTTACAGACTCGGGTTATGCTGAGTTGAGCTCGAGTCTGCATTGGTGGGACATCAATCGAATTGGTGATGGAGTGGATGCTGTGTGACCGACAGTGTTGTGCTGATGGTTTGAGTTTTATGGGCAGAGAAGTTCGACTTTGTTTAGGAAGTCATCAGTACACCGAGTAGTTAGCAAGATTTGAGAGAAGTGTGCGGCTCAAGTTTGGATTCTTGCTACGAAATACAAGCTCAACCGAAGTTAGGAAAGAATTCATCCGTGTTATACACGGATTGGTAAAAGATTCCTAATTTGTTTCTAAGAAGCGGCTAGTGGTTCTATAAATAGAGACCTATACACACGGAAAATATACTGTCAAAAGAGAATACACAGAAGCCCGGATACAGATACTTTCGAGAGACGCAGACGTACAGTCGATATCTTCGACGATTATCGGTTAGTTTGTGCTATTTTCTTAATTAATTTTCATGGTTTTTAAGAAAGACATGTTGGGATAATTCCCTTGTTAGGGCGAAAGGATGAACTTGTAGAGATGGTTTTATTTGTGTTTCGAAACTAGGGTTATTTACTGTATGAACTAAATATTATTAATTTGTCTCTCTCTCAACGTTTTACCCTCTCTATGATTTTTCATGTTCTATGCCACGTATAGTTCATTGTTTGATTAGTAGAAGGACTCGTTGAAACCTCGTATTAAATCGTTTTATGAATATTCTTTGACTCTTTATGCCCCGTATACTTAGTACTTCGAAATTCTACTGTAGGTTGAGAACAAATAATTTTTTTCAAAAATTCTTTCTTTAGTGCTTAATTAAAAATCTTCCGTGTATTAGTAGCTAGATTTGATACTGTACATGAGTAAAATTGAGACCCTATGTGACGAACGCAATTAAACCCTAATCTACAACGGATTCCCGGAACCTTAACGTTTTCCTCTTACTGTTTTCCAACTTTATTAAATAATCTTAATTCATTAGTTAATAAAATTCTTATTAAAAAAAAACCTAAAAAAATATTTTAATCCAAACTCCTCGTGGGAACAAACCGTATTTGTTATTGTCTACATCTTTCGACACTGTGCGCTTGCTGTAAAACAAAGTCGGTTTTCCGATGCATCAGTATTTATACCTCAAAATACGTAATTCAGGAACCCACACATACGAGTCATACCCGGGCCAGGAGTAAGCTACAAGGTGGTCCTAAATAATACCTTGAAAAAGAGAATGATATACGTAGATTATCTCATTAGGTATCCCTTCTTTATAAGAATCTCGCAGTTATAGAAATTCTTTAAGGGCTTTTACTTACCTAAATTTTTATCTGCTTGAATTACGATTGTTTCGCTAATCGCAAGCGTTCTCCAGAATAAGATGTTCCTGAAGTAATTAATATTTTCATGTCAGGCATCTCTATATTAGGAAATCCCATTGTCAAATGTATTATTAATCAAGGATTTTCAAGAGAAGATGCATTATTTATGCTTTACCTAACATGAATACAATGTACTGTCGTAATTGCATTATTGATCAAGGATAATATAGCTTTAAATATTGTGCGTTCCATGGGTGTTGCAAAACTTCACCATGCATGTTCCGCAGATAATAAGATCCTTGTCCTGCTGGTGTTTGTATTGTGTACAGACCATCCCAAGTTGGTGCGAACTTGCCTGCATTTTTATCCCGATGTTACTCCGAAATATGACGCAAGACATATTGTCCTTGAACAAAGTTTCGTAACTTGACTTTCTTATGGTAATCTCGTGCCAAAGTTCGTTGATAATGCTCCATCTTTTGGAGTTCCACCTCTCTTTTTCTTCCAAGTCATCTAATTTTTGCAACATTAAATCTGAATTTAGATTTTTCTCCCATGCTTCTGTTCTAGTTGTGGGTAAAATTACTTCTATTGGTATAACCGCCTCCGTTCCATAAGTGAGTAGGAACGGTGAATCTCCAGTGGATTCTTTTCTTGTGGTGCGGTATGCCCATAATGTGTTATGAAGTTGTTCACACCATTGTTTGTAGCGCCCATCCAATGTTTTCTTTAAATTTGTTGCAATTGTTTTATTTGTAGCTTCAGCCTGTCCGTTACTCTGAGGATAAAATGGTGTGGACTTATGTTTCTGAATATTGAAAGCTTCAAATAACATATCAATATTTTTTCCTTGAAATTGTTCTCCGTTATCAGAAACTATGGCTGCCGGAATCCCAAATCTACAGATGATATTTTTCGAATAAGAATGTGAATACATCTGAATCCATGATGTGGGCTAATGCTTTGGCTTCTACCCACTTAGTAAAATAATCTGTGGCCACAATTAAATATTTTCTCTTCTTGGTTCCCTCAACCAACGGACCTACAATATCTACTCCCCATTTTGCAAACGGCCATGAACTGAATACAAAATTAAGTTCTGTGGATATCCAAGAATAACGGCAGGTGCTTTAATTCTTTTTGCGTAACGTTGAAATTCTTCACATCTTCGTACCATGTTTTCTGAATCCTTGAGCATGGATATCCAATAATAACCTTGCATTTTAGCTTTCAACGCGAGAGATCGTCTTCCACTATGATTTCCTGCATCTCCACAATGTATTTCTTTAAGTATGTGTAATCCTTCTTTATGTGACAGGCATCGAAACAACGGTCCCAAAAAGGACTTTCGGTATAAAATTCCATCCCGCAACTGGTAACTCTCAGATTTCAGTTGAATCTTCCTTGCTTCTTTAAAATTGATGGGAACTGTTTTATGTTGTAAATATTGATGAATTGGAATCCTCCAATCTTGTTCATTTGAGTCATCATCCAAATGTTGAGGTGTAAGTGCAGTGTTTTGTATTGCCGGATCATCAACGTCTTCGGTTACACCTTCTTCTATGTTGTTAGCTGTTCTTAATTTTATGGATGGTTCATATATTCGTCCTACTTTTATGATTGTAACATTGGGATCTCTTATCATTGATGAAACGAATGCTAGTGCATCAGCATGTCGATTCTTGTCTCGGGAAAGATGTCGAAAAATTATATTTGGAATGCGATTTGCTAGAGTTTGCACAAGGTTTTTGTACTCTATTAAATCTTCATCGATTGTTTGATATCTTAATTCGACCTGTCGAGTTATCAACTGTGAGTCGCTTGTGAGCCGGACGTTGCTGATTCCTAACTCAATGATGAGTTTGAGAGCATGAACAACAGCTTCATATTCTACTATATTATTTATGTGCTCATCAAATTCAAGTCGAAATGAGTGTACCATCCGCTCACTCATAGGTGCAGTAATTACAATGCCAATTCCCGCCCTTTTTTTATTTCGAGACCCATCAACAAAGACTTCCCACCTTTGAGAATTTGCAGAGCTCAAGATATCCTGTGGATCCTCTTCCTCACATCCTGGCAATCCTTTAGTATAAATGTACAATAAAAACAAATAATTAAAATGATGAAAATTTTAATGATAAAATCTGTGATTGAGTTAATTTTTTCATCTATCGGACCTTGGATTTCATAATCTTCTTCAATCGGGAAGTCTGCAAGGAAATCAGCTAAAACTTGAGACTTTTGTGCAGTTTGCAAATCAAAAATGGTGTTGAATTGCTCTATTAGTGCATTCCATTTTGCGATTCTTCCAACTCTCCCAGTATTCTTCAATACTGATTCTAATGGTGCTTTGCTCTGGACACGCACATAATGTGTGAGGAAATAGGTACGTAATTTTTGGGTAGCAAAGACTAATGACAAAATGAGTTGTTCAATTTTGGTGTAATTTCTTTCGGCTGAATTCATAGTCTTGCTAATATAATATACAGGTTTCTCTAATTTTTCATTTGTACGCACCAGTACTGCACTTATTGCATCCTCCGTTGCCGCAATGTACAAAGTTAATATTTCTTCAGGTTCTGGCTTCTGCAATGCTGGCAATGCAAGATGCATCTTTATATTTTGGAAAGCTTGATCACATTTTTCATTCCAATCAAATTTATTTTTCTTTTTAAGTATATTGAAAAATGGTTTACATCTTTCGGAAAAATCTGGCAATGAACCTGCTGAGGGCAGCCAAACATCCATTCAATTTCTGTACAACTTTAATGCTCTTTGGGGGTGGCATGTTTGTGATTGCTTGAATTTTCGCTGGATCAACTTTAATCCCATTTTTGGTAACCAAATATCCCAGAAAACGTCCCGATGTCACACCAAAAATACATTTTTCTGGATTGACTTTCATCTTATATTTCCGCAACGCACCAAATATCTCAATGAGATCTTGTAGATGATTCTCAGATAATTTAGTCTTTACCAGCATATCATCAACATAAACTTCTAACATTCGCCAATCCATGGCTTGAATACTGCGTCAACCAGGCGTTGATACGTTGCTCCTGCGTTTCGTAATCCAAATGGCATCCTGGTATAACAATACAACCCCCGTGGGGTGAAAAATGCAGTATGCTCTTGATCCATTTCTGCAAGCGCAATCTGGTTGTATCCCGATTGACCGTCCATAAAGGACAATGCCTCATGGCCTTGCACGGCATCCACTAGTTGATCAATATTGGGAAGTGGATAACTGTCCTTCGGGCATGCCTTGTTTAAATTGGTGAAGTGTATACAAATTCTTACTCCACCGTTATTCTTTGGAACGATCACCATGTTGGATATCCATGTCGGGTATCGTACCTCACTGATGAATCCTGCACTTAAGATTTTTGTTAATTCTTTTTCCACAGGATCGTGATATTCTGGAGCGACCTTGCGTATCCTCTGCTGAAATGGTACTGCATCGGGTCGTATCCGTAATTCATGGTGTACAATACTTGGGTCTATCCCTGGCATGTCCTCCATTTTCCATGCCAATACATCCACAGAATCACGAAGAAGTTTGATCAAATTTTGTTCCGTATCGGCCTTCATCAGCGTTCCAATTCGCACATGCTTGGGAAATTCGGTGGTGCCAATATTTACAACTTTGGTTTCTTCTATAAAAGTGAAAACAGGTTTGGGAACTCCGATAGATGTTGGAGTTCCTTTTAATTGTTATAATGGTGGTCCTTCAAATTGTTGGTTTGATGAATTTCCTTCATTTTTGCTGCTTTCCCCTACTTCATTTGTAATTTTTGGTCTGATACTCTGTTTTAAGTATCGGTCTATTTCCTCTTCTTTTGCTTTTGCCTTTCGGTCTTTTTTCTTGTCCCGCTGTTGTTCTTCCCGCTCCTCATTCATCCGTATTTCTGCTAAAATACACAATTTAGCGTCATCCTGATCTCCTCTTATTTCCATTTCCCCTTGTGGCGTTGGGAACCGCAAGTATTGGTGATAAGTTGAAATTACACCTTTTAACTGGTGTACCCATCGTCTTCCGATAATTGCATTGTATGGGGATGGAGCATCCACAACACTGAATCTTGTCAAAATGTTTATTGGTCCAGCAGAAACTTCCAGATCAATTTCTCCCTTTGGTCTTGAGGCTATTCCGTTAAATCCATAGATTACATAATGAGATGGAATCAACTGATCTTCATTGAGCCTCATTTTGCGAAATGTATCATAAAACATAACATTCAAAGAACTGCCCCCATCCATAAGAATTTTTTTGACATTCCATCCGGTCATCGGCAGGGTGAGGACCAAAGGGTCATTGTGCATTTCAATTTCTTGGTCCACCTCTCTTGCTGAGAAAGTCAAAGGGGATGCCATCCAGTCCTCCCAAGATTCTGTTATCCTTCCTGATACTTTAAAAACTTCATGGTCTCGGACCCTCTTGCATAGATCGCGTCATTCACATTTATATCTTTTTTTTTTCAGAAAAAGAAATCATATTGATAGTTTGCTTGTTGTATGGGATATGAACTGCCTTCCCTTTATTGGGTCTTTTTGTTGATTCGGGCGTTTGAATAAACTCTTTTAATTCTCCAGCATCAATCATCCTTTGTACCAGAATGATGAAGTTTCTACATCGATCCGTTGTATTCCCGTTGTAGCAGTGATACTCACAATAGTCCTTTGATTTCTGTGTAAACTCCGGTTGTCGCCCTTTTGAAAGCGGCCACGGAAAGTCCGGTTTATTTTTTATGATTTTGAAAATTTCGGAATATGAAATGTTAATTTTTGTAAATACTCTTTCTTGAAATTGCTGAATGAAGTTTTTGTTATCCCCAATTCGTGGGCGTTTTGATTCGTTATTCCCAACTTTATTGTGAAATTTCTTCTTTGGATCTGGTGATGTTTCAATTGAATTTGCTTTTTTTTTTACTACCTTGCTGTCGTGAGGTTATCCTTGGACATTTTTCTTGCACGTCTTGCAGCCTTGCACATGTTTCTATTATTTCTCTGAGGTGCCCCTCAGTTTTCGGATTATTACGATGTATGTCAACAAAAAGCTGGCATCTCCGATCTGCTATTCCCCACTTGTAATGGTTAACCGCAGCATTTGATTCAACATTTCCGATAGCCTTGCAAATTGTATACCAACGAGCTGTATAATCTCGAATCGATTCTTCTGGCCATGAAGCAAGTGAGTATAACCTATCTATCCCCGAATCCGGGTTTGTTATACATGTATGCCTCGAGAAATTTTTGAACCAATTGCGCATATGATTGAATGGAATTTTCTTGCAATTTGTCATACCATGCAAGTGCCGAATCCTTCAAACTTGAGGAGAAACACCGGCACATTATAGCATCATCTCGATCCCATCGTGACATCACCCGATTGTAATATTTCAAATGCGAAGTCGGATCCCTTGTGCCATCGTAACATTCAAATGCCGGAATATTATATCTCGAGCAATGGTGCACATGCTAAATGTGGAGCCAACAGTGTTCGCCTGGCTTCCTTCAACACTTCTTCTATTCTCCCTCCCTCTTTATTCTTCAATTTTTTTATTTCTTCCTTCATTTGTTCCATTGCTTCAAGACATCTTTGCCATTGTGTTTGCTGTCCTTCCCGTTGTATCTTTGGTCGAGATGATGATCCCGCTAATACCATTCTTTGATCACGATTTTCCCTTGCACTTTTGGGTGTTTGTCTACCAGAGGTTACTTCTGGATCTCGTTGTCCTGCTGCAGCTGATCTCATCCCGCGCTGAATTGTATCTTTTAATGCTTGATTTTCCCTAGTCAGAGATGTAATTTGGTCAGTACAGGCATTTTGTTCTCTTCGCATCTCATTCATTTCCTCCATCAAATTTTGTAAGTAATTTACACCATTTTGGGTTCCCTCCTGAAGTGGGGAATGAGTTTGGGTTATGGTATTTGATGTATACTCTTGAAAGAGTGTATGGTTTCCTGAATCACTCTGTTGAATCTCTGTCTCATTCTCTTCTTCATTTTGGTGATAATTCCCATTTGTATTACTTTCTTGATCTCCAGAACTTTCTTCTTGAGACATATTTTCTTCTAGCTTGTTTTCCCTTGGTTGTTTCTTTTCTTTACTTGATGTTTTCTGAAAAATTTCCTTGTGCTAATAGCTTTAAAAAATTATTCATATAATTTCAACAAGCTAATTGAACAGAAAAACAAATAAAGACAGATTTATGGACTTTGTGATTCTTTTGGAAATGTAACTATATTTTTGATGGGAAGAAAAATAATGTCTCTTATAACATTTCTCCAATCTTAAAATTCACACAAGAAATAAAAGAAATCAGTTACTAGGACAGATTTGTTTAAACTAAAGATTCCCAAGTTTCATCGAAATTCAATAAAAAATCATACAAGAAATCGCTTGCAATAAAGCTCTTCTATTAATAAAGATTTACTTAAGCTAAAAATTTCATCATTTCACTTTAATAAAAATCTACCATACGATTTCTAAACTCCTGATACTAAATTTCTCTACTTGTAAAATGCAAAAGTAACAGAAAAAATCACTTTTAAACATCAGGTAGGATAAATCCTTTGTTTCAGTCCCTGTTTCTAGCGCCAAATTGTTTATGCCAAAATTCTCATTGACAAAAACAACCAATGATTTGTCAAAAGATCTAGATTTAAATCCTTACAATATGTTTTGCTACACTATATCATCAACCTATTCAAATCAAATCATATGAACACATCAATCATAAACATTAAAGAACAACAATTCACCAAATTGGACATTCGATTAGAATTATACTTATCAAGTTCAAGATTTTTACAAGTATGGAATAAATACATTCACAACTTAATAATCTCATATTACTCTCTAAATACATATCTAATAGCTTTTCTTTGATTCCTCTATTTTTCCTTAGTCTTCTTTTCTTTCCCTTTTTTTCCGACCCCCACTTTGATAAATGAACTTCTCTATTTATAGGTCGTTCAATGGGTCCCTCTTTTTTCCTCTCTGTCTATCCTTTATGCTTGATGAATCATGTTTTCCCGATCTGTCAATTTATTGGTTATCGTTCCGCTATACTCTTTTGGTCCGATACCTCTTAGCCCGTTACTTCCTTACGTTCTCTTTATTTTAAGATTATCTTTGGATCAGGATCATCGTGTGGTTGATAGGCAGCTTCTTGCTTATACATTGTCATGCTTTCATCTTTTTGGCCCATAACCTTATATCATTGACACGTGTATTTCGTATTTTATGAGTCATCCTCTTCCCGATCCTCGGTGTCAATCTCGTATTTCATGAGTCATCCTCTTCCCGTTCCTCGGTGTCAATCAAACAGCTAATGTTGGGATTTTTACTTTCCCGATCTATAGGTATTTAATGCTCTTAATTTCCCGTTCCATTCGCATTTAATGCTCTTATTTTCCCGTTCCATTCGCATTTAATGCTCTTACTTCGATCAGAACAGTAGTACTTTCCCGTTCTTACGTGTCGATCATGCGACGATACTTTCAGTCTTTCACAGCTATCATCCATTCGAACTTTTATAAGACTTTGATTGTGTGCTTCTCGCTCTTCTATGAAACTCTGCTTTGTTCCTTAATCGTTGGACATGTGTTACCTTGACTTTTATGTTGGGAAATAAAAAATGGTTATTACTAAAATTAATAGTTTCTTACTTAAATTAATTTTTGTTACTTTAATTAGCTTGATGGGTGCTAGGAACACTAGTCCAAACTTGGGTGGAATTAAAGCCATCCATTTTCACTTCTTAG
>JAJJMC010003557.1:1593957-1696999 GCA_023531435.1 Papaver californicum
CCCTCCCTTAATCTTCTTCAAGTTCTCTGTGTTTGTGTTTCTCTGTTACAGGAAGGTACTTATCCAACATTTTATTCTCTAACAGTAAACAATGGTGGACTAAATCTGTTTGCAGTGATACAAAATCAACTCTAAGAAGATGCCAAACGTAATATGAGTAAGACGCACAATAAGAGAATTTAAGTTTAGACCATCTATTTTATGTTAGCATAGACTAATAAACAGTGACCAAATTTTTTTGATGGTCAACCGTCAACTACACGTTCTTAATCTCGGTTGGAGTTGCTCCGTACTGAAACTAAGAGCGGCGGTGAAATGAATAGAGATGGAAATATTCGGGGCACGTGGGGAGGGTTAATCCAGTGTTGAGATTTGTGTTAATCAACATTACAGTAAGTTGTTTGATTAAACCAATTGATCGATAACTAAACTGTATAGCCCTATTTATATAACTAATACAATAGGCCATCTAAACAACAACACAAGTCAGTTTTACCAAATGGCTCATCAAGCGCTAAGCCAATAGGGTTAACTCACTGACAAATCGATTTTTCAAATCTTTAGTTTCCGCTATTTCCATGATCTTTACTTGTTCTGATTTTATATTTCTCAATCATTTATTTCAGTTTATCATGATTATTAAATCCATTATCTAAGTTACTGTATCTTCACATAGATTTTCAGCTAATCTTCTTTTCTTTCTGTGATAATTCTCTTTTTTCTCTTATTATTCTTCTATCTCTTTTTTTTTTCTTAAAAAAAGTTTTGCTAATATTCTTAATGAATTTTTAATTTTGTTCTGTAGGATTCTCTTGATTCTAAATATGGGTATCATCCAGTGGACCTTTGTATGCAGTTGTCAAGTAATCTTCATGGAAGTTTTGTCAAATCCAACAGTTTTGTTTCAGGCAGTATTGCCTCACCATGTAGTTTTGCAAAACTACACAATATTTCTGAATCTTATAAGAACGTCAAAGTCTGATTACCTTTAGTACCACAATGATCAAGTTTTTGATAATCTGTGTCAACCGATTCAATCCAGCAATCAATATTTCAAATTTTGAAAAATAGGTATCCCACCAAATTTTTCCCAAGATTTTAGGGAGAAAGTTTTTCCTTCGAAAATCATGCAACAATTTCATAACAAATTCAAAAGTTTCCTAATTTGCAGGAGTTCTCTTTCCATATCACAAAACAATATTCATTATTTTGTGGAAACTTATGTTACTGGAAAATCTCTCAAGGAAACTTATCATAACCATTCCCTTTATCAGAATCTACCCTACTGCCAGAACCATACCATAACCATTACTCTTTATTTCTCATGGAATCTTCTGCTAATAACAAAATTACTGGCATCACTGAACAATTGAGAAATGCAAACATTAGAAAACATGTTATCAATCCAGTCAGGGGAGCAATTGGTTCCTCTAACAACTTATCGGAAGCTGTTGATCAATGGTCAAATAGTTTAATAGGTAAACTCATAACTGATGATGATGAGATTGAGACTGCTGATGTGAAAGAGGAGTTAAACTTGCTCTGGAAAAAAATATATAAAAAAAAAACTAAAGTGGTGGGTAAACATCTATACATTTTCAAGTTTAGCTCAAAAAATGAAGTCACAAATGTATTGAAAAATCTTCACAGAATGTTAAACGCTGTCTCTTTGCCTTTCAAATTTATACCACTGAAATTCCGTAGGACAAATGGAAATTCACCATTCATGAATGGAATGTTCAAATTAAGAACTTGCGCTTGGAGCATCAACATGAAGCAGTTATTAATGAAGCTATTGAAGACCTAGGAAAAAATATCTTTACAGACCCAAAGAACTGTAGACCAAGATATAGTAATGTGATAACAAAAAGAGTGGAGGCAGAGCTGGATAAACCTATAAAAAGAGGAGAATGGTGGAACACCAATTCGGGAGAAGTTGTCTGGATACGCTATCACTGGATAAAACAACCTCATAGTTTGTGTGAGGAGTGTTATATTGTGGCACATAATGATGAAGTCTGTCCTGAGGTAGCGGAAATTTTAAAGGAAAGAGCTATGACCACAGAGAAATATGATCAATACTGCAAGAACAAAAATAGCATCCAAGACAAAGATACTGAGAATGCAAATCTCATAGAAGAAAATGTTTTAGAAGATATTAATGAGAACACTAGTAGAGAAATGCAAATCGAAAATGCTAGAAACAGTAAAAGATCCAGGAATCAGATAACTAGCATGGAAGGAAATGGTCCTTCCCTTAAGGTAGTTGTGGTTGCTAGTAAAGAAATTAATATGGTGGGAAATGACAAGGGTAATACTATGACTTCTATCAAGATCAGATACAAGGTGTGGAGATGGATACTACTGAAGATTACACAATGGCTACAAGGGAGTATACTACATTGAATCAAGGGAGTCCTGCAAACATGGTAATATTGAAACCTATTAATCATAACATTTCTAGATCTTACTTATGCAAAAAAAAAATTTTTTGCAAACTAATGTACGATAGAGTTTATACTTATTGCCTCTATAGGATGTATCTCTTGTTATATTTCTGGGCCTGATAGTTTCTGGAGTGATAATATTGCTCTAGATATCAACATTCTCTTTTATTCAAACTCTCATTTTTATATTACTATGAAAATTATTAGTTGGAATTGTCAGGGATTCTTAGGAAAAGAAATTAGAGATCACTTGCATCATCTTAATCAGTTACATAGTCCAAATATCATATTTCTTTCAGAAACAAAGATTAATGATGATAGAATCTTGACGTTAACCAAAATTTTAAACCTCCCTAATAATTGCTATGTTCCCTTTATAGGATTAGCTGGTGGCTTAATTCTTCTTTGGAAAGATGGTTTTACTATGTATATTGTTCATACCTCTACTAGAATGATTCATGCTATAATTTATAATGATCCGGCTAAGGGTGAGTGGTTTCTGTCCTGTGTGTATGGTACACCATATACAGTAGAACAAACTTATCAATGGTCTTACATCATAAATTTAAGTAGAGTTGTTTCGATTCCTTGGGTTCTCTTAGGGGATCTGAATATTACTATGAAACCGACAGAGAAATAATCCAAGCATCTCTAATACTCATACAGAGGTTTTTAGACTTATCAATGACTCAGTCCTTACAAATATGGGAATCAACGACAATCCGTTCACATGGACTAGTAATAGTCATGGGACAGGGAAACATAAATCAAGATTAGATAGAGCTTTGATAAATAGTGCTTGGTTTATTACTTTTCCAGATGCTACTTTGACCCATTTAACTCCTGCTCCTATCCTTCTAAACCTATATAACAAGGATTTCATAGCAGGTAGGAACTGGAATTTTTTTTGAACATTGGTTACAAAATACTACTTGCAAAGATGGGATCATTTCTGCTTGGAACACTAATATTTCTGGCTCTGTAATGTTTTTCCTTTCTAAAAAGCTTTCTAATATAAGGCATTCTCTATCAAAATGGATTAAGATTACTTTTGGTAATATACAAACTAAGATATATGATCTTAGTAAGGTGTTAGCTCAGTTGTAAGGTTTTGATTCTCACGGGAACAACACAGATGAAGTTTTGAAGATAAAAAAAAAATAGAAGGCCTGAATAATTCCAAGCTAGTTCCTATAGGAAAAATGCTAGAGATCATTTTTATAATGATCTAGACAGAAATTCAAGATACTTTTATATCCGATCCAACCAAAGGAAGGCAAGAAATAGAATTGATTCTCTCTGAGCATCTAATAGGACTTGGTGCCAAAACAGGAATTCCTTAGAGTAACTTCTATTTCACACTTCAGCAAAATCAGTACAACATCTAATCCGGTGGACAACTATCAATTTCTACAGCACATCCCAAGGGTTATCACTGAAGAAAATAATCAAGCACTCACAGCTATACCAATAGATGAAGAAATCTTCTTTGCTTTGTCTACAATGGAACCTTTACTTCGCCGGGACCGGATGGTTTTCCACCAAGGTTTCATCAACTCAATAGCACATTGTTAATATGGAAGTGTGTAACATGTTTAAGTCCTTCTTTCACTCGGGTTTCATGCTCAAGAGATTGAACCAAACAAGAGTAACCTTAATCCCTAAGTCTCAAACACCACGCAGATATGAGGACTAGTGTCCCATTGCACTATGTAATACATCATATATACTCATTTCTAAGATTCTAGCACTCATACTCAAAAAGCATATTGTGAACATAATTTCACCAATGCAGTCTGCCTATGTCCCAGGGGGGATGATATCAGAGAATTTTTGTTTGGTTCAGGAAATAGTTCAATCCATGAGACGAAAGAGAGGAAGAGTGGGTCATCCCGAAAGCGTTCGACAGGCTAGAATGGAATTTCTTAATAGAAGTATTGAAGAAATTTAGTTTTGATGCACAATTTTGTCAGCTTATCCATCAATATATCAGTACAACACAAATAGAGATTATGCTAAATGGTGCTCCAACTAAGTCCTTCAAGCCCTCCAGAGGCATTCGATGATGAGATCCATTATCTCAGTATCTATTCATTCTAGCCATGGAAGCATTCTCAAGGGTTTTAAATCACTATCAATCAACAAACCAGCTCACAGGTATGAAAATTTCTAAGTCATCTCCTAAGATTAATCATCTCTTATTCGCAGATGATTGCCTTCTTTTCTGCAAAGCTAATCTTGCTCAAACAACCAAGTTGCTTCAAGTCATTGGAGATTTTAGCATGTGCTCAGGTCAGTTAATTAATTTTAACAAATCGACAGTATTTTTTAGCAAAAATATGGAACTCGAGTTGTCAAGATATCAGTAGCATTCTTCAAGTGCGGCAGATGAATATAGGGGAAGAGAAATATCTTGACTTGCCTTTTTTTTGTAGGCAGAAACAAGCAAATTCCTTTTTCATCTCTTATTGAAAAAATGGACTCAAAACTATTGAAGTGGACAGGTAATAATATGTCAGAGGCAGCAAGAAGTGTGATGGTTAAGAGTGTAACAACTGATTTACCTGTACTGCACATGACCAGATTTAAACTTCCAGATGTGCCTATAAAAAAGATGAATAACATCCAGCAGAAGTTTTGGAGAAATAAGAAAACAAACAAAGAAAGACACTACATAAGATGGAACCATCTATCTAATTGAAAATAATAAGGAGGGCCGAGGTTTCATGATCTTCATACTTTCAATCTTGCTCTGCTAGCTAAATCAGCTTGGAAGTTATGTGTTGATGATTCTTCGATGTGGGAAAGATCTCTACAGGCCAAGTATTTCCCGGATGAAGACCTACAATCAATTGCTCACAAAGGTAGTTCTACCTGGTCATGGAGAAACATAAGCTCCGAGTTGTCGTTTATTCACATCGAGTTTAGGGAATGGACAATTAATTCAAATCTGGAAGCACAAATGGATTTCATTACTATAAGGCCCACCGACTCCTAAGTCTTCAGCTCAAAACCCTGAACAATATCAATATGTTTGGCAGTTATTCAATTTTAACTTTTTTTCATGGAACATTACTCTTATCCAATCTGTTTTTGACGATGAAACTACTGCTTCAATTCTCAGTATTTCAATTCACGAAAATTGCGAAGACATGTTAATATGGCTCCTTGAAAAAAATGGTAATTTTTCGGTAAAATCTGCGTATAGAAAGATGTATGAGATAAGAGCAGAATGGTCAGGTATTGAACAATAGAATGAGAATGATCTTCAAGAAGCTATGGAAGTTTCAAATGCTACCAAGGGTAAAGCATTTCTTATGGAAATGCATTAAAAACATTCTACCTACTAAAGATAGAATAAGTGATTACATGCTTAATCTGGATGTTGGCTGTCCTTTTTGTACTTTACAGGCTGAAACTTCGTCCCATATTATGATGGAATGTGATTTCTCAAAGTCAGTTTGGATAGCTTCACTTGGATGGCAGTTAAATACTCAGGGAAGTCTCGAATCATGGATTTGCAGTTGGTTCGACATTTTTTTCAACAACCAAATTTCGGAAGAAGTTCTAGTTAGGAGAGCAATAGTGGCTTGGTGTATTTGGACAGGGAGATGCGAGAAAGTGTTCCAAAACAACTCTTTGACTCCATATACTGTTACTAGGAATTGCAAGAAGTTTCTTGCTTAGCAAAATGATAGAATGAGCTCAAATCATATAATCCTAGAAATCTTCTTAGCCAGAATAGGCATAGTTTGCATTGGTTACCCCCTTCTAGAGATACATTGACCATTAAATGGCTCTTATAATGATATTACTAAATCTGGTGGCATTAATCTAATAATTCGCAATTTGCAGGTGCATTCAAGGGAGCTAAGTGTTTCTACCTATCCAGAGCAACGAGTGTAGAACAAGCAGAGTGCAAAGGATTATGGGAAGCAGTAAATTGGGCCAAGGAACTAGAACTTGATAAAGCACATTTCCAGCTAGATTCAAAGATTGTGGTTGATGCAGTGAATTCTGAAGCCTATAACACTGATTGGAAACTTCATAATATCGTAAAAGACATCAAATTTATTTTTTAAAATTTTAGTTTCTGACATTGTAGCTATGTGCCAAAAGAAATTAATAAAGTAGCAGATATTATGTCTAAATTAGTAACAATTGAAAAAATAAGTGGAATGTGAAATCTTTCTCCTCCTTGTAATATAATTGTTCAATTACTTACTGGTGGACATGAATTATGTAAACACTTGATTATTATCTTTAATTTACTTTTATTACAAAAAAAGAAATACTAATATGCCATTTGTGACCATTAAACATGCAACTTCATTACGTTGGCCGTCCATGATCTGACTTAGGGGATCGTGTGACCTTTTCTATAACTCATGCACTTAACTCCATACGCATTACCCGCCGGATTAGAAGATCTTCGCTTCCCCGATGGTACTTAATAATTCTTCCTTCATATATTTTATTAAACCAGACCATGTTAGATTGTTACGAATACAAGTACCTCTTTCACTGACTCACCTATTCATGTGGAGCTGCAGCTTCCAACAAAAATAAATAAATATTTACTTCAAAAATAAATAAATATTTAAATAAACAAATCAACTCATTCTAAAAAATAAAATTTAGGGTACTTACCAGAGAGAAATATTTAGCACAAAGTAACTGAAATGTTTACTTCAAAGTATCACTAAATTACACAGTTTATCAAAATTTCTTCTAAATGTGAAATGTAATCCCTATTTATTGCGGTATACATTCTGATTCATAAAAAACATATGCAATTTTGACCCAACATAAAGATCACCTCAAGCGCTTTTTACCAATTTTAAGTCTCACATAGCAAGACAAACTACTTCAAAATCTAAAGCTCTGATTAAACTCCTTTATGATAATGGGCTAACCAAGAACTAGGGGGGAGTGATGATCATGAAGACTTTTACCTATTATTCATTTTATTTTAATTTAATATTTTAAAATTAAAATTATGGACTATTTTTAATGAGTAAACAACAAGTTCAACTGCAAAGTGCTCGCTCCTTAAGTAGCTTAAATTGACACTGGTGGAGGAACTTAAAGAGTTCTAGAAAGAGACAATGGCTACTACTACTTTTACAAGAAGTAGAAGTTCTACTAGTTCTCTAGTCATTTTCTCTATTTTGATTGTATCTTTATTTCTATTCCTACACTCTTCTACTGCATACAAGCCCGAAGACAACGATATTGCAGATGGTGAAGATTATGAAGTAGATTATCCATTCCCTGATGATCCAAAAGGAAAACCCAGAGGTCCTAAACAAAAGATCAAGAAAAGAGAGAGGTGTTATCCTTGGAGAGGAAACATATGCAATGGCATAAAGGTTAACGATGGAGCTGGAATACTACAATGTTGTAGAAAACAATGTGTGAATTTGCTAGCTGATACCAACAACTGCGGAGGGTGTGGTAAGACCTGTCGTTTTGGACAACACTGTTGTTCTGGTTTTTGTACCGACGTCATTTCTAATGCAAAGCATTGCGGTACCTGTGGTAAACAATGCTCACCGGCCACTAAATGTGAGAACAGATTTTGTGGGTATGCATGATAGAAGAGATCAGTCATTAAAGGTTTTATTTCATGGAGTTTTAAGTTTTCTTGATCAGTTTAGCATCAAAAAAGTCCACAAGTTAGAGAAACGGGAGAGGAGACAAGGAGAGAAAGATCTACGGATAAGTCCATATGACATATGTAATAAGAAGAATAACTAATAATTAGTGATTGATTGTTATTATTAAGGATTAAGGTTTTAAATTGATTACACATGAATCTGCAAGCTTAATTCTACATTTTTACAATCCTTCTTTAGCTTCAGCCTTTTTTGGGTTTATACTTTAGGATTCCTGTAAACAAAGTTTGTCTTAATTTGAGTCAATAAAAAGTACTATACATAAGTGATTGATTACTACCGAGTTTACTTTCTATATTTGTTGATTTTTGCTTAGGGTTTTGGTTATAGGTAATACTTGTATCAAGTGATTTAAGTCTTTACCTAAAGTAGTTTTGTTTTTTATTTCTTCAGCCCGTAGGAATGAAGATAGCGGGTCAATTTCGAAATCAAGTTGGGATCATCAACACTCGAGCAATTCAATATCCTACTAGAAAAACATCTGTTTTTAAGTGTGGTGTTTTTTTTTAAAGCGTTTAAGTGTAGTGTTTGGTTCTTGCATCTCTAGTTTTTGCTCATTGATGGGATTTTAGATTGTTGAAGAATATTCCTGTAACAGTGAACAAACCAAACAGAAGTTTGAAGATAGTTAAGGGTTAGAACAGATAACACACTTCAGACAATCACACATGCACAGAGAGATGGAGTCGCATGTTCAACAGACTGCCCTTACCTCGATATTTGTCAGGTACACCTTTAGAAAGGTGTTGCTATACCTTTAGAGATGACAAATCGAATCCAGGATAAAACCACCTGATACCAATCCAGTTAGCAAAACTCGTTGGCCCGTTGTGAACTTAACAGTAGAAGAAGATGAAAAAATAAACTATTGCGCATACAAAGCAAGAAGAGGGGAAAAGTCGTCAGGTCAGTGGCTGCAACTGGGGTAAGTGAAAATCTGATTTTTGTTTTTCTTTTAAAGAAGAAGAAGACTGTTGATTTTTCAAACGGTCAAAATTCATTTAATTCAACATATTAAATTCAAGATATTTAATTAAAAGATTTTGTTTATTAAATCTGATTTAATTTTATAAATACAAAACGGTCAAATATTTAATGTATAGAATTAAAATATAAAACCGTTGGATCTTTGATGGGTACACGTATGCACTGGCAGGCACACGCCAAGGCTCGCGCCAAGGCTCGCACCAATGGTCGCACTGGTCGCGCCAAGGCTCACGCAAGCTCCGCAAGCCCGCGGCCCGCTGTACTTCGGTGCGAAGCACCGCACATGTGTGCATTTGCCCACTAGTCCATTTCCTAAGTCCATATCCAATCCACTAGTTCTTTTTCCTTATATAGAAGGTTTGTGGTAATAAGGATAAACTTCCTCCTTGGTTTGCCCAATATGGGACAAACCAAAGGTTTCTCATTCACTAAGAAGTGAAAATGGATGGCTTTAATTTTTCCACCCCAAGTTTGGACTAGTGACCCTAGGTCCCTTTAATATATATTAAGTAACAAAATTAATTTTAAGTAATAAATCCATTTTTAATTCTAACATAGATTACCCTATATAAAATAACCGCAATCGCACGGCGGCTAACTAGTAGACAACGGCAAGTACGGATCGAACCCACAGGGAGCGGGAAAATATTGCAATCAATATCTCTAATCAACTAACCAGAAAAAATATATATGGATTTTTAGAATTACGAATAAAATAATAAAACAAACTAAACTAATAAAATAACTAAAATGGAGAGAGTGAGTAACCAGGGTTTTTAGTATCCACCACTATTTCTATTTAATTACTGAAGTGAAACATAACTCATGAATATTTAGAGTTGCAAATATCACTGGGACGCTCTAAACATGGTGCATCAAAAGCCCTAGTCTCAAGCATACACCATAAAATTGCGTTAGCGAGAAAATTGTACGAAACTAATTATAGGTCCACAAATAATACCTGACTATTCTAAGCATACCCCATCAAAGGATTTAACCCAAGCATGAAATATCAAATAAGTAGACAAATATATTTTTAGAATAACAACTGTATACCAGAAGCATGGAACATCAAAAACCTAGGTCAAGCATGTACCATCAAACGATATCACAATTGTTTAATGAAATTTAATAAATCAGAATCATGAAATTAATCTATTCAAATCATAATGGTCCGTTTCAAATATTTTATTTAATTGATCTAAAACTACAAGTGGTTTCAACATTAAACCATAGCTACAAATTAATTAGAACATAGAATTGGGTTTCTTAAAACCCATAAAAATAATTACACTAAAGAGTAGAGAGGATTAAACCAGATTATGTAAAGATGTCGTCGGTTCTCTGTGTACAGACACCGTACTCTTCTTCTCTGTCTGTACCTTTCTTTCTCCTGTATACAACTCACGGCGCTCTCCAAATCAGAACTGAACTCAAGAAAGCTCATGTACAGACTGCCTTTGAAAATCAAACCAAAAAGACTAAAACCTAAAGAAAAGCCGTCGTCCGCCTCCCTATGGTTTCTCATTTTATAACAAGTGAAACCTATTCTCTCTTTCCATCACCGTCATATGTACATTATCACTTTCTTTTGACCCTATGTCTGGTCCCCTACGTGTTGTACTTCTGTTTAGACTTTTAGCTAGCAAACCCAAACTCTAGCTCTAGCTATTGTTTCCTTGTACTTAATCACCTAGCCATCTCATCCACCAGATGTCACCCAACACCTACGCCAACTCTACTAACCAACTCCACCTACTCTTAGCCAACTCTTCTTTCTCTCTGGTCACTTTCACGCCTCACATCCAATGGGCTCCACCAACTGTCCTCTTTGTCTGCCTATTATGCCGTGTCCATCCTAATCTGCACACTTTTGCTCTAGGTTGCCTAATCTTCCTACCTCATTCACATGCTTCACTCGGTCAGCAGCCTACACCCAACTTCAACATCACCTACTCAACATCTCCAAAGCACTTCCCAACATTCTTTCTTACAAACTAAAATGAAGTCTGACAACCTCCAGACTTTGTCTCACGGTACAGTGTTTGTGCTCAATGAAGTATCTCTATTTGGAACGAGAACAAGCCATCCCTGTCTACTTCCCATCACCAAAGCAGTCATCCCAGACGAACAATGTTCAGTCACCAACAGATTCATCAGTCTGCGTTAACTTTCTATTCCAGCCACATCCCAAGCAAATTATCATCCAAGTTCATAAGTTAAGCAATTTAGCCCATTTAATCATATATATTTGTAACCATGAGTTTTACGTATATAACCTAAAATAAGATGAAAACACTAAAATTAGTACAAAACGACAACAAGAAGATATAGGCAAAGCAGTAAAAATATATCAATTATTGTGGTGTATTCTTTAATATCAAGTACTCCATTCGTTTTAGCAAAAGTATTAATAATTTGGAAATCAATAGTCGTGTTTATAATCCTCCAAGTTATCAATAAAACTATACCATTTGATCCCTCTATAAGCCAAAAAGTTGTAAAAAATTCTATGAAGGGATTTGACCATGAACGCATGGATCCTATAGAACTTATTACAACTTTATTCAGACATGGGGTCGAGAAATTTTTTTGATTTACTTTATAAACGGACATGCTGGATCATCGATCTGTTATAGATTCACACTTGGTATGTTTCTAGAGATAGTGATGGTATCCACTCAAATGACCATGTTCTATCCGAGGGAATATAAATAAAATAGAGATTATCTTTCGGAGAGATGGCCGAGTGGTTGATAGCTCCGGTCTAGAAAACCGGTATAGTTCTTTGCTGAAACGGAGGTAGTATTTGTTTATGGTTTATAGCACGAAACTTATTTCAGGAAATTTATTTTTTTCATCAATATTTCAGTAAGAAAATGTTTGTGCTTTTTTTCTGTCAGTAGCCAAACTCTCATATGATTTTTGCGGTATAATTAAATTAATATATATATATATATATATCATAAACCATTGTTGTTAAGATCCTTCTCGTGCATTATTCTTCAACTATATTTGAAAAATTTTCTGATCCAGAGCCGATACCGAGTCTAAAAGGATCATGTGTGAATTTTTTTTACAGGGCCTTCTATAAGGTTGATATTTTTGAAAATAATTTTGTAACAACAATAAACAAAAAGTGTCAACAATTTTAATTTAATTACCGAAATTATAGACAATACACTAACAAAATGTACACTTAAAGGGGCGGTATCGCTTACTCCATAGAATAAAGGAAAGTATTAAATAAGAAAGTTTTTTTGTTGATGCAACCAATAAAAACAAGAATATGCTAATGAAAATTCAAAAGATATAGCCTTGATCATAATATGGTAAAAAATGGAAATTCTATGAAGCAGAAACAAAAAGATAACTCAGTGGACCGATCATTTTAGCAGCATTATATGGTCATAAGTTCAAGTCTTGGCAAAAAAGGTTTTACTGGAGTAGCCAAAAGATATACGGTATAAGGGAATATGTGGATGTTGGGCTGGGCTTGAAGAAGAAAACATGCACTAAAAAAAAGACCCTCGACAGAGTTGGACCCTGTGTGGTCGCATATCTTGCATTGTCTCAGGCCCGACTCTATTTTGATCACTTCAGAAGATTGAGCACTCCGACGACGTTTTCATTTTATTTCCTAATATTTAATAAGCTTTTCATTTCAAACGCAAAATTGGTGCCAATACATAATTTTTGTTGTTTGAAAAATTGATACCGTAAAAGGATATATTTATCCTTATGTCCCGGTTGTAATTTTCTCTGGTTCATATAAGTTTATTTTCATCAAAAAAGAAGAACAGAGGGTTTTACTTAACCCACATAAAATTTTCTTGCTTATAAATAAAAAACAAAAAAAACCACTTATGGAATCTTCCATAATATCGATGGAAAAATCATTTCAATTACGCAAGTAAATTGCTAATTAACTATAATAAATATAAGAGATATTTAACCGATGGTACTTAACAAATACCCAATTGCGTACTTTAGTATCCAACTACTTGAAACTGTCGTTGAATGTCAAGTTAACACAACTATCTTAATTTCACCGTAACAGAATGTTTGTTATTATCGTATTAGTCTTATCTTTTATAACAATAACTTGACTTGTCCTTGCGCCAATTAGTGACATTATACATGTCATAATCTTAATGTGTCACAAATGTTGTTCCTTTCGATGTCCATGATAAGATCTAAACATGTTAGATATACCTAAAGTTGTTAACTTAATATGTTGTTTTATTGCGTGACAATTAGAGAGTGGGATACATTAAGGGTAAGATCTTGCAGAGATATGTATTAGGGGTTCGAGTGATTGTAAGAGAATTCTTTAGTTTAGTGTTAGGGTTTCATTAGATTTATTATTGTTTCAAGTTGTATATCATTTATTTTGTGGATTCGTAGACAAACTAGACCAAATCGAAGACAAATAAGAACAAAATCGAGACCAAAGCTATAGTAAATCGGAACACAGTAAGGTGAGTTCGTAACATTGTGTTTTTTTTGTTTTGTTTTTATTGGTGCTACATTGTTATTGGTATTAATATTTACTGAAATAGTTGTAAATTAGAGTTTTTTTTATATGAAATAGGGCATATAATTTGGATGGGGATTGAAGGTTTCGATTTCTTTTTAACTTTTATATGTTTGATATATTTTTCTTGTCCCCTGATGATTGTTTATTGTGTATTTTTTTTTCTTCTTAGCCTTCATTAAGAAATACTTTCTTTTTTGGTTTGTACAGAAAGAAGAAGTTGTTGTTGTAGTTCAAAGTGACAAAATCTAAAATCTTTGTGTTGTTGTTGTTGCTGTTGTTGTTATATATGTTTATTTGATGGTCCGTGATCCCATCTTTTATTGGTTTTTTGTGAAAAATGGTGGGTTCAAATTTGCCTAAGTTTTTCCTTACCAAAGATGGTTGTTTGGTTGATTCTAAAAGGGCTAAGAAAGATACTAAATTAATAATAAAATAGTTGACTGTGTGAAAGAGGGAAGAACTGGATTGGTTTTCACAGTTACATAAATTTGATGATAAATTCCGTTGCATTGAAGTGACTGGTACAGTTTTTATTGAAGGTGGTACTAAAGGTGTTTGTTCATTAATAAAGCAAGATGTTAGTGTAGGTGGTAGCAGTAAAGGTGGTAATTTAAGTGGTAATAAATTTGTTGGCTCAAATGTAGTGCATGATGAAGTAAATGAACAAGTTGGTTCAGTTAATGAAGTTGGTGGCTCAAGTCAGGTAGAAGGATTAGAGTTATTCATGTGGATCCTTCACAACCTCAAGTAAAAGTGGTCCCTCCAACAAGAGTGGTGATGCGTGTCGTAGGTGAAATCAAATTAGTGATATTGTTTCCACTCAATTAAAGAATAATATAATGGAAGTCAAGTTCGTTTCCACGAGGAGCGAGGTGTTTAAGTTTTCAAATGTCACAAAATGGGGGAGGGGGGGTTATTTTAGGATTTTAGCAAAGTAAATAAGAAAGCAATTAAAAGTAAGGTTGTAAGCAATGAAAAAGAGATATGATCTAGGAATCCTTCTTCGTTACTAGACAATCATTGAATCAGTATATATTCATCTATTCATCATTAATCACGGATTATCATCAACCGTAGAATAACAACTAGATCAGTGTTATCCCTGAAATTCCTTATATCACTGGATACGAAAGTTCCTGCCTACCTGATTCTATTCATCTAACCACCTAGTAGTAGATCACTCGGGGTATAATTTGGTTGAATGTTTTATATTTTATGAGTTTATAGGTTAATCCTAGTAGTTAGACTCTTAGATCAAGGTCCACTTACCAGTGTTTTTCATATACACAATTGCTCCACAGAATCCCTCTGGAAGGTCTCATGTTCTCTACTTGTATACGAGTCAATGGACTATTACTTATCTCACAACTCAATAAATCAATCATAAAAATTCTCTACGGTATAAACTAACGATAATCATATGAAGAACTCAAAATAGATTCATATAATCACTCAAATCATGTCTAGAAAATAGAATTCATCCTCAATCAATTAGGTTTTTAGCTACTCATGGACGCTAAGTGATGCTCTGCTTGCTACGTTCGAAGCAAAAATAAAACTGCCGGACCAGAGGCAACTATCAATATGTGGCTATGCAAAGTCAAATATTAGGAAAGAGTCTGTGACTTCATCTCAGTAGCATCCATGTTATACATATAGAAAGTATATAAGAAATCGTTATGATAATGGAACCGCTCCAAAACCCTAGTTTTCTCCTCTTTTAGTGTTGTTGATCTCCTCCAAGACTTGCAAAGTTACATAAAAGGTTATAAAGGATCTCTTCTTAATGTCTTGGGAGTCTCCTTTTATAGTACTTCATGATATATAGGATTTAGAATCTTTCCGGGACCGGGTTTCCTCCTCTTAAAAGTCAAAAAAACGTCAAAACGGACCCCATAGGCTTGCCACAGTCGACATAGTCGATTCCTATGAACAATGCCGACTCTTAGACCAAAATAGGTCAAATTCCCTAAAACTTGCTACAATCGGCATTGTCGATTTCCTATAAGAAATGTCGATTCTTGGGGTAAAAAATACAAGTTATCTTCCCGAAATCGTGTTACAATTGGAATTGCTTGAGCTCCTATAAGCATTGATGATTCTTGAGTTGTAGATCACTTTTCTTCGTCTCGACTGTTTTGTCCATAACTTCTTCCTCCGAACTCGGAATAACCTCATTCTTTTAGCTTTCACTTCGTATTCTCATTTTTTTTTTCAAGATGGTATTAAGAACTCCTGGATTTGAATGAGTAGAATTTTTCTTTGTCCCTTTTTCACTTGTACACCTCAATTTCCTTGGTCATTTCATGTCGCAATGAACTCCTTTCTTCTTCTTTGGCCTTGGAATGCTTGAAAATTTTGAGTACTTCACTTATTATCTCTTTTGTAGCCATTTTTTAATTATTATTGGGATGATTCACCTAATACAAGACATAAGATAGAAGAAAAAAACGTAATAACAAGTAATATGCAAGAATTATAACAAATACTATTATGGATTTCACACTAAAAACATGTGAATTATGCACTTATCAAGTGGTGATATATATTAACAGTTGTGAACCTCAAGAAGAGTACCATTCTGACCTTGAAAGACCTGAGGAATAGGAGGTGTTTCCATATGAGGAAGAAGAGGTTGAAGATGACTTGATTGAACATGTCAAGAAAACGTTAAGAAGGACTGGCCACTACAAGGATTTTGTGAAAAAAGTAATAGAGTGTATGAAGAAGAAGAAAAAAATATATATAATACTGATACTACTATGTTGGACAAGTGTCGGTAGGACATGAGTGGGCTACTTATACACATTGTAAGGATTATAACAAAGATCAAAAAATATTCCAGAATTATGATAGAAATATAAATCAAGTGAAGATTTGTTATGTGTTTTTTCTTCTTCAACAGTAGAGAGCGCCTATTGCTAGTTTTCTTTATCTTATAACTCATATCGCAGAGAAGAAAAGAATGGAATAATTTGTTTACAGGAAAACAACCCCAAAGTAACACAATAAGATCACAATATATTTCACACCTTGTTCTGATTACAACACACACATTTATAAGTAATCTTAACTACTTCCTAAAAATAAGAAATTGCAACACATATATCTAATTCAAACAATAATCTAAATACATAACTAAACACTTAATTTCCTAGACACTTATATTAATAGAAATCCTTAACCAACTACCTTCACACATGATTGATCAAACGGTGACATAACAAGAACACTTAGAAAAAACAGTCATATGAATGCCAACACAAAGACCAAGGGTTCCAATGGAAGATATATTACTCAACAATGTATATCAAGGTTACTTTTAAGGTGTAAAAGTGGATTTTTGAGCACTCATGTCATACTATTCATGGGATAATCAATCCATTTAGCTAAAGCAAGGTATATTCCATTTTAACTTTTATTTGTTTTTTACTCTTTTATTTTTAGCTTTTATTTTTTCAATAATTTTCTTATAACTTTTAATACCCTTACTTGTATTTGTTACTGTATTGCATGTAGGTGTTTAGGGTGACATCAAAGAAGTTTAAAGTTCATCCAAACTACAAACTAAAAAAAAGACTTTAAATCTGTAGTGAAGTTAGCACACAAAGTGGACATCTCATACATGACTACCTGGCATGATAGACACCTGTGTATAAAGAGGGTGATGGGAAACTTTGAAGAAAGCTACAACTTCATTCCTGAGTTTTGTAATCATCTTTTGAAAAGAAATCCAGGTAGTGTTGCTAAATTTAAATGGGATGATGGTAACAAGTTTGTAAATGTATGTATTGCTTACAAATCAAGTATAAATGGTTTTGTGAATGGTAGTATACCAATGTTAGAATTAGATGCACATGTTATGAATAGGAATTATGGGGGACAATGTATGACTATTACTGCATTGGATGGAAATAATGGTATATTCCTAGTTGCCATCTATATTTTCCATATCTGAGAACAAGTAGACTTGGACTGATTTTGAGTGTCATGGCACCATATTTGAAACAAAGACAAAGGGCCATAACCTTCATTTTTGTTAGGCAGAAGGGACTACAACAAGGTGTGGTTCTGAGCTTTAGAGATGTCAACCATTACCGTAGATATTGCTTTCATCATATGTACAAGAACATAAAGAAATACCATCCTGGAAAACATATGGAGATTTTGGATTGGAGTGCATCTAAGAATTATACTACTAAAGAATTTGATGGTTATATGAGTAGGTTAGGTGAAACAAACCTACTACAAAGTTATATTTGGAGAAGGATAAGATTGAACATTGGGAAAGAAACTTATTTGATTTTTCCTCCAAGTGTAAGCATATAACTAGAATGTTTATGAGGCATTCAACTCTTGAATTTTGGACATTAGGTGTCTTCCAATTTGCATGTTCTTACAGCAGTTTCACTTAATGATGATGAGATTGATGTTTGATAGGAAGGAACATGAAGAAAAGTATCGTGATTGAGGTATTGAATCAAGAATTGAGATGATCTATTTGGATAATAGGGAGAAAGATAACATTTATACTAGAGTTCCCTCTACCCAATACGAATAGTAAGTGATGGATGCACATGGAAACAATTGAAATGTCCACTTGCAAGAACATACATGTGACTGCAAGTATTGACAAGTGACAAGAATTTATTTCCACATGTTATCAATACATCTTTCTACAATAGGAATGCTGATTGGAAAAGGTTAGTTTGAATTCAAAGTTATTTATTTTCCAAATTTGCCCCTTACAATTTTGTTAACTATATAATATTTTTATGTTGCAGGATGATTGATCCTTATCACAGTGTTGAGAAATATAAGGCTACCTATGCTGGTTGTATTGAAGTAATGCTTGATCAATCAAAGTGGCGTGGGTGAGCTACCTATGTTGCAAGATGATTTTCCCCATTTTATCATAGTCTACACTACCAAATGTACATAATCTCATTTCTTATACTATAAACAAATCCACTGAAGAAAAAAACCAGTGTTTAACATCCTAAAACAACACTCTCGAGTGGGACTATGGTTAAATTTAAATAATGACATTTTTACTATGAAGCTCTTTTCATAGACATGACTATTCACTGTTAAAAACAACTAAATAAGTATTTGAACATAGCTAATAATTGAGTTAGCATGGTGCATGGTCTTTAGGTGGTGATTGTATCCAATTTTGAACATATGTTTTTCCCATGAAGAATTGCAGCCTAATGCAGACCAAATAGTTGTCAAGGCACCACCTTATACAAAGGCTAAGGGAAGGCCCAAAACCCAAAAAAAAGAGGGATGCTGATGAAGCTAGAGGGCTTATGGGCCCAAGAAATGTTATGGAGCATGTGGTGTCATTGGTCACTACAGAAGCACTTGTTCTGGATTAACAATAGAAGAGATTGCTGAGAGAGGAAAAGGTATTAATAATTGGCTAACTATTTTTGTGTTGTGTTGCCAAGTTGTATTGTGGATTCACAATTGTCTAAATTTTTTTGTTGAATGCAGCTTCAACTAACTTTACTGGTCTACATAGGAGAGGAGAACTGGTAGAGATTTTCCAAATATTACACCAATAAATGAAACACCACCAGTAATAACCACAATAACAGTGAACTTTGCAAACACTGACCCCAAATGACATACCAATACCAAGTGTTGGTAGTAAAGATCCAAAAAAGGATACTACTGCCAAGTCAGCTACCAAGTCTACTGCCAAGTCTAGACTAAATGCAACTGCACCATTAGCTACTCCAACAACCACTCCCAACATAATCAACGGCACTAAATACAACTGCACCACCATCAGCTACCATGTCAGCTATGCCTACACAAACAAATATTAATATAGGAGGTAGAGGGGGCACTAAAGGTGGTAGAGGGGGCAGTAGAGGAGGTAGATCTGTAAGAGGAGATGAATACTTTTTATTTGGAGACCAAGGCGTTATAACTTATAACACTTCTCAAACAAGTAATTTTCCTCCAGTTTGGGTGCCACCAGCCACAACCACTACAACTATAGGTGCAAAAACAGGAAAGCAACTGGTTTGTCAAGAGGAAAAGTGGTTCATAAGAAACATGGTGAAATTATTGGTGTAGGAATTCTTGAAATTTGTGATGAACCAAGGTCAGTTACAAAGGCTCCGATGCCTATTTTTAAAAACAATTGCAGCTTATTGGATACTGTTAGAGATATGGACATGTAGAAGGATCAAATATGTTGATTTTATAGTATTTGGTGTTCTAGTTTGAATTGAATTAAACTTTACAACTCAACTTTGATTTCATTTCAACTTATACAGATGGATGCAGAGGCAGCAAGGCAAAACCAAGCTACAGAATCAGACCACCAACCCATTCCTGTGTAGAATACAAATGTCATCAATAGAGCTGAAGGTGTCAAAAGAGTGTCAATGAGACTTGGTGGAGCTAGAACAAGGGGTGGAGCTTCCATCTTAGCAAGGGGGTGGACATTAACTACACAAAAAAAGAAGAAAAATGATCTTCTTGACTTACAACAATCATTATTTATGAGGAGTAGAAGAATTTCTGGCGGTCTACGTAAGAAGTTGAATGGTCTGAGCATTGACCTCACTGAGGATGAATGAATTTGTCTTAAAAACCAACAATATGATCTTTTAAGCATATTAGTAGTATATTTTGAACCACTAGTTTAATTAGTTTTATGTTCTTGAACACCTTAGTATGAATGCAAACAATTATGGTTGTTTTAAGTTTACTATATTTGTCTTGGGATTATGTTATTCAGATTCCAACTCTTGAACCTCTTATTATTAATGCAGTGTTATATTATCTATTCTCTTATGTTATACTACTAATATGCTATGTACAATAGAAGTTAAAACACAACTTTCATTCATTAGAAAAGAGATACATTACCAACAATCACTATAGAACAATAAATTACATAAGGAACACATTAGTAGACAGTACAATAGTTACTAGGAGAACATTATGAAAGTTTCATTCAACTTTTGCAATTCCTGAAACATTGCAAATGCTCAACACACCTTACAATTCAGAAATACCTCCTTCATTGTATCTGGTTGATAAATTTTACCTAGATTCATAGTGTTATTGCAACTTGTTATGCACTTGATGCATTTCCAAGGGCATACATATAAAAGTGATCATTACCATTGCAGTTGTAACAAGCTATAACTTTTACCTATTAACTTAGTTGCAAAAGCATAGCATATTTTATTCATAACATCAAATTAATTTCTTCTTCTGACTCAATTATCTGAGCACAAACCATAAAACCTTCATGTTGTGCCATATAGTCTACAAGCCAATCAAACTTGTGGCATAAATTGCACGATGGAAATCTATGTTCTAGGTGTTCTTTGGTCTTGGATATCCTCACTGGTCTTGTACCTTGCCATTATTTATTGGGGCAAGGTAAGTTGAACCATATGCAGTTGCTTCTCATGTGTCCCTTTGTTTGATAAAGCTCATAAGTCTCTGGTGTGGCCTTCTTAGCAGCATCAAGCCAAAAAAAACATCACATGTAGCAAATTGACACTTGAGACATAACGTTCCCTTAGTTAGAGCATTATTACTCTCCATCACCATTCTAATACCAATACATCCAAGTACGGTGCATTTAGTATATCTCCATGGACATGTTTTGGATATATGACTTACACTGTCACACTACCGACGTTTTTACAAAACAAGAAAAACAGATAAAATTTCTGCTGTTAAAACAAGTTGATAGTGTTTATGTTATTGCAGTACTTACTCTATGCTCTTTATGGGAACTTGAGGATCTTTTCAAATGTTGTTTTCTTGGAGAATGAAAAATTAATGAAAAATCAAAATTGCAGGTGCTGAGGAAAAATAATAAAACAATAGAGAATAGTAATAGAGAAGAAGATGTAAAAGAGGTGTTTTTATAACCTCTAAAATATGCATAACAATTATATGTTTTTGAATAATTTCATGTAACCCGTCCGGTCAATATATTTCTAACTATTAGATCAAATTTACCGGAGCACGTGTTGGCGACGAGTTAACGGCATTAAAAAATTAATACTCCCTCCATTTCAGGAAAAGAGTTACTATCACTTTTTCATTTTAGCCTAAAAATAAGCTAAAATGAAAAAGTAATAGTAACCCTTTTCCTAAAACAGAGGTAGTATTTACTAATAATTATAAATTATTTAAGTAACAGAATGTTTGATGAACATGTTAACTTAACAGTCAACCACAGTTTCAGGTATAGGGCTGCACAGGAACCGATCCGAGAAACCGAACCCGATAAAACCACAGTTTATTTAACCGAACCCGACTGTTGCCGTTTGGTATATGGTTTTTAAATTAAATAACCGTTTATGATGGTTCGGTTCACGGGTTTAGTATATAAATCGACCGAACCTGTCCGTATAAACCGAATTATCATAACTATTGATTACTCTTCATCCTAGCCCTCCATCTATAATCAATACCCTAAAAGACTAAACAATCATCTCATTCTAATTTTCATCTTCTTCTGATCTCCTCTCACGCCGCTTGAGCTCGACCACTACCAGAGTCCAGAAACAAAAAGAAACAGAGAGCTATGCTAAGAATCAAGTGAAAAGTTAGGATTTTATGATTGTTTTAGTTGGTTAGATCGAATTAATCAAAGTAGAAGACTATACTAAGAATTATGGTGGTTAAATAACATCATAGATTCATACAACTCGAGTATTATCAGTTCAACAAAGATGCAAATTGAAAGCTACAAGTCATGATAAACCGTAAGTACATCAAACTCAAGCCTTATTTTTCTTCATATTTTGCTTTCCATTTAATTTGAAACATGAAATACATTTGAAAATTAGGGTTCATTTGATTTTTGGGGATTTTATTTTCTATCATGGAATATTGTTTTAAAATATAATTAATTAAGTTTGTGAAATGCTTGTTAATAACTTAATATGTTTCAACAGTATGACTGTTGAATTTGATTAATTTCAACTGAAATTGGGGATTTATTAGTGTAATGCCCTAATTTCATATGCATCAACTCAAGTGGAACTGTGATTCATATTTGGTGTTTTTTGTTGTTTCTTAGGGGGATTAATGGGTGATTCATCAAGTTAATGTTTAGTTGTTTCTAGCCAAATGTCAAGTACATCTGCAGCTACACCTGAAACTCAAGTTGAATCTACTGGGACACCTGAAACTCAAATTGCACCTCAGATTAGAACTGAAGATGTAGCCCCAGCTGCAGGCATCAAGAAGTCAAAAGCCTTTTCTGGTGTATGGGTGAAGGACTTTACAAGGCTTGATCCTAAGACAACACAATGTAGTCATTGTAAAAATAAATTTTCTGCACAGGCTAAGAATGGGACATCTAGCTTGAGGAGCCATGTAAAAAGATGTTCTAAGAATCCTGATAGGAAGAAAGAACAAAAAAAAATTATGTTTCCACCCCAAAACCAGGTGAAAATGCTAAACTAATTGCTTCCTCTTATAGTTTTGATAGGTGCAAAAGGCATTTAGTAGAATTTATAATTAAGGAAGATATGCCATTTAGATTGGTTGAGTCAGAATGTTTAAGGGCCTTGCTTCAAGAGCTTGAGCTTAGATTCAAATTCCCTGGCCACATGACAATTTACAGAGACCTTTTAACCATCTATAAGAAGAGAAAGAAATGTTAAAAAAGTATTTCAAGGCAAGCGAGAAGAGAGTATCACTCACAACCGATACATGGACATCACCAAACAATTTTAACTATATTTGTTACAGTTCATTATATAGATCAAAATTGGAAGTTGCAAAAGAGAATTATTATGTTTTGCTTAGTTAAGGGTCATTCAGGTAAAGCCATTGGTAGGATGTTAGAGAAATGTTTGTTGGATTGGGAACTTGAGGATGTTTTTGCTGTGACACTTGACAATATTAATGTTAATACTGTCGCAATTAATTACTTGAAGACTAGTGTGGTTGATTGGACAGGTGCAGTCGAAAGAGCAGCATATTTGCATGTAAGACTTTTAATTTCTATAGATGATTTAATTTGTAATTCACCAACGGTAATTTCTAATATTTCCTAGTTTTTCATTCTTAACAGGTAAGATGTGCTGCCCATGTTCTTGCTCTTGTTGTAAGAGATGCAATTCTTAAATATAACAAGTTGATTAAGAGGATCATGTCAGTGATTAAGTATGTTTGTAGTTCTCCTTCTAGGTTGGCTAAATTTAGATATTATGCTTCTTTAGAAAAGGTTGAATGCAAGAAAGACTTGATCTTAGATGTGAAAACTAGGTGGTATAACACTTATCTTATCTTAGATGCTGCAGAGAAGTATAAAAGGGCTTTTAATAGGTTAGGAAATGATGATAAAGAATTTCGAAAGAAGTACATTTTCCTCGAAGATAAATTTGATGTTTTACCTGATATTCATAGTTTTGATATTGATGATGATGACCTTGAAGTTTTATCTTCTAGTTCTGAATCTGATAATGAAATCGTGAATACTAATCCAAGAGGTAGGAAGCAGAATAAGGAAAAAAAAAAAAAAAAAACCTAAACATCATGTTCCCTACCCTGAAGATTGGTCCTATGCCAGAGGTCTTTTAAAGTGTTTGAAGGTATTTTTTGATTCTTATTGAAACTTGATCTATCAGGAACATTTCATTTGATACGGTTTAAACCGTAAAAATCCGAATCCGAACCGTCCGACTCGAATCAGTTTAAAACCGACCCAACTATGGACGGTTTGATAGATGGTTTTGAATTTCAAAAACCACCTATAGACAGTTTGGTAGTTGGTTTTGGTTCAAATCTAAACCAACCGCCCGATGTGTAGTCCTATTTAGATATCATCTCTTAATATTTAAAATATTGGATACCAAAGTCCATAATTAATCATTTAATTGTACCATCTGTCAAATAGCCCTAAATACAAAGAAGCTGATCATGAAAAAGTTAGAGTAGACATGTTATTGGTAAAGCTGAAATTAAAAAGTGACCCGACCGTTCTTCTGTTCTATATCCCATATTCAGCTAAACTAACCGTTCATCTGGAAACAAAGACCAAATGAAAGACAAGGCAACATAACCACTATACACCAGCAGGCTGTCTCCCACCGAAATTAGAAAGCCTAAACCAATCAATCAGTTTAGTCAAACGTAGAAAGAGAATCAGCAAACATGAATCTTTTTGTGTTTAAGATATGTTTACAATGATACGATTATATATGTGACAGTGACAACGTTAGTCATCTGGATTTATCATTTACTGAATCTGACGATATAGAATACACAGGTTGATTAATTAACACCCTTGACATAATCGAAACCACTAGTCTCCTCTTAGGGTTTTAGAGTGCTAGAATGACCACTTGCCATCGTGCTGAGCAGCCAAATAACGTCACATTTCACGGTAAAGCATTTCATCTCGCTTCATGTTCCAAATGGCACCGTCAAAAAAGGAAGGATTGTGGTCAGCAGAAGTTGCTCATCTAGCAGTAACATCATCTGAATTCTGACGCTGGCAAAGTGAGAACTGAGACGTAAAATGTGACTAGAGGCTGACCTACCTTGAGAAGTTCCACTCATCTAGTAAAAGAATTGAGATGATTTTATGACAATCGTCTCATGGATATCCAACAATTCAGTTCAGATGCTTTAAAGGAACAACCTTAGTCTTAGATAAATGAAAAGAAGCACAGGCGATGAAGGGAGTCCAGCCGAAGAATTTGACAGTTTAACTAAACTAAAAGTTTAAAAAATATTATTCAGAAAAAAAATAAAAGTTCAAAAAATGGTTTTGTTTGCACAGATTCATTTTAGCTCAAAACTTCAATCTATTTTTGTTTCACGAAACACTATAACGGATTTGCAAGCAGCTCTGAATAGGACTAGACAATTGTTATTTTAACATGAATATACTAGACAGTATGTTTTAATCCACAGCATAAAAATGACTGACCGACACTTGTGAGTTGATATACACAGACCACGGACGAAACCTTCAGGAAGGAAGACATGGTGAATCTCGATAGAGGTATGCACACTAAAGGTCATAAAAATTGTATGACCTCAACCACAAACTTTCCCTTTCTTGTTGTGCTTATTTCTCCAATCTGCATCGAAGAAAATTTGAGTTTGAGAAAACTCAGCAGCAAAAAAAAAAAAAAAAGGCAGTCCCTCTCAGGTTATTGAACTAGCCCCATTTTCTAAACAAAAAGGCAAAAATGCTCAACAGAAGTTCAGGATACCATCAGTATGGGTAATGGCCATGTCAATGAAGATCGGGATCCTACAAATGGAACCTGATATAACACTAGTTCCATATTTGGTACTAAAATATGTGGAATTGGAGAAGGAAAGTCATTCTTAGTTCAGTTCCAAGGAAAGATGACATGCCTTCAAATCCAAAGTACCTGTATTGGCTTAGTTAGAGCCAAACTTCTTACAGACACTTATGTAGCGACGCAGTAATTCTGAATGTAGGTCATACTTAAGGTGAGAGGGAACTTTTGAAGATAGAGAAACTCCAGCCTAAATATGATTTGAGTCTGAAATGTAAGACCTTGATGCTAGATTTAGGTTAATAACTGACCTTCAGCCTTCCATGACCACTAACTGACACCATATCTCCAGTCTTGAGAGTCGTTCCATTTTTGGTAACAGGGCTCCAGTTGATGCGCACATCACCCTTCCTGAAAAGAGCAAGTCCACGTTAGAGATATGTTTGCTTTGAGTCATAAAGACAAAACTGACATAGACGTGCGCTTCAAATTTCACAATCAGCAGCTTAGTAGTTTACCCTTTCTTAATGTATGAAGCGATTTTCAAATGAAACCTTTGTAAGAAGAGTTTGTAAAGTTTGTTCACATATTGGCTCTGAAAGAATTCGACTGTTCAGTGGTAGCATATCATTAAAGTTCTAAATAGAGATGGAAAAGATCACGCAATGATAAATTCTAAATACGGTCCCTAGCATGCATTTCTTCGTGTTGATACTGTCCTCTTTTACTGATACTCTAGGCAACCCCAAAATACTTTCTATATTTTGATTGTAAGTACACCTAGTTTGTTACTTGCTATCTAATTGCTTTAAGTTGATGATAATCAAACTTTATGGTTTCCTGACACTAGGTTCAGGCCCCCTTTTCAGAGATCTTCCATTCTTTTTTAGTAAGCATATCATATCAGGCGTGCTTGGGCCACCTGATTAATGCTGTTTAGTAGATTGGCAAAATATGGATTAGTGGAATTGAAGGCTGTTTTATCACTAGCTAAAGAAATCGATTAACAAAGAAAAATAAATTGGAGTAACGCTAAGGAAAAATTAATGAAAGGAATTACACCAGAGACTCAATATAGCTTTAAAGTCTCTTACCTTATCAAATCAACTAATTTTGACCGTGAAATCTTATATCCGGCACTGGCTACACCATCCAACCGTAATGATGCTTCAACAGTTTTAAATGTTTTGGTCCTACAAAGTGTGAACAAATCATTTTTAAGTCTTCATTGCTTCTAGTTGAAAACAAAGACACAAATCAAAAGCTGTAACACCAGAACAGAAAAACAAGACAAAATCTTCTAACCTTGGTGGTGCATATTCAAGAGCAAGCAAGGGTATCCTTGTGCAAGTAACTGGAACATTACCAACCTGCAAAAGAATTATACATTTATAAATGGAGAAGAGGAACCAAAAGGGATTCACACCCAGAGTCTTACTCAACTGTATAATTCATATCCCTGAAAAAAGTTTTAAATAAGTGAGACATATGTCACCTCATTGTCATATATTTTAACTAGCTTATCATTAATTACTTGATGGGAAGTGCACTACCTTGTCCATCGCTGTTACTAGAAAGTCGACAAGTTCTGGAATAATAAGAATTTGGGCCCCTTTCTCACCCTGGATATTGTAGGTAAAACCAAACAAAATGGAAACAGTACAGCAAACACACATTACACAGGGATGGAAAAGAGCAGAGTAGAAGACAGAAAATTTCTGATATAGGAAAGTTAGAAGAAAAATTAGATGATGCTACCTGTAAGAGAATATCCCCAATCTTTTCCCTTGCAATCCCTGTACCAAGTATCGCGCCAAGGAAGTGGCTATGAGAACAAGGTTGAAGCCCAAAATTTCCCGTGACACTGAAAGTAATAATCATTTAGCTGGTACATTAAGCTATCAAATGATCCAATAAATAGTAAAATTTAAAGTAAGCAAGACCTAAGTGCTTCAACTATATCGGGAGTAGTTGCCATTGCTTCAGAGTGTCCAACTGAAAGCCGGCAACGCTCAGCCTGTAGGTTAGAATAATGGATTAATGCGTCATCATTCAAAGAGAATTTTACACCTCCAAATGAAAGTTAAAAACCATATGTCGATTTAACCTGTGGATATCCTCCTTGTGCTACTGCTTTGACATCAGCTAACTTTTCAACTGCATGCATTGATTCCTTCAATAATGGTGGAGTAAGAAAGTCAGTATAGACAGTTTCTCTTCTTGACGATGCTCGTTTTGCCTGAGAGAAGTTTGGAACTCAGACTTGAATCCGTCCAATACAGGTGAATACAAAAACCAAGAAAAGTTCTTCTTTAATAGAACTTCACAAGCAATACTTCTTTTAAAAGTTCACTAGTTAGGCCAGTTCCTCTCAAACCACCCACTATGCACCTCTCAAACCATCAAATTGACCTCTCAAACGCTCAACTTTGAGAGGATGCACAGCGCATCAAAGTCTTGGTCGAGCGACAAAGACTAAGTCGCTCTAACTCAATATTTTAAATGTTTTATATTTATCTATCCTACTTTTTAGTTATTTTAACCAACTTTTGTTATACAAGGGCCTCACTAAATATATTATAATATCTAAAAAAAACTACCAATATATAAACAGATTTTTTATTTGTTAAGGATCCCACAAAATACAATTAAATATATCATTTTACTCAAATTTGATAGTTTACCATAGTGGAGAAGCACCTTTGTCGGACAAACTAACCCATTTGAGGGGGTGCATAGGATCTGGCCTTATATACATTAGACAAATGAGGTAAGAGTCCAAAAACTGAGAAATAACTGAAGTTCATATGCAAAGCTGGATACCTAAATCTTTTACAAAGTTGCCATATTATCACAAATAAGAAATCAAGGTCTTAGAACTATTTCCAAAAGTTTAAATATTTCAAAAGATTTTCAGTGGTTGTTATGCAAATACCATTTCAAGTACACGCCTCACATCTTCAAGGACATTCTTGTCTGCCACTCCTTTAATTAAAAGGTTAGATGAATCTCCTTTGGAAGCATGTACCAGATGACATAAACCTGCAACTGTTTCCAACGCTACATCAGTGACTTAAGTATAATAAGGAGTGAACAGGTACCAACTGTGATTTGCATCTCTTTTTCGGGACCGAACTTGTTATACTTATAAACTTACATGATGGAAAAAAATTCGCAGCAAAAATTAAAACTAAAAGCAGTATTTAGCTTCCGTACGGAAATCATTTCATCATTTGCAACAAATAAATACTCGACAAAATTCTGGCACAAAACTAAATCATCCTCCCGAGTTACTAGCATTTGGACTCCATCGGCTAAATTGTCCACCAGTAGGGAGTAGGGTGCAAACAAGGTATATGAAAAAGTGAATTTCATTCTAGCCCTAAGATCAAATTTGATAAGTAGTTGAAATTACGAAAAATATACAGAATCCACCAAGAAATAGTGACACACTGATGACACTGTTCATTGATTTACTAGATATTGAATATTTAACGTAGTAGAGGTACAGAAAATCCAGTGAATTCACATGAAAAATACTCTAGTAAATACTCACCAGAAGGGAAATTTGCAAGGTTACAGAGGAATTGAACTTTTCGTTGAGAGAAGTGATTGTTACTGAGACAAGGAGGAAATCTACATGTTTGAATAAGTGTTGTTCTTCTTAGAATAATCAATGGAGTTACTGTGAAACTGGTGATAGGACCAGCCATTTTTATTCTTAGTGGTGCGGAGTAACTAGAAAGTAGAAACCATTTCGGACTTGTTTTTGAGATTTGATAAAGGGATCTCTTCGTAATATATCACCTTTACAGGTACTCAAATGAGACAACGTAAATTTAACTTACTGTTTTAACCAATGTTTGTTTATTTATGGAGAAGTCATTGTGTTTAAGATTAGATACTTAGGTATTAAATCTTCAATTATAAATATAAATAGAGATTTAAACTTTTATATTCTACGTCTATTAATAAAAAAATCTTTTTATTTTATATATTTTATTTTTTGTTTTCTAACTTTATAACATGTTATCACACACATAATTCTATAAATATAAAAATAAGATTAGATGGGTTGATTTTTCCGTGAAAATACAAACAAAATATACATAGATATTTTAACTTTTGCTATTATATTCTTTTAATATGCATTGAATCATACTTTTAATCTGATTATACTATTTTTTCTTTTCATTAGTATGTATGATATTATGGGTGTGTATATAATAAACTTTAATTTTTATTTAATAATATTAATGTTTATTTTGTCTTTTATATAAATTCATGTTTAGATGGTTAAAACCACTATCTCAAACGACATGCCAGGAGAAATCAAAGTCGATGTGGATGGCAGGCAAGGACATACATACCGTACACAGTATACTGCTAACTCATTCTTATATAATAATATAATTCGTTCCGTGTTTTCCCTTCACACAATACAGTGTTTTAATTGTTTTTTAATCAAATATTTTTATTTTCTCTATCTAATGTCGCACTATGGTCGATGATGCTATTTCTTTTCTACATGCATCATGATGTATTTCTCTGCGATAGATTTTATATACATTGGCCGCACCGACCACAAGAGTATGACTGCGGTTATCCTTAAAGTTTATTTTAGGTGAACTAAAATCGGTTAAACCTAAAAAAGACATGTTCTTATAGAACGTGGATGATCAACTTCATTAACTTTTTTTTCTATTTTTTTATTATAGAGAAAGAAAAAAAAATCATCGAAAGATGGTTTATAATTTCTATACATTTATGAGTAGTCATCAAAATTGGTGTTATCACAATTTAATTACCTTCGCGGTAATCAATCACGTGCATGGTTGAAAAACCTACAACCAATTAAATTTGTATCTTTGTCCATTAGAAAAAGATCATGTGATTTACCTATATGGTTTTTTTCCAAGAAACCATCAGTCAATCACAAAGTGGATTTTCTCCATGTGATGACCAAAACGACAAAAAAAAAATTTATTGATTCGATTATGATAAATCGTATAAAACCAATTGGTGATTTCTCCATCGTTTCTATAAGATGAGAGATAAAATAGATTGACATATTTTTCACTTTGTCAATATGATGTAATTATTTTTTTGTTCATTCTAAAAGAATGTCACAGATCATGGGTTTACAAAAAACCTTTACCATCAAATATGGTTTTATAAAATAATAAACTATTGGTTTCTGTTCCTTTAAAGAAACTATTCATCAATCACAAATTGGATAATTCTCTACAAAGAATAGCGATAATGATTTCTTTATTTTCTTAAAAAGAATCATATATATAAACCAATTGAAAAAAAAATAGTTTTCTCTATCGATCCTAAAAGGATGAAATATCGTTATTATGGTATTCATATTGGCAATTGCAATTGCAAACACCAATAAAACGAAGTATTGCTACATTCCTAGGGATATTGAGCAAGCTTTTATTTTTCCTCCTGGTACTAATCTCCAAATTTGAACCATTCCACTTGTAGATGGAAAACGGTAGGACACAAAAGATCAAAGGGTACGCATCCGGCTTGTTAGCCAATATCATTAGTTCTTGTAGTGACTATATTGATCTTGATTTAATTTTCTTTTGATAAAGAAATTATCCATAATTTCATTCTAAATCATTATCTCGTTGGCCCTTGAGGTCACGCAGTTATTGGAGATTTGTTTGCATATTTTCCGATTGTTCCAAAAGTAGTCCATGGTTGATGGTAAATATTTATGTTTATTAAAAATGCATTTTTTTTTATGTCGAAAGACATAGTTTTATGAGTATATTTCCTTGAAGTAATCGGAAAATACTTTACAAAAATTGAAGTTTCATATATGAGATATAAATATTTCCGCCATAAAAGAATGTATTCCTACATTTCATTATGTGACCCGGCCGCCGCCTGACCTGAAACAGGACTCGAAGTGATATCTGGACGGATACCAAGAAAGATAGTGTCTAGACGTTGGTGTTCATTAACTTAAAAGTTATATCAGTTTCTCACCTATCATGATCAAATTGAAAAGAGTTGTCACTGAATATGCATGAGAATATCTCATTTAGCTTTTCCATAAGCTTATGTTGTTTGAAAAGGCAAATCCAATCACATCCATCAAGCATGTAGCGTTTTAGTACATGCTAGAGATAGTGCTCTAATAGAGTCTATCATAATACAACTCACATTCTCAAAATTAATATCTCCTCGTTTGAAGATACGCCTATGGGCACTGATACCAATAATTCTGTCAATTTTTCAAGATACGCATACACTTGAGAATTGTGTGGGATAGTAGTAAGCTAATATAATTGTTGAATATTCATTTACAGTAGCTATTGAAATAATAAATGATGGTGATTGTTAACCCCTTTGCAGAGTGATATCGATAAATGTGATTGGTATAGGCACAACAATCCAAATTATTTTGGATTGAAATCTCTTCAATAACGTAATATTTGGATCCAAGACTTAACATCAAGTGTGCAAGCCTGAATTCTGGAAATTACAGGTTGGTGTAGTCTTTATGCGTTATATGAGAAATACAATTTTTGTAAAAACGATTTGAGGGTTTTAAGCTCAGACCATAAGATTGATTCAATAATTTATTTTTCTCCACATATGATGCATTTGGCGTGGTAGTCTTTGAAGGACTCGTATTGCATTCACACAAAAAGTGGTCGGAGAACATATTCAATTTGTAATCCTTATAGGATTCAAATTATATCCAGGCATCCACCTGAATCGATTATATTAGGTTTAACAATCCTTTCTGTATTTTTTTTAAAATTGGTAAAATTAAGATCAAAATCCGTATTAGTTGATGATATCAACTTTTTACAGGTCTCTTGAGAAGTCCTTAAAAACACAAAAATCCACGCTTTAGTAGCATAAGTATTTTTCTTCTTAAATATGCAGTTCAATATATGCTTGCATATAACTTGTATATGATATAAACTAGAGTTATGATTTTGATGCTTGTTTTCTGTAATACTCATATAGTTGAGTTAGCATCCATAAATACGTCAAAAGTTGTACTTTTTTCCTTTCGTTTCAGGTTTCATCCCATGTGGTTTTCCTGACAAGGTTTTAATGAGGCAACATCTTGATGACTTTAATTTTTTATTCAAAATGTTGATATTATGCTCTTTTTCCTTCGTCCAGATTTTTCTTCCCATTGGTTTTTCCTGGAAAGCTTTTAGTGAGGCAATATAATTCAACATGGTGGTCATCCAAGGGGGAGTTGTATCAAGTTTGGTTATTTGGTGGATTCCCACCATTAACTAGGTCATTTTGTTCGACCAAATCAATATAACCATCTCCTAGGAATTCAGATGTCTTTCTGAACCACATAAGGTTTAATCAAAAGTACGGTTTTTGTTCACGATGGTAATGTATTCTTATCTTGGCACTTGTTTGAAGAAACTACATCAACTAGTTCTGCAAATCATCTCTGAGAAGCTAGTGATCCATGACACAAATCCTCAATGTGTTGAAGAAGAACATAGACGCCATAAGATTATTTAATCGAAGGCAATACTTTTTGTATAACACAATAAAAGAATTCATCAACTAGCAAATTTCTTCACGAAGGCACAACAATCTTCTACAAGCAAGAAATTCATTCATCGAAATTGGAAAGTCTCGTCTCAAATATTTGCAAGCTAAGATTTGATTGGAGTACTTATCAGGGGGAGCGTCATTATCAAAGGTGCATTTACTGGACTTATCGCGTTGTACTATTTTTCCTTCGTCAAGGTTTTGTCCCACTGGGTTTTCCTTGTCAAGGTTTTAACGAGGCAACATATGCGTGTCCAAGACTGTCTGAGTCTTTACATGCTTATGCAATTTTAGGTTTTTCTCTTTTGAGTTTTCCCGATATGTTTGTAATGACTTAGCCACAGTGGTCATCAGGGGGAGTTTTATAAACCAATATTTATTTACTAAGATGCCCTTGTGTCTAATATTAGGGTTTCCAAATACTTGGGAAACAAGTATCCTATCCCTATAAATAGAGACTTAAACTCTTGTATTCTACATAAATTAATAAAAATTCCTCTTCTCTATACTTTGTATCTCTTGTTCTCTATTTTATAGTTTCATAACACTTATAAGTTATTTTTTTAGTTGTTTTATTAATTAATCGACTTATATTAGAAACAATAGACTAAATGGTTTGAACTAGCTCATTTGAGGTTGCCCTAGGCAGGGATGTGCCTCCAATGTGCGCCCAAATCACTAGCCTCAGAGGAAATACATAAAGAGTAAAAATAAAGACTTGGAAAAGTATTCAACATGCATATGTTACCTCATTAAAACCTTGCCAAGGAAAACCCGTATTGGTAAAACCTTGCCGAAGGAAAAAGAGTGCAATGCTAAAGGTCCAGAAAACTATAACAAAATTAAAACTCCCTAAACATATAAAATTACATTCGTAATTCTTCAATATTATAGAAATTCTTCGTTCTCCATCGGTACCCATTGAGTTGCCTTCTAAAGCTGGCAGTATGTATGTCACCACAAGCAAGTTGTGGGAGTTGAGCATATTCACCTATGATAGTTATCAATATATGGTCCTGAACCCTTCTATCATTAACGAGACTAATAGAAGTGTCACGATGGCTTGTATATAAAAAAAATTTCGTCCTTTTGGTGATTGAGACCGGCGGTGTAGCCTTTTCAGCAATCCAGAACTTATAAGGTGAGAATTGTATCTCTGAAGAAATACAAGTAGTTGTGTCACGTTTTATAAAATCATACCAAGACAATACACATACAACATTGATTTTAACATCATGTTGTTTATCAAAAAAAGTCATGATTTCATTAAAAGAATAATTACATATGTAGATTAAACTAAAAACTAACATTGTAGTAACAACAAAACATAAAAATTAGTAAGACTATTATTGAAATGAGACTCCAAGAAATGAGTAAAATAAAGAAATAACTGGACAACCATTGTATAAAAGTGCAAGATATTGAAAACCCTAGTATAGTTGTTCCTAGTTTCCTGAGTACAAAACCAAGCTTCCTAATCTAAAAGACTAAGACAGGATTTATAAACAACTATTATTATAATTGTTGAGAATTAAGACCTTAGAAATAATTCCACTAGATACTAAATCTTCGGATAGACGTAGAATGAAAGATAACAAGATGAAAACACAAACAAAGCACACAAGATTTAACGTGGTTCGGCAATGTGCTTATATCCACAAACATCTACGATTTTTTTTTTATTACAGAACCACTAACAGAGAATTACATACACAATGACTGACGAATCAATCAACAAACTAAGATCCAACATTGTGGTGATCATAAACCCTAAAATAACTCTCTGATGCGTGTCGTATGTGCAATCAAATTAGTGATCTTATTTCCACTCAATTAAAAAATAATATAATGGAAGTTAAGTTCATTCCCACGAGGAGCGAGGTGTTTCAGTTGTTTAAAGTGTCACAAAATGGGGGTTTTGTTTTAGGATTTTAACAAATTAAATAAGAAAGCAATTAAAAGTAAAGTTGTAAACAATGGAGAAAGATATGATCGGGGAATTCTTCTTCGTTACTAAACAATTATTGAATTAATATATTCATCTACTCATTGTTAATCATAGATTATCAGCAACCGTAGAATAACAACTAGATCACTGTTATCCCCTAAATTCCTTATATCACTGGATATGGAAGTTCTCGCCTACCAGATTCTATTCGTCCTAACCACCTAGTAGTAGATCACTCATGGTGTAATTTGGTCAAATGATTTATATTTTGTGAATTTATTGGTTAATCCTAGCAGTTAGACTCTTAGATCAAGGTCCACCTACTAGTGTTTTTCATACACACAATTGCTCCATAGAATCCCTCTGCAAGGTCTCGTATTTTCTACTTGTGTATGAGTTAATAGACGATTACTTATTTCATAACTCAATACTAGTATTATATTAAATCAACAAATCAATTTTGTTGGCCACCTAAACAATCTATCAATCAATCATAAACATTTTTTATTGTATAAACAAACGACAATCATATGAAGAACCCAAACTATATTTATATATTAAATCTAAATCATGTTTAGAAATTAGAATTCATCCCCAATCAATTAAGAAATTAGCTAGATATGTTGGAGTTTATAATACAATTAAATAAAAGAAAATAATTTAAAAACTAATAACACAATCTGAATGGTCGCAAAAGCCAGAACGGATGCTCTTCCTCATACGCTACTTTCTTGCGCTTCCAACCCTTTTCTGTCTCTTCTTTTCTTTATTTTCTTAATATATTTTTATGTTCGTTTAGTGCTTTTTACATCGGCTGCACAAGCCTTTATATAGGCCAAGAACCAGAATTTTGTCGTGTGCAAAATTCGATAAGGAATAGAAGTCGGTGTGTAGTGTTTTTTGTTTTTGAAAATTAAGTGACCCTGCTACAATGTGTTGCGGAGTATCATAATTGAGTCTAATCAATGAACCTACAAAACCCCTTAAATTGTATCTGACTAAACCCAGGTATTGTAGACATTCCCTCATTTCCATCCTGGAGCATCTTAAGCGTTTTCTCATTGGCTGGAACCAAAACTGAACCCAGAAGAACCACGTGTATTCTCTTAACAATTCCCATACATCTAATTCGATGCTCCTTGTTGCACCAAATCCCATATTTTCATTCTCCGCGTGAAATCTTTCGCTTATCGGAAATCTTACTATATTTATCATTCACAGAAACTCGATCTCCTCTCAACTAGTTTCTCGGTCACAGAAACAGGTTCCAAATCTAACTCAATTCCCCATTAACCTCAAACTCTTCCATATCCCATCACTTCCATGTTCTCAGCAAACCCATATCTCCATCTATGTCTTATTCATTCTCAAGAACCTCTCACTCGACCTATCACTCCCTCACTTCCTTTCTTCATTAATCAACCACCACCATCAACTTCTCGTCCATCAACTGCCATCAAAACTATTGCTATAGATTCAATCGAGTTCATCACCATAAACTATGTTTTCATCTTCACTGCTAGCAAAAATACTCCGTCACTGCTGCTACTCCATTATCTTTTTCGTCATCACTGAGCACGGCTATCTCGAGCTTCCATCAATTGGAAGAGATATTGTTGGAGAAAGATGAACTTAAAATGTTTTTGGTCTTGATGGGAATGGATCTTAGGACCTAGAAGTCACTAAGTAACACTAGCTCATTTTTCACTTTTGTGAATGAACCTTTAGTCCCACATTGGAGAACCTAAAGATGATTCATCTCCTTATTACCTAGAAAGTTGTTTCTAAGGGAGAGCCCTTAGGGGTTTAGACACTTTTGTGGTTGGGGGAGGACTAAGGCTATGGTCTAGTTGGTGCAACCATGCTTTTCACACACGCGCGGTGCTTCGCACCGAAGCACGCATGCACGGGTGAGGGTGTGGGTGCGCTTGCGTCTTGCGTTTTGTGTTTTGCGTCTTGCGTTTTGCGGCTTGCGGTTTACGGGTTTGCGGCTTGCGGGTTTGCGGCTTGCGGACTTGCGGCTGTGGCTGTGGGTGCGGGTGTGACTGTGGCTACGACTGCGGGCATGAGTGTGTGTTGTGGGTGCGGGCATAGCTGCGGCTGCGGGCCAACCAAGACTTACCTTTTTGAACATAATATATTTCTTTAAAGAATTTAAAACCAAAATTAAATTTTGCTTTAAATGTGGGGGCGTCTGATCCTGCGAGATTTTAGGCATGAATTACTCTTTGACGTCTTAATTCCGTTTTAACCATTATGTTCGTGCTTCATGCATGGAATTGAATTTCAAACTTTATGTCCGTGCTTCATGCACGAAATTGATTGACATCAAAGCTATCTTCTTCTACCTATAAAAGAGAACGAATTTCTCCATTTGAACTCACTCCAGATCAGCTACTATCATGTCTTCTTTTCCCCTCTTCTTGTTTTGTTTTGCGCACACTGCTTGTTTATTTCCATTCCACTTCTATCTTGTTGTTAAGTTCGTTTGATGGTGACTAGTATTGTGCTTATGCTAGTCATAACGGGCAGTTCTATCATGGACACATCTCCGATGTTGGGTGTATAGCATCTCTCATTCTTGAGGAGTACCCGCGAACTATTGTGTTAAGGACAATTTGTTGAGCAGGTGGCTCTATCCATTGTGTGTGATATCAATTCAGTGATTTCTTAACCTTAACATCTTCTTTTGTTTAGCATTTTTCATTATTGCAGATCCAACAATCTTAACAAAATACATATTTCTTCTGTAACAATGGGTAAGAATGATGTTACATACTAGAAAAATTCAATGGAAAATATTTCAAAAGATGGCAGTCCAAGATGTTGTTCTTTCTGAGTTTCCACATGTTAGATGAATTAGTTCTGAAATCCTTTGATGAGACTTTGAATGATGCTGGAAATGAAAGGGAGTTGGAAAGTTGGGGTAGACAGAACTATATGGCTATAAATCATATTCTGAACTGTTTAGAAGATGCACTGTATGATTTCTATAATAGAAAAGATAATTTTTCTGCTTTTGATTTGTGGGTTGCTTTAGAAGCGAAACATCAAGCTGAAACTGCTGGAAGTAAGAAATTTTTGGTAGCTAGGTTCCTGGAATACAAAATGTCAAATGACAAATCTGTGGTTGATCAATTCCTTGAACTTCAGGGTATTATCAATGAAATTATTGCTGAAGGTATGGTGATAGATGAAACATTTCAAGTGTCTGCTGTGATTGAGAAATTACCTTCTTCCTAGTCTGAATACAAACGAAGATTGAGATATGAAACTGGTGAAGTCAGTATGGTTGAATTGGGTAGAAGATTCAAGTGGAAGAATTGTTGTGCTCCAAAGACAAGAACGTATCTTACGCAAGGGACATATCCAACAAGGCTCATGTAATTGAACACAAGTCTTCCAATTATGAAAAGGGCAACAACAAAAAACGCAAGCATGGTCATCACAAGAAAGGTACGTTTCAGAAACCCAAATATGGCATTGGTAAAATTAAAGGTGCCTGTTATGTTTGTGGAATTCCTGGCCATATGGCAATGCATTTTAGAAAACGTAAGGACTTTAATAAGAAAAACAATGATAATTTGTTTGAAAACAACAAGAATGAGTTTTATGGCACGGTACCTGAAGTCAATTTGGTAACCAATGTGAGAGACTGGTGGGTAGACTCTGGTGCTACCAAACATGTCTGTGGAAACAAAGATATGTTCACCTCCTATCAGAAGGTAGGGGAAGGGGAGAAACTCTACATGGGTAACTCGTCCGCAGCACAGGTTGTGGGAAAAGGCAAAGTTGGGCTAAAGCTCACTTCTGGCAGAACTCTCACATTGAATGAAGTTCTTCATGTTCCGGACATCTGTAAAAAATTTGTTTCTTGTGGTGTTTTAGATGATAAGGGCTTTAAACTTGTTTTTGAATCTGGGAAAGTTATTGTCACTAAGGGTAAGGATTATGTAGGAAAGGGTTATAAGACTGAGGCTCTCTACAAATTTAATGTAACCTCTGTTGAAATGAATAAAATTGATTCTTCTGCTTATGTTTGTGTGTCATTGAATGTTTGGCATGGTAGACTTGGTCATGTAAACTATAAGTCAATGAATAAACTGGCAAGCATAGGTTGCATACCCAAATTTAGTTTGGATAATGAACATAAATGTGAAATATGCGTAGAATCAAAATATGCTAAAAAACCTTATAGGAAATATATTCAGAGAAATTCTAAACCCTTAGATTTAATTCATTCAGACCTAGTTGACATGAAATCAGTTCAAACTAGAGGTGGTAAGAAATAGTTTGTCACTTTTATAGATGATTGTACGAGGTACTATCACATATATTTACTTAAAGGAAAGGATGATGCCTTAGAAGCCTTTAAGATGTATGAAGTTAAAAACCAAATGAGTGCTACCATTAAAACTGTTAGGTCTGACCGTGGTGGTGAGTATGTAATTCCTATAGGAGATTATTGCATAGAACACGGCATTATACACGAAGTAACCCCTCCTCATTCACCATAATTTAATGGTGTGGCTGAACGGAAAAAAGGAACCGATAAGGAGATGATGAATACCATGTTAATTAGTTCAGGATTACCTGCAAACTTATGGGGGGAGGCCGTCCTCTCAGCTTGCTATGTCTTGAACAGAGTACCCTTTAAAGGATCAGACAAAACTCCATATGAGTTATGGAAAGGTAGACAACCTTCTTATGCATACTTTAAAGTGTGGGGGTGTTTGGCTAAGGTGTCCATTCCTCCACCTAAGAGAACCAAGATAAGACCCAAAAATGGTGATTGTGTCTTCATAAGGTATCCTGAACATACTACTGCATATAGATTTATGGTTGTAAGTTCTTAAATATCTGAAATTGGTGTGAATACAATTATGGAAATCTAGGGATGCTATATTTTTTGAAAATATTTTTCCTTTGAAATCTGAATCTCGCATGATATGTGTTGATCCCCTAGATGTCCCTTCCACTAGTCAGACATTAACTTTAGAAGAAGATGATTTTGAATTTGAGCCTAGAAGAGGTAAAAGACTTAGAACTAGAAAATCTTCTGGGCCAGACTTCATAACATGCTTAGCTGAGACTGATCCACAGACTTATAGAGAAGCCATGACTTCTTCTGAAGCTCCATGGTGGAAAGAATCCACCATTAGTGAAATGGATTCCATTATACAGAATGATACTTGGGAGATTGTAGATTTACCTCTAGGGTGTAAACCCATAGGTTATAAATGGATCTTCAAAAGGAAACGTAAGGTAGATGGAACTGTGGAAAAATACAAAGCTAGATTAGTAGCTAAAGGCTATAAACAGATAGAAGGTGTAGATTTCTTTGATACCTATTCACCTGTTACGAGAATTACTTCCATTAGGATGTTAATTGTTATTGCTGCCATTCATAACTTAGAGATACATCAAATGGATGTAAAAACAGCTTTTCTAAATGGTGAATTAGATGAAGAAATTTATATGGACCAACCTGAGGGCTTTGTAGTGAAAGGTTGTGAAAATAAAGTTTGTAAACTGAAAAAATCTTTGTATGGTTTGAAACAAGCACCTAAACAGTGACATGATTTTTTTTATCATGTAATGATTTCTAGTGGTTTTAAAATAAATGAATCTGATGATATGCTTATACTTGGTACAAACATGGATGTAATTAATTCCACAAAGAGCATGCTAAATGGAACTTTGACATGAAATACTTAGGCCCCGCTGATGTGATCTTAGGGATGAAGATTAGAAAAAATTCTAATGGATATAGTGTTAGTCAATCTCATTATGTTGAAACTGTGCTTAGAAAATATAACCAGTTTGATTGTAAACCTGCTTGTACTCCTTATGATCCTTGTTGTAGACTCAAAAATAATAAGGGTAATGGAGTTTCACAACTTGAATATTCATGTGTTATAGGAAGTCTGATGTATTTAATGAATTGTACGAGACCAGACATTGTTTATGCTATGAGTAGGTCGAGTAGGTATACTTGGAATCCAGGCAGGAGCATTGGGATGCACTTATTAGAGTGTTAAGGCACTTGAAGTACACTTTGGACTTTTGTTTAAATTATGAGAGTTACCCTGTGATCCTTGGAGAATTTTATGATGCAAACTGGATATCAGACTCTAAGGAGTCTAAATCTACGAGTGGATATGTGTTCACTCTAACGTGTGTCAGTCTGTATCTTGGAAGAGTTCCAAACAGACATGTATAGCTCAATCTACTATGGAATCGGAGTTTATTGCATTAGATAAAGCAGGAGAGGAAGCCGCTTGGCTAAGATGCTTTTTAGAAGACATTCCTCTTTGGCATAGGCCTTTGCAAGCTATATCTATACATTATGATAGTCAAGCTGCAATACTTAATGCTAAAAACAACAACTATAATGGGAAGTCTATACACATTCGTAGAAGACACAATTCCCTAAAAAAACTAATTTCAACTGGCGTTATTTCTGTTGACTTTATGAGGTCTAAGGAGAATATCGCGGACCCTTTGGCGAAAGGTTTGTCCAAGGAGATAGTTAGTAATGCATCAAGGGGGATGGGGCTTAAGCTCATTAAATAAACTTGCCATGAAGGATACTCAACCTTGCTGATTGGAGATCCCAAGATCAAGGTTTCGAATGATACAACTAATTTGTGGTGGGTTAAAGGAAACACTATCAGAGAATTTCATTATCTATCCCTTCCCTATGGTGTAGACGTGATAGTGTGACTGCATGTGAAGGATGACTTTTTATTAAGTTTTAATGAGTTTTATAGTTTCAATTTAAGATTGAAGAGAGGTGTAGAAGTAAATACTCTTGATGGAACTCACATATCTGAATGAGGAAGCGGGCCGCTTCCTATGAGAATTGAGCTGATTTTCTAGAGCATTCTGAGAAACGGGATACGTCCAGGGCCAAAATGGACACAACAGCACGAACTTGACAGCACCTAGAGATATATCACGCGTGGAAGTTATTGATGAACTACACCAAACGATGGCAGTTCAAGACATCACTTTCACTATCCATCAAGTAGTTCCGGTAATGTCTCACTAAGCAAAGGTTCAAGACCTTATGGACACCTATTTCCTAAGTGATATTTCTCGCTTTCTGATTTCTGATTTTCATCGGGTTTTCATTCATGTGGGGAAACGAAAGTCACTAAGGACCTAGCTCATTTTTCACTTTTGTGAATGAAACTTTAGTCCCACATTGGAGAAACTAAAGATGATTCCTCTCCTTATTACCTAGAAAGTTGCTTCTAAGGGAGGGCCCTTAAGGGTTTAGACACTTTTGTGGTTGGGGGAGGACTAAGGCTATGGTCTAGTTGGTGCAACCATGCTTTTCACACACGCGCGGTGCTTCGCACCGAAGCACGCACGCACGGGTGCGGGTGTGCTTGCATCTTACGTCTTGCGGTTTGCGGCTTGCGGCTTGCGGACTTGCGGATGAGGCTGTGGGTGTGGGTGCGGTTGGGGGTGCGACTGTGGATACGGCTACGTCGGCGGTCATGGGTGTGTGTTGTGGGTACGGGCGTAGCTGCGGTTGCGGGCCAACCAAGACTTACCTTTTTGAACATAATATATTTCTTTTGAGAATTTAAAACCAAATTAAATTTTGCTTTCAATGTGAGGGTGTCTAATCCGGCGAGATTTTAGGCGAGAATTACTCTTGACCGTTTTAATTCCGTTTTAACCATTATGTTCGTGCTTAATGAATGGAATTGAATTTCAAACTTCATGTTTGTGCTTCATGCACGGAATTGATTGACATCAAAGCTATATTATACCTATAAAAGAAAACGAATTTCTCCATTTGAACTCACTCCAGAAGCAACTACTATCATGTCTTCTTTTCCCTTCTTGTTGTTTTTTTTTTTTGCGCACATTGCTTGTTTATTTCCCTTCCAATTATATCTTGTTGTTAAGTTCGTTTTAGGGTGACTAGTATTGTGTGTATACTAGTCATAACGGGCAGTTCTATCCTGGAAACATCTCCGTTGTTGGGGTATAACATTTCTCATTATTGAGGAGTACCCGCGGACTATTGTGTTAATGAAAATTTGCTGAGCATGTGGCTCTGTCCATTATGTGTGATATCAATTTAGTGATTTCTTAACCTTAACATCTTATTTTGTTTAACATTTTTCATTGTTGCAGATCCAACAGATATGACCACCATCACTCGACTGACTTCTCCCTAAACTCGAGCTCCATTGAAATATTGAAATCAGGCTCCTAACCAAGTTTTAGATCATCTTAAATAATCCAATGATGTCCACAGAAGCTCGAATATCACGTTGAATTAAAATCCATCACCATTGTGATCATCATCACTAATGGCTGAAATGGCAGCAAACTCTGTCCACAGCTCCTATCAACCTTGATTGACATGGACCCATAACCAATCTCTGACTTTTCATCAACATCCCACTCGAATCATCTCCAACAGTGAATCATGATGATCAACTACCATTAATCTCTTCACCGATAATGGCTGCAACATCTATCACCTCCATCATCAACTCTCTTGGAGCTCGAAACCATTTTTAAATCCTTCAAAACCATAAACAACACAAAACCCAGCAAGAAACTGGTCGTGAACCTCAAAAACAACGAGGAAGAAAACTTCCCTGAACTGGTCGTGGATATGAGAGGAAGATGGTAGTGCCCCGAGTAGAAGAGAAGGTGTCATTAGTATTTTTCAAACTTTGGTAACCCTTAGCAAATAGTTAGTGTTGTTAAGAATTTTTGAATTTAAGCTGCCCCCATGTAAAAGATCTGACTGTGTTTAGCAGTTTCCTTGAAAATTTTATGCCCCTTAACATATGATGGGTTGCCAATAGCAGTTCCCTTGAAACGACCATTTTGCCCTTAGTTCTTGTTTGCTTATAAATTTCTCATACGAAGTCGGAATGACTTAATTCTTTCGACATTGGCTTTGTTTCTTCACTCTCTATGTGAGTATGAAAATAAATCCTAGATTTGGACGAGTTACACATAGTATTTTCCCCTTTTTCCTTTGTAGCACTTCTTTATTGCACAATTAAATGGTATTTCACTCCATTTGGACGATTCCACCTAATAAAAGATAAATAAACAAAAACAAACGTAATATACAATAATTCATAAGAAATATAGAAAATAAGTGCATTAAATTGATACTCTAAATATATAAAACATGCACTTATCACTTTCATAAACAAAACGATCCATAAATTACCGAATAATGTCTAACCAAACAAGATAATACTTATCTCACATAACGAGATGATCTACTTCTAAACGATGTTTTTTCCAACATTAATGATGTATCTCTCAACACCAAAGGATGGTTTCTCTCTTCTCACTAAAGCTTCACCCCAAGAGGTGGGATGAAATCCCTCAAAAGCTTAGAGAACTAAATTATATATTCTCTAACTCTCTCTAAAAAACCATATAGGAAAACCATATCTAACTATCACCATATAAGCTTCCTTATATAGTATTCACAAACTTGATTCCCAAGTATTAGTCTCATTGGAAAAGGAAACCCTAAACAACTAGGAAACCTAATATTAATTAGGAAACCTATTTTAATATAGAAAACGACCTAAACTAGGAAACCTTATGTTTCCCTAGAATATAAATCTTTAGTGGGTCCCAGATCTTTCCAAAACCTTCCCTTAAACACCGATAATTATCAACAATCTTCACCATGTCGATGTTTCAACTATAACAAGTAACTAACTAATCTCAAAAAAAAAAATCAATACTAAGCTCCTTGATAGGATAAAACCTTACTAGTACTAGTTATTGTATCAAGAGAGACACAAACCCTATCCTAGTGAAAGAACATGAAGCACCACTGGCAACAACTTACTGCCTACGCTGAAAACGAACAAGGATATAGCTAAACAACAACAACAACAACAAACTATAAATTATAACAACAACAGAGGATAAGAGGATATGAATCCCATCTTAAAATAACTAATCTAGCTATCATTAAGAAAATGAGGTTAAGGTATAGAAACTAGTGAACCTGAATTATATATATATAAAAACGAAACAGAGAAGATAATAATAATAATAAGAATTCAAGCGAAAAGCTTTAAGAAAAGATAAAATTTAAAAATGAAAATTCAAGAGACAAAGTGGAAGAAATAGGCCCCTTCTTAGCCCAAACCTAATTTTTTTCCGGCAATCCCTCATCCTAGGTCTTTTACAAGTGAATTTAAATTGTAGTCCTTCTACATCCTTAGCTCTGACCACTCTTATGATAATAGTCCTCCAAACAAATGAAAAACAAAAAAGTAGAGATTTGTATACAAGACAAAGTTTTATAACTATAGAAGAAAAAAAAGGAAAAAAAAAAGAAAAAAATAGCAAGCCTTTAGGTTTTGAGAGTCAGCGGAACAGAGATGTAGATCTGATTTTTTTAAATCATATATGAGGCAACAATGAAACACATAAAACAAACATCTAAGCATGCATTTTAACACAAGGTTAAAGATACAAAAATATTAATAAATAGAACAGATCTCAGCCACTCCACATAGCCAGAATCAGGCAAAAGGATAAAGGAACCAATTGCATTGAATCATTAACAAAACCTAATTTCTAACATATCACACATATAATTCAAAAAAAAACTTAATTAAACATCTTTAATACCTGGTTGAAAGAGCAAGAAAATGATTCAACAATCATTTCAATCTATCTAATATACCAAACACACACAAAAATTCCTACGGCCGGAGAAGTAGGAGAAGGTACAGGTCATATCAATGAAAACTATCCTGACTTAATCCTTTAAATTTGCTTAGATCCCCAAAACTAGGTATAAAATACATTATTTGATCCCGAATATCAACCGAAAAAATATTACATTGAAAAACCAGGTCTTGAAAAGATCATGCCTATTAATCTCTTTTCATTCCTTTTCTTATTCTTAGAAAAAAAAAAGGGAAATTGGTCTTACTAACCTATTTGTAGGTCTGGGAGATTATCCACATTTCCTCAACAAGAAGGGGAAATCAATCTTATTAACCTATTCGCATGTCTGAGAATTATACACACTTCCTCAACCTGAAGGTGATGAGATTCTGGAAATCTCAGACTAATCTGAAAGAAAAAACCTAAAAGGGGTCACCATCCATTCCTCAACAGGAATGATACCATAAATTGATGCTAAAATTCTAGAAATTATTTTGAAAAACCTAGTTTTGAAGAGATCATACTAATCTATTTCCATTCCTTTTTTTTTTTTTTAAAAAAAAAAAAAAATTGGTCTTACCATATTAGCAGGTCTGAGAGTCATCAACACTTCCTCAACAAGAAGGTGATGAGATTTCGGCAATGTCAGACTAATCTTTAATCAAAAACCTAACTGGGGTCACCACCCATTCTTTAACAGGAAGGATACCAGAAAAGATGCTACAATTAAGAAATTTTATCAGAAAAATAAGGGATAACGGCCGGGATCGAAATTTTCATGTTCCTAAAATCATTTTTGGTTAAATTTACTTGATCTATTGTGTAAAAGATTAAGAAAAGCAAAACAATCAGAAGGGTTAGCAGCATACAAATAGAATAAAAGATAAAAGACCAGAAAACTAGAATTAAAGATTAAGAGATAGAAAAAAAAAAGGAAGGGGTTTCTAATGAAACTTATAATAAATTGCTTCTACAATTCTTATCAAACAAAAAAAAGCAACAATATCCAGTCTTAGCACTTTTAAGAAGTTACCTATTTTCATAATAAGGGAAAAGACTTGTAACTCTTACAAAGTCTACCGAGAATCGACAAAAAAGATCAGATCTACCTTAATTACCAGAGATACAAACAAAAAAACTAACATGTCTCATCTATTCATGACAAAATTAAACCCTCAGATCCGTTCATCTTTCCTCATAAACTCTCTATACCTAAAGATTACTCAGTTATGGGCGAGAAGGAAAGAAAAGAAAAGAAAAACATTGTTTTAGAGCTAAGAGAGACAAAAAGAAAAAGGAAAAAGCGAGACTCAGAAAAACAGTGACAATGTGACGTCAAACCTTATTTTGTCTTCTCTAGTTCTCCCCCAAACTTTTTCTAAGGAAACGAAAATTGAGTTGATGATTTTCATATCGACTCAAATCAAATTTGAATTCAATAATTCATTATAATTATCATCAAGTTAGTGTTTATTTCCTTCAGAATTTCGTTATATCAAAAATGGAATGAAACCTATTTATTTTGTTATTTCATTTGATTGTAATGTAGTAATTGTATTTTACTATTCTTCATGAAAGTAATGTAATTATTTGGTTAATGATGATTTGAAGCATGCTAAGGTAATCCTTTTAACAATGCTCAATTATCTTTCTATTTTCCAGTCTTAAATTTCAATAATGTTGCATTAGAAGGTGTGTTTATTCATAGTTATAGTTTGGAGTTCTATACCAAAATTTACAACAGAATTTTATTCCTTAATGCGTTAAAATATTAGCAGTAACGAGAACTAATAGAAAGTTTACTGAGTAATGCTAATGTGAATACGATTATAAGATGAAATGAGAACCAAAAGAGAGATAAAAGCTACGCTTTATTTCCAAATTCCTAAATTCATACTTTACCACTTAGTTTATAATAGTTGTTTTGGATAATCACGTGTACGAAATTTATTGTTGTTTTGATATTGGCATTTCGAATGATTTGGTTGTTGTTGTACAGGGTTTATCCAGACAACACCATCATTCTTCTTATTTACATCAATAACTAGCAACATCAACAAACACAAATCTAACCATATGGCCTTTGCTACTTATCACCCCCAATTAATGTCCAACACTTTATCATGTCAATATAAATTTAGATGTTAGGTAGTAGTGTAACTAGTTTTGTGTACGCATAGTTATGCCATTTGATAACAATGTAATAGTTATGCGAAAATAGAAGGTAAATGTGAAAAAACTAGTGTTTACAGACGTGTAACGTACGTGCACCCTACTTGTATATATAACAACAACTTGCGTTTAAAATTTGATGCCAATACAAAAATTTTGATGAACCTAGAACACCATATAAGTAAACCGTCGATTTATATGTACTATTCCTATTGATATATGAACGACTTTTTACAAATAGGTTGCCACTTGCCAAACAAAAATACAACACAGGCTTATGAATCTTCAATTTTTACTCTCACAAGGTCAGAGAATCAAGAGGAGTGGTGTTAAAGGAAGTTTAAATATTTTAAGGTGGTATGGTATTCATTCTGTCAATCTCTAAGAATTCTTTTGATTTCATAATATTATGAGTCTTATAACGAGTAATTAATACATTTGTTTTTATCATCATATTACCCTGGAAACTGAAAGGTTGAAAAGCTCGAAAAATCTAAGATTAAGAAATTATAACCTAGAAATCGCAGCTCCCTCTTTAGTATAAAAGAAATTTTTTAGGAAAGGTGAAATAACCTAAACACGTTGGAGGTTGTACCTCTGAATTAGCCAATAAATTGACGACATGTGTAAAAGTGAAATCTCATTACAAGAAGTAACTCAAACACGATTTATGGGTAATGATCACCTAACAAAGTGGTAAGAACTTTTAGCATTCTGATGAGGGTGAACAAAATTTTAAACGAACATTTGGAATCATGTTAATAAATGAGAGGAATAATAATGGATGCCATTAATGACAGCCACATAAATGATAACATATAAATAGAACGATCTAAAAGATCAAGGAAGCCTAAGAATCAGAAAAGATATAGCTGAAAAATAGAGGCAAAAAAATCGAACTTACAATTTAATTAAAAACTAGAAGTGGAACTAATTTTCAATGAAACTGGGGGCAAATATAAGGTGTTAATCACCAAAAAGTTGACCCATAAATTATTACAAATAAGTAAGAAGCTAAAAGTCATCAAGGCATAATAGCTAATACCAATTGTAACACCTTTATCACCAAAACAGATGTACCAGTTATCCAAGGCACTGATGTTATACAATCTACAGTTTAATTAAAGCTAAGTCTCAAACTAGCTTTAATGAAACTGGGGGCAAATATGTAGATGATAAAATATCGCATATACCTGTAGCTTAAAGCCATCAGTGCCAACAGCTGAAAGCTAAAAAGAAATTTAGAGTCGAGATCAATTATCACCTGAATCACGTGACAACAACTAAAGTCATGAGGTAATAGCTCGAAGTATGCGAAGATGATTATAGTTATCTGGAATATAAAGTTGGGATATGAAAAGTAAAACGTTCGAGATAAAGAGCTGACTATATATCGGAGACCTTGATTTCGGATCTGGAAGCAGAAGAGTTATTTTTAGCTGACAAGATGAGCACCTGAAGAGATGGAAAATGCAAGAGTACATATCAGATGTCTCCATTTAAGAGGAAGAAATATAAAGTGATCTGCTGGGTCCCAGTGGATACATAAAATATAATTGGTCCCCACTGATCACACAATAAACATGTGGATCATCTCTTATATATATAGCCAGTAAGGCTCATTTTATAAACAAAAGATATTTCATCAATAAAATTAATCATTAACTTCTCTCTTTTAATTGATTGTTTCGGCTCTACTCTTTTAATTCATATCAATTAACGAGTTTTGTAACCCTAATTTTAGATTCTAATTTCCAAGCAGCGGGATAAATCCCAGGGAAAAAATAGGGCATGACGACACGAACTTGGCAGCACCTAGAAAGATATCATACGTGATTGTTATCGTGAATTATACCAAACGATGGCAGTTCAAGACATCGCATTCACTGTCCATCAAGTAGTTCCGGTAATTTCTCAATAAGCAAAGGTTAGACCTCATGGATACACTTTGCTTATTGTGGTATTTCTTGCTTTCTGATTTCTGATTTTATCGGTATTTCATCCATATGGGGGATTGTTGGAGAAAATGAGTTTTTAATTGAACCTTTATGGTGTTGGTTGATGTAGTTTTTAAATAGTAATAAAAGTTCGATACTCAGACTTGTAAGGATTCGATTTTTAAACCTAATTTTTAATAACTAAAAATAAAATAAATTAAAGTAAAATTGATTTCAAATTATGGGAAGGACTGAGACTAAGGATTCCACCATTATCCAATTTTTCAAGTGATAAAAACCTTGCAACTCGTATATTCAGTTTATCCAAAATATTGCCAAAGTTAGTTTTTCAAAATAATAGTTGTAAATCGAAAGCATGAGACATCAAAAGCTCTAAGCCCAGCATGACTCATCAAAAGAAAACACAATTAATTGATAAAAATATTTTTCCAATTTTAATTCAAAGCAAATAATAGTAAAAGAATTGCAAATGATAAATAAAATAAGAATTACCACTTTATTATTGGAAAAATAGCTTCCTCCGTCGCCCCAGTGATGGTGATTAGCTCATCATGTTGGAAACACTCTTAAAATAGTTATTCATAGCTCAAAAAGTGTTTACAGTGAAGAGATAAAAGTAACATAGACGATTTGATACACTTATAAGCGTTACAGAAGATGTTCTATATGTGGCCGAAAAAAGAAAATAAAACAGAAAGAAAAGAACGGACTACAACCGCTTTAGAATTTTGAAAGAATATGTAATGGAATCAACGACTATTCTCTGGAGCCTTTTGTTCTTCGTGTGTTCTTCACCAGCAGATTTTTTTCTTCTTCCTGGAATTTTTCCGGCTGCTCTGGCTTGCTTGTTTCTTGTTATTCTTTCCTATTTATTGGATTAGTGAACCCTAATAACTCTTCTTAACCGATTAGAACACAAAAGACAATCCAAATCCAACTCCAAATACTTGTTAATCCGAATCCGAGAGGATTTCTTTTTCCGGCGTGTCTTGGCTTTTTCACCCATTTTTCCAGCGTGAAAATCTCATGAATGACGTGTGGTAACTTGTTTTTATTGTCTCTTTACTTGGCTAACTCGAATTCACTTATAAATCCCTTAAAACTCCCTTCCAAATCAACACAGGCTCTGTTTTACGTAAAGAAAATGTTCCCGCTCTTTTTGAATTTTTGAATCAAGAAGGTGGGTGCCCCCAATCCAACAGGTGGGTGCCTTTAATACTTTTGTTGGGTGCCTTTAGTAATTTTCCTGGGTGCCTTTAACAACTTTTTGAGCCGATTTTTCCACAAATATTTATTTCTCAAAAATACCTACAAAGACATAAAAACCCATAAATAGTATAAAATCAAGCATTAACAAAATAAAGATTGAGCATAATTTAGACACAAAATGCGTCTATCAAATACCCCCAAACTTACTATTTACTAGTCCTCGAGCAAATCTAATCTATAAAATAAAATAAAATCCTAACTCACTTTCGCAAGAATCGCGACTACATTTAGCATATGTAATAAGCCTTTAAACCCCTAGGTTTCCCTAGTGGACGAGTTTTGTCTCGTGAGGGTTTTCAAGAGGTATACCCACAAAACCTTTACTCCAAGTTGTTTCTACTCGTGAACGATTGAGGGTAAACACTAAACAAGCTATTTAGTTGGCATACTAAATTCTTCGGCTCTGGGATCATTACCCTATATGAGTCCAACTGTTGTACACGAGTTTTTACTCAGGCATACTAAAATTCATATATAAGAAAACAAAGCTCTACTCAGATAGTTGTTCAACCACGATACTCAGAATCTATCAAAGTTCAATCACATGAAAAGACTTAGAAGATGGATATGGACAAAGTGAAGTTTACGCGTGTTGACTAAGGTGAACGGTGTTTCCCTTATCTGTCTGAAGGTCAGTGTCAGGATGAATCCTAATGAATTGAGATACGTGGTCTTAATCATTATACTAATATCGATTCAACTGGTATATACAAGGGTCCCAACGATCGATTTATTGAAAATAAAACAATTATAAATGTATTGACAACATGATTGGATCAAATTGAATCCAAAAGCATGGTCCTTATCATCATCTTACATGATAGTTCCCATGGATCCTGTGTTCCACGCTTGCTTAAGCGACGGAGACAGGGAGAACACACACATATTGCTATTAAAGTGTCAATACTCGAAAAAAAATTATTTTTCTTTTTTTTCTTTTTTTTTCTTTTTCTTTTTCTTTTTCTTGGAAACAAAGTCTAAATAATCTAAAACACTCTACTCCATCCTGGCGGTTATAACAATTCGGTACTAGCGCCCTACCAAATCACTTAGAGAAACACAAAAATTGCAAAAATAAAAACAGAAGGTGATATGGTCGAGATAGACTCCGAGATATGGTGACAACTATCATTTTAATTCTAACACCTAAACTCTTTCCTTTTATGAATATACCATTTAAATGGGCACACCAATTCCTATAGAAAAAGAGCTAAGTTTCCATCTACCTAGAATGGTTAGTGTCATCCTGAATTGTTCACAAGTTTCTAGACTTTGGAGTTTTATAATTTTATTAGAAAGTTTATCCCTTACCCCCAAACTTAAATCTAACATTGTCCTCAATGTTCTAAATATGAATGATTAAAAGCATGAATAAAGAGAAATTGATACCAATCGAAGGAAAGAAGTTAAGGAAAGATATTACCGTGTCGCATGAGCATGGGTTACCTCCAAATAAGCGCTAAGTTTAAAGTCTTCAGCTAGACTTAGAAAGAATTAGTCACCTCATAAAATCATATAGCAATAGTTGGAACAACTGTGGGTTATCTGAATCAAATTGTGTTATCATAAATAGAAGGAAACTACAACAGGCCCAGAAAGTGAACAAACACGGTACAAACTTATCCCTATCTAGTTTCTTGTTTAAGACAACTACATCTAGTTGTGGTTCAGGTTCAGGCTCAGGCTCTATAAAAGGGTCTAAATAAATATTTTCATGGGCTGGATTTCTTCATAAGCAGGATCAACAAGATCAGATTGTAGAGTCTGGAGTAACTCAACTAATAACTTAGAAGCACGTAATAATAACCTGAATAATTATGGATCCTCAAATTCAATCAGATTTGACTCATACAATTGACTACTATGAAGTTGGTCAATCTTAAGCAAATGTGTCGATTCTAATTCCCTAAAGTGATTAGGCTTAGTCTCAAAACTTAATAACTGACACATTTGAAATTCATACGTTCCCACATATGGAAGAAAATATTTTGGTGGGAAAACAAAGTCAATCTTGGTATTATCGCCTAGGTAAACCACATCGACCAGAGGATGGGTTTCAAACAACTGAACTTCTTTGTGGATATCAACAGGATCAGAGAATCTAGCTTAAAGATGATTTTGTGAAATGGTAGAGGTGCATATGTCAAGTCCCAAGTTAGGGACCTTTCTAAGAGTTAAAGGTAAATTACAGGGAGAATGATAGTCACTCCCAAACTTAGAGTTTTCAGTGACTTTAGATAGACTACTCACAATTTTCCTAATTTTTAGATAGTCAGATTCCCGAAAATGGTCAATTGCTTCTTCTATGTGATAATCAAGTGGTGCATCCTCACTCATTTAAAATCTCTACGAGTCTATCTTTGTTACCTAAGACTATTGTTTCTAAATCGTTGGACTCTAAAACATTATTCTCAGGATAAACCCGTTCCTCTAAACCTTTATCGGCTTCTAAACAAGAAAATTCGACATCGTCTAAAACAGTGGTATGACTAGTCAAATCCTCTTCCTTTTGAATAGGTGAATAATAATTAAAATTATTTGGATTTGAACCAGAAATAACACTATCATTATGAAGCACAAATTGGAGTGACAATTTCTTGATCACTCTGCCTGTATATTTCAAGTTCTTCATCAACACTATCCTCATCATCATAATAATATGAAGATGTTTGAACCTCGTCTAAATTAGTAGTGTTACCAATTCTATCCTCGTCCTCTTCACTAGGTGAATAATTATCAAGGGTAGCACTATGTTGGAATTAAGATCATTTTGAGCAACATTATTCTTTGCAGAAATTTCATTCAAACTTAATACGAACTTATGTTTATTCTCAGTCATCTCCTTTATGATTCTTCTTGTATCCTCAGTGCACTTCTTGATGGAATTCTCTAGAGAAAAAACTAGATCAACAGTGCTAGATTGCAACTGCTCGTGTGATTCTTCTAGAGGCATAATAGGTTCATTATAAGGACTACTAGGTTGCATCTGTTTTAGGGCACCCCTCCAAGACAAAGAACTCGAATCATCATAGGGAGTACTAGATTGCATCTGCTTTAGAGCCTCCCTCCAAGATAAAGGACTCAAATTTTGGTCACTTTCATGTTCATAAGACGGGTGTATGTACGAATAATAATTAGGATCACCCTGGTATGAGTAATAACCTCCAAAAGGTTGGTGGTGATCCTGACTACTATCCACACAATGTTGATAGTATAGATAATGTCTATTTTGAAATTCAGTCGGATATTCATTGTATTGGTCCTCATAATACCAGGACATTTTCTAAAAACTTCCTAATATATTTGAAAAAAATCTAAGAAAATAAATCCTAACAGGAAGGGGGTTCTAAACAATCACAAGCAAGGCCGACTCAACCAAATCAAACCTATCGAATCTAGCAAACAAAAAGCATGATGACTCCACTTAGATTGTTTCTAGACTAGCTTTTATTCCTTCAAAAGGTAACTAGTTAAAGTTTTAGAAAACCTCTTAGAACGATCCGAATTAGATTAAGTCGAACAGAAACAGGATAAGCTCTAAAGAGCTTTGATAACCCTGTTTCTTTGGCAACTTTTCCCTAGGTTAAAAGGCGGCTCTAATCAACTTAAAATAATCTTCTTGAACTTCGAGTTAGGATAACAAAGTAACCAATACAATCCTATTAAACGAGTTTCCTATAAGCTCGTTACCCTATCGGTCTCTTTCTAGTTAAAATTTTAAGCTTAGGTTCGCGTTTGGTTACGTGTTCCTAAAGCGGGCAAGAAGGAAACGGTGATGAAATCCGAGTCCTTATCTTGTATGGCTAGTTCTTGCCCTTTACTAGAAAAATAATTTTGTATTCAGTTCCTCAACATATATGTATACGAAGGAATACAGTAAACCCACTTGCAGAGGATTTGTGGGTTGATCGAGTCTTACCTCCCGTACCAGACGGGGGATGAATCGGTTGTAGCCGACTCGGGCCACCGATTCCTGTGTCAATGTACGAACCGAGGGGCCGAGACAATATAGTAATTGTCGTCCTTCCCTGATGTAGTTTATATTTAAATTACCATTCTGTAGGGTTTAAAAATAATAATAATATCCAAAGTCCAAAAAGTGTCCAAAAATAAAAGAAAAATTACAGAAATAATAAAAATTTCTTAATAAAATTTTCTAAACAAAAAATATCTAATTAAAAATAAAATTCTTTATCTTCTTTTCCGTTCTTTAAGCTTTAACTTTAACTCCAAGTCTTTAATCACCAAAGTCTTTGGCTCAATTTCCTTTCAATCCAAAGTCCAAAACCTGTAGCAAAAAGAGAAATATCCAAAGAAACGTAAAATAGAAAAAAGTAAAAATAAAAATAAAAATAAAAATAAAAACCTAAAAATGAATTTAAAACTCTAAAATTAAAGACAAGTCCGCGTCGGGGGCGACAAAAATTGATGTAGTTTTTAAATAGTAGTAAAAGTTCGATACTCAGACTTGTAAAGATTCGATTTTTAAACCTAATTTTTAATAACTATGGGAAGGACTGAGACTAAGGATTCCACCATTAACCAATTTTTCAAGTGATAAAAATCTTGCAACTCGTATATTCAGTTTATCCAAAATATTGTCAAAGTTAGGTTTTCAAAATAATAGTTATAAATCGAAAGCATGAGACATCAAAAGCTCTAAGCCCAGCATGACTCATCAAAAGAAAACACAACTAATTGATAAAAACATTTTTCCAATTTTAATCAAAGCAAATAATAGTAAAAGAATTACAAATAATAAATAAAATAAGAATTACCACTTTATTATTGAAAAAATAGCTTCCTCTGTAGCCCCAGTGATGGTGATTAGCTCATCATGTTGGAAACACTCTTAAAATAGTTGTTCATAGCTCAGAAAGTGTTTACAATGAAGAGATAAAAGTAACACAAACAATTTGATACGCTTATAAGCGTTACAAAAGATGTTCTTTGTGTGGCCGAAGGAAGAAAATAAAACAGAAAGAAAAGAACGGACTACAGCTGCTTTAGAATTTTGAAAGAATATGCAACGGAATCAACGACTGTTCTCTGGAGCCTTTTGTTCTTCGTGTGTTCTTCACCAGCATATTTTTTTCTTCTTCCTGGAATTTTTCCGGCTGCTCTGGCTTGCTTGTCTCTTGTTATTCTTTCATAGTTATAGGATTAGTGAACCCTAATAACTCTTCTTAACCGATTAGAACACAAAAGACAATCCAACTCCAAATACTTGTTAATCCGAATCCGAGAGGATTTCTTTTTCCGACGTGTCTTGGCTTTTTCACCCATTTTTCCGACGTGAAACTCTCATGAATGACGTGTATTAACTTGTTTTTACTGTCTCTTTACTTGGATAACTCGAATTCACTTATAAATCCCTTAAAACTCTCTTCAAAATCAACACAGGCTCTATTTTACGTAAAGAAAATGTTCCCGCTCTTTTTGAATTTTTGAATCAAGAAGGGGGGTGCCGCCAATCCAACAGGTGGGTGTCTTTAACACTTTTGTTTGGTGCCTTTAGTAATTTTCCTGGGTGCCTTTAATAACTTTTTGAGCCTATTTTTCCAAAAATGTTTATTTCTCAAAAATACCTACAAAGACATAAAAACCCATAAATAGTATAAAATCAAGCATTAACAAAATAGAGAATTGAGCACAATTTAGACACAAAAATGTGTCTATAATTTGTTTGGATTTGATTATGTGATCAATGGATCATTAAGGATACTTACTCATTTTTTAGCAATTACTAGTGTAAGAAGGGAAATTTATGCCAAACATCATTTTCTCAGGTAAGCGTCATATCCCAAGGAAACAAGTGAGTACAAAGCTCTAATCACTTCTGAGCGAGATGTTGCAACTGATTCAGTCGTTCTACACCTACCGTAGAAACTTCGAGAGAGATCCATTGAACTATTTTTAAACTACTGTTTGTTGTTCCTCGCATTGAATTATCATCCTTTCTGCTAGTTCTTTCTTGTAAGGGTCAAAGAGAACACATGTCATTGAATGATAGGAGTTACGCATCACCTCATGTAAACTTGCCTAAATCACAAAAAAAAATAAAAAATTACGTACTTTAAGCAATTTTGAGCGAGAACAAGGCCTCTCTCTCCTCATAAAAATGGAATGTGCTTCAATTATCCATTTCAACCCAAAAATATGTATAGGTGGACATACTTGATCCCAAAGTACACCAAAAATTAGGCAAATAAAACAGCTACAACAAAAGTCGTTGACTCTTGTTGAAAGGGAGCTTTTCTCTTGAATCCCTCGCTACTGAAACAATTTAAATTTGTGAAAAAGTGGATGACAATGAAGTTGATAAACTTAATAGCAGTAGTTAACGCAGACTATCTATAAGAACTAGATTTTATGGGTGAACATTATGATTTCGATGGCTAATATTTGCTTTGGTTAAACAGAATATGGAGTGGGTGGTGAAAAAAATGTTTTATATTGCTTTAGTATATATTTCACTCAACATTCTAAAGCAAGCTCTGCTGTTTGGGATATGATTCTGGCTGTTATTTTCTGGATTTCTCTCTCAATTAACATAGCCACTTCTTCCAATTAAAATTTCTAAAGGATCAAGGGATAAACTCGTGGTGTGTTCCCATAAAATCCCTAACCCCCGCATCATTTAATGCACCAAACAGAAGATCTAATAACAAAATAAAAATAATTATGTGCACACTCGTTAAGGAGTGTATATGAATTCTAGGAATAGACACAACAAAGAAGAGGTAACCGTGCAGTAGGGGCGGAGACAGAAAACCTCTTATGGGGAGACAAAAAATTTTAAGGGTTCATATCGACCGATTATGTGATGATGTTCTTCAAAAAAGGCAACTTGTGCGTAACCACTTTTTGACATTGAATATTATTATTTTTTAGCAAACCCTAGTTGTGTTCCCATGGATCGGCGAGGGCTGGAGTGGATTATTTTGTCCAAGATAGGAATATGGGGTGACCCAATATGGTCCCTATAATTCTCGTTCCATTTATGTTACGAAGTTCATTCCAACATCCTTAAGATGATGGACAAATTCAAACCTTTTGTGTTGTAAATTTTAATTAAATGTAATCTGATGGTGAGAATGACGAGTCTTAAAAGTTTTATCTAAGAAGGTTAATGATGTATCCATCCAATCCTCCCATGCTTTTGCAACTCTTCCCGTGATTTCATTTTGAAAGGATATTTAACTGAGTTTTCCTCAAAATCATATCACCAACTCAAACTGCAAACACATGCAAATTCCCACACACGAAGATCCAGCCTCTCTCATCACATAACTTATTATCTTATATATCTGGTTTGAGAAAGAGATACGAGATGCCTTCTTGATCAGAATCTTACCAAAAACTTTTGATAGAAAACCACGAGACAACACTCGTCTTCTCGTGGATTCTGTTACATAAATAAAAATGGGAACCTATTATGAAAAGTAAAAAATATATCTACTCTATAAATAAACCCAAATCTAACTTATTCTTCTCCTTCTTTTGATCTTAACTTGAGAAACAAAAACTAATGGAACCCTCAATTATTTGGCGCGTGTCTGGGCATCACCCAAGCAAACAAACAATATATAAAAGTCCATGTCTGGTTGTTAGTTAGGTTCGTGTGAATTACCCTGTTATGAATTCAATTGTTGTATATGAGTGCTTTACTGGATCACCAAGTGTTGTAGAGGATCTCCCACTCCATAATTTGTATCATTATGCTTTGATTTAAAAGGACGATGTGGCTTGAAAATCATGTTTGAGGCATTTCCTTTTTCTCCCTTTACACAGAGAATGAAGACCATCCGTAAAAGAAACTCAACATAATTTTTTCAACAATATTACCATCAAAAAGAATAATTAAGACAGATGTCCTCCATATAACTAAATATAGGCATGTCGAATATCTGACATCCGTCCGAGTCCATACCAAAAATTTAGGATATTATCCAAAATTTCGGATTTTGGATATCTGATGCGGATACAGATATCTTATCGGATATATGTTCCTTATTGGATACAAATACAAAAATACCAATATTTATAAGATAATTATCTGATGTCCGATAACATAAATACATGTATATAAAAATACTATTATACGTTAAATTTACCTAATTTTTTGACGTGTGGTGATGATTTTATTTGAAAAGAAATGACGGAATGAGAAATTCATCAAAATTTATTTGGTGTTACAATTTTGAAATCACGAGAAGAAGAATTGATTAAGTACACATGCTCAAATTAGATGTTTATTTTGCTTTTGATATGGTTTTTGGAAAATTATCGGATATCCGTAAATCTTAACGGAACAGATACAGAAACAAATTATTAATATCTGTCGGATAATTATCGGATACGAATATCCATATATTATTAACGGATTTTGATACATAATGATCGTTATTCGTTCCATTAAGTACCGTTGACAAGCCTAACTAAATGTCTTAGTTAACCATATGGTGGACGAGCACGGAAGGTTAGACTATATTTGCCGCTTAGGCTTGGGCTTGTGCCTGCACCTTGGATGTATGTCAATTTTTAGTCAAAATTGTTTTAAAATATTCTTAAGGAAATTAAAACGAATTTTGATTCTCTATTAATTGTATTGCTTAACTTTTTGACTTGAAGAAAATTATTTACTTACCAAAAATAATTTATGTAACTTATGTTCACATTATGACATAATATTTTCTAAACGTTTTTATTTAATTTTTGTCATAATTCGAAATATAATTAATGCCCTGGTTTAACTTCATATTTTGCTTATAAAAGAAAATGAATTTTCTATTTGCAAAACATCCCAGAGCAGGCTACTCTCCCTAGCTTTTTTCTCCTCTTCTCACTTTGTTGTGTGCTTTTGATTTTTATTTCCTTCTTAAATCTTGCTGCTAAGTTCGAGAGTGGGTAATTTGTATTGTGCTTACACGAGTTATATCTGACAGTTCTACCCTGGACACATTTTCGTTGTTGTGGTATAGTATCCCTCATTCTTAAGGTGTACCTGTAGACTATTATGTTAAGGATAATTTGCATAGTAGGTGGCTCCGTCCTCATATGTCAAATTGTATTTTCAATTCAGTTGATTATTTTCAGTAATGTTAAATTCATTTAATATTTGATGTTTCATTATAATGGTTCCAAGAGAAAGTTCTTTGGAGAAAGGAAAACAGAGAAGATTGAAAAATAAAAAAGAATAAAAATAGAAAAATTTAGAACTTGTGTTTTTTATTTTTATTAAGTTATAAAAATTGGAAAAGTAAAACTAAAATTTAAAATAGTAAAATTATCTTGAACGTGCACCCACGGCCACAAGTTCATAAAGTTGCACTATATTACTTACATGTAAACTTTATTTTTGTGTGCTTTTCTTATTTTGATGAACACAAGTCTAGAATTGAATTGTTGGATCGGGATCAGTAGGTTCCAATCCAGTATACATGCTTCGAGAATAACTTGAGTTTTGTAAAACAAGAAGATCCGTGGAACAATAGCATAAGCATAACAATGCACTTAAAATTTCATAATTTTCGTTTATTATTTGGTGGATTGATACATCAGCCAACAAAGTGACTCGTGCTTTAAAAAAACAAAAAACAAAGCAACTCGTTACAGTACAAATCATTTCCTAACACATCACTAAGCTTCGAAACCAGTAGGTAGTAGCTAAAATACTGTAACTTCGACTAACCATAAGGTTGTATTCGATAACAAGGAAAATAAATAATTCTATGGAAAATGTATTCTATGGGATCAATATCTTTGAAAAAACAAAGAAAGTTTTTCTATGCAATTCCACAAAATTAAGTTTAAAACATATTTTAGATCATATTTTTATAAATGGGTCCATAATTTTATAAAAATAAATTTATAACTAAAAAAAAAAAATATTATTTCTATTTTTTAAATCCTATCAAACACAGCCTAAAAAAAATAACCATGCAATTTAAAACCTACGTAGACTGGTGCGGATTACATAAAAAATAAATAGTAAACTCAACATACAACCCCATTAGCGACTTGTTAACAAATTACCTATATTTTTTTCGATATAAGGTTGTCGTTTTGCACGAGGGTAGTGCATAAGAAAAAGGACCCACAGTGAAAAGAATGTTGGATCTGCAACAATGGAAATACTAAACAGAAGAAATTGTTAAGGTTAAGAAACCATGAATTGATATCACACAATGGACAGAGCCACCTGCTCAGCAAATTGTCCTTAACACAATAGTCCGCTGGTACTCCTCAAGATTGAGAGATGCTATACCCCAACAACGGAGATGTGTCCAGGATAGAACTGCCTGTTATGACTTGTATAAGCACAATATAAATCACCGTCAAGAACTTAACATCAAGATAGAAGTGGAAGGGAAATAAACAAGCAGTATGCACAAAACAAAGCAGGAAGAGGGGAAAAGAAGACAGGATAGTAGCTGCTTCTGGAGTGAGTTCAAATGGAGAAATTCGTTTTCTTTTATAGGTTAAAGAAGATAGCTTTGATGTCAATCAATCCCGTGCATGAAGCAAGGACATAAAGTTTGAAATTCAATTCCATGCATGAAGCACGGAAATAATGGTTAAAACGGAATTAAAACGGTCAAGAGTTATTCTCGCCTAAAATCTCGCTGGGTCAGACGCCCCACATTTAAAGCAAAATTTAATTTGGTTTTAAATTCTTTAAAGAAATATATTCTGTTGAAAAAGGTAAGTCTTGGTTGGCCCGCAGCCGCAGCTACGCCCGCAACACACACTCATGCCCGTAAACTTAGCCACAATCACAGCCGCACCCACACCCACAGCCGCAGCCACAAGTCCGCAAGACCGCAAGCCGCAAGACGCAAGCGCACCCGCAACCGATCTCGTGCGTGCTTCGGTGCGAACCACCGCACGTGTGTGAAAAGCATGGTTGCACCAACTAGCCCATAGCCTTAGTCCTCCCCTAACCACAAAAGTGTCTAAACCCCTAAGGGCCCTCCCTTAGAAGCAACTTTCTAGGTAATAAGGAGAGGACTCATCTTTAGTTTCTCCAATGTGGGACTAAAGGTTCATTCACAAAAGTGAAAAATGAGCTAGTGTTCCTTAGTGACTTCTAGGTCCTAAGATCCATTCCCACCAAGACCAAAAAACGTTTTAAGTTCATTTTTCTCCAACAATCCCCCTCAAGAATGAAAACCCGATGAAAATCAGAAATCAGAAAGCGAGAAATACCACTTAGGCAATAGGTGTCCATAAGGTCTTGAACCTTTGCGTAGTGAGAAATTACCGGAACTACTTGTTGGACAGTAAACGCGATGTCTTGAACTTCCATCGTTTGGTGTAGTTCATCAATAACTTCCACGCATGATATCTCTCTAGGTGATATCAAGTTCATGTCGTTGTGTCCATTTTGGCCCTGGAAGTATCCTGTTTCTCAGAATGCTCTAGAGAATCAGCTCAATTCTCATAGGAAGTGGCCCACTTCCTCATTCAGATAGGTGAGTTCTATCAAGAGTGTTTACTGCTACACCCCACTTCAATCTTAAATTTAAGCTACAAAGCTCATTAAGACTTAATAAAAAGTCATCCTTCACATGCAGTCACACTATCACGTCTACACCATAGGGAAGGGACAGAGAATGAAATTCTCTGATAGTGTTTCCTTTAACCCACCACAAATTAGTTGTCTCATTCGAAACCTTGATCTTGGGATCTCCAGTCAGCAAGGTTGAGTATCCTTCATGGAAAGTTTATTTAATGAGCTTAAGCCCCATCCCCCTCGATGCATTACTAACTATCTCCTTGGACAAACCTTTCGTCAAAGGGTCCCCGATATTCTCCTTAGACCTCACAAAATCAACAAAAATAACGCCAGTTGAGATTAGTTGTTTTAGGGAATTGTGTCTTCTAAGAATGTGTATAGACTTCCCATTATAGTTGTTGTTTTTAGCATTAGCTATTCCATCTTCACTATCACAATGTATAGATATAGCTGGCATAGGCCTATGCCAAAGAGGAATGTCTTCTAAAAAGCATCTTAGCCAGGCGGCTTCCACTCCTGCTTTATCTAACGCAATAAACTCCGATTCCATAGTGGATCGAGCTATACATGTCTGTTTGGAACTCTTCCAAGATACAGACCCACACGCTAGAGTGAACAGATATCCACTTGTAGATTTAGAATCCTATGAGTCTGATATCCAGTTTACATCACAAAATCCTTCAAGGACCGCTGGGTATCTCTCATAATTTAAACAAAATTTCAAATTGTACTTCAAGTACCTTAACACTCTAATAAGTGCATCCCAACGCTCCTGCATACCTACTCAACCTACTCACAGCATAAGCAATGTCTGGTCTCGTACAATTCATTAAATACATCAGACTTCCTATAACACGTGAATATTCAAGTTGTGAAAATCCATTATCCTTATTCTTTTTGAGTCTACAACAAGGATCAAAAGGAGTACAAGAAGGTTTACAATCAAACTGGTAATATTTTCTAAGCACAGATTCAACATAATGAGATTAACTAAGACTATATCCATTAGAATTTCTTCTAATCTTCATCCCTAAGATCACATCAGCGAGGCCTAAGTCTTTCATTTCAAAGTTCTCATTTAGAATGCTCTTTGTGGAATTAATTACATCCATGTTTGTACCAAGTATAAGCATATCATCAACATACAAGCATACAATCACACAGGCATCATTCACAAGTTTAGTATAAACAAACTTGTCAGATTCATTGATTTTAAAACCACTAGAAATCATTACATGATAAAATTTTTCATGCCAATGTTTAGGTGCTTGTTTCAAACCATACAAAGATTTTTTCAGTTTACAAACTTTGTTTTCACAACCTTTCACTACAAAGCCCTCAGGTTGGTCCATATAAATTTTTTCATCTAATACACCATTTATAAAAGTTGTTTTTACATCTATTTGACTCTAAGTTATGAATGGCAGCAATAGAAATTAACATCCTAATGGAAGTTATTCTCGTAACAGGTGAATAAGTATCAAAGAAATCTACACCTTCTATCTGTTTATAGCCTTTAACTACTAATCTAGCTTTGTATTTTTCCAAAGTTCCATCTACCTTACGTTTCCTTTTGAAGATCCATTTACAACCTATGGGTTTACACCCTAGAGGTAAATATACAATCTCCCAAGCATCATTCTGTATAATGGAATCCATTTCACTAATGGTGTATTCTTTCCACCATGGAGCTTCAGAAGAAGTCATGGATTCTTTATAAGTCTGTGGATCAGTCTCACTAAGCATGTTATGAAGGCTGGCCCAAAAGATTTTTCAGTTCTAAGTCTTTTACCTCTCATCTTCCTCTGAAGGTAATGTCTGACTAGTGGAAGGGACATCTAGGGGATCAACACATATCATGCGAGATTCAGATTTCAATGGAAAAGTATTTTCAAAGAACACAACATCCCTAGATTCCATAATTGTATTCACACCAATTTCAGATATTCCAGAACTTACAACCATAAATCTATATGCAGTAGTATGTTCAGGATACCTTATGAAGATACAGTCACTAGTTTTGGGTCCTATTTTGGTTCTCTTATATGAAGGAATGGACACCTTAGACAAACACCCCCACACTTTAAAGTATGCATAAGAAGGTTGTCTACCTTTCCATAACTCATATGGAGTTTTGTCTGATCCTTTAAAGGGTACTCTGTTCAAGACGTAGCAAGCTGAGAGGACGGCCTCCCCCCACAAGTTTGCAGGTAATCCTGAACTAATTAACATCGCATTCATCATCTCCTTAAGGGTTCGGTTTTTCCGTTCAGCCACACCATTAGATTGTGGTGAATAAGGAGGGGTTACTTCGTGTATAATGTCATGTTCTATACAAAATTATCCTATAGGAATTACATATTCACCACCACGGTCAGACCTAACAGTTTTAATGGTAGTACTCATTTGGTTTTCAACTTCTAGTTTATACATCTTAAAGGATTCTAAGGCATCATCCTTACCTTTAAGTAAATATATGTGACAGTACCTCGTACAATCATTTATAAAGGTGACAAACCATTTTTTACCACCTCTAGTTTGAACTGATTTCATGTCAACTAGGTCTGAATGAATTAATTTTAAGGGTTTAGAATTTCTCTGAATACTTTTCCTATAATATTTTTTAGCATATTTTGATTCTACGCATATTTCACATTTATGTTCATTATCCAAACTAAATTTAGGTATGCAGTCTATGCTAGCCATTTTGTTCATTGACTTATAGTTTACATGTCCAAGTCTACCATGCCAAACATTCAATGACACACAAACATAAGCAGAAGAATCAATTTTATTCATTTCAACAGAGGTTACATTAAATTTGTAGAGACCCTCAGTCTTATAACATGAAGAACTTCATTCAATGTGAGAGTTTTGCTAGAAGTGAGCTTTGGCCCAACTTTGCCTTTTCCCGCAACCTGTGTTACGGACGAGTTACCCATGTAGAGTTTCTCCCCTTCCCCTACCTTCTGATAGGAGGTGAACATATCTCTGTTTCCAAGGACATGTTTGGTAGCACCAGAGTCTACCCACCAGTCTCTCACATTGGTTACCAAATTGACTTCAGACACCGTGCCAGAAAAATCATTCTTGTTGTTTTCAACCAAATTAGCATTGTTTTTCTTATTAAAGTCCTTACGTTTTCTAAAATGCATTGCCATATGGTCAGGAGTTCCGCAAACATAACACGCACCTTTAATTTTACCAATGTCAGATTTGGGTTTCGGAAAAATACCTTTCTTGTGATTACCAGGCTTGCGTTTGTGTTGTTGCCCTTTTCAGTATTGGAAGACCTGTGTTCAGTTACATGAGACTTGTTGGACATGTCCCTTGAGGAAGATACGTTCTTGTCTTTGGAACACAGTAATTCTTCTACTTGAATCTTTTTACCCAAATCAACCATACTGACTTCACCAGTTTCATGCCTCAATCTACGTTTGTATTCAGACCAAGAAGAAGGTAATTTCTATATCACAACAGACACTTGAAACGTTTCATCTATCATCATACCTTCAGCAATAATTTCATTGATAATACGCTGAAGTTCAAGGAATTGATAAACCACAGATTTGTCATTTGAAATTTTGTATTCCAGGAACCTAGCTACAAAAAATCTCTTACTTCCAGCAGTTTCAGCTTAGTATTTCGCTTCTAAAGCAGCCCACAAATCAAAAGCAGTGAAGTTGTCTTTTGCATTATAGAAATCATACAGTGCATCTTCTAAACAGTTCAGAATATGATTTTTGGCCATATAGTTCTGTCTACCCCAACTTTCCAACTCCCTTTCATTTCCAGCATCATAAAGTCTCATCAAAGTATTTCAGAACTAATTCATCTAACATATAGAAACTCATAAAGAACAACATCTTGGATTGCCACCTTTTAAAATCTTTGCTACTAAATTTTTCTGGTCTGTCTACATCATTCTTACCCATTGTTATAGAAGAAATAGCTCTTGTGTTAAGATTGTTGGATCTGCAACAATGGAAATACTAAAAAGAAGAAATTATTAAGGTTAAGAAATCACTGAATTGATATCACACAATAGACAGAGCCACCTGCTCAGCAAATTGTCCTTAACACAATAGTCCGCGGGTACTCCTCAAGATTGAGAGATGTTATACCCCAACAACGGAGATGTGTCCAGGATAGAACTGCCCGTTATGACTTATATAAGCACAATACAAATCACCCTCAAGAACTTAACAGAAGATAGAAGTGGAAGGAAAATAAACAAGCAGTGTGCGCAAAACAAAGCAGGAAGAGGGGAAAAGAAGACAGGATAGTAGCTGCTTCTGGAGTGAGTTCAAATGGAGAAATTCGTTTTCTTTTATAGGTTGAAGAAGATAGCTTTGATGTCAATCAATTCCGTGCATGAAGCACGGACATAAAGTTTGAAATTTAATTTCATGCATGAAGCACCGACATAATGGTTAAAACGGAATTAAAACGGTCTAGAGTAATTCTAGCTTAAATTCTTGCCGGGTCAGACGCCCCCACATTTAAAGAAAAATTTAATTTGGTTTTAAATTCTTTAAAGAAATATATTTTGTTCAAAAAGGTAAGTCTTGGTTGGCCCGCAGCCGTAGCTACGCCCGCAACACACACTCATGCCCGCAACCGCAAGTCCGCAAGCGCAAGCGCACGCGAGCCCGTGCGTGCTTCGGTGCGAAGCACCACACATGTGTGAAAAGCATGGTTGCACCAACTAGCCCATAGCGTTAGTCCTCCCCCAACCACAAAAGTGTCTAAACCTCTAAGGGCCCTCCCTTAGAAGTAACTTTCTAGGTAATAAGGAGAGGAATCATCTTTAGTTTCTCCAATGTGGGACTAAAGATTCATTCACAAAAGTGAAAAATGAGCTAGTGTTCCTTAGTGACTTCTAGGTCCTAAGATCCATTCCCACCAAGACCAAAAAACATTTTAAGTTCATTTATCTCCAACAAAGAGCAAAAGCAAGATTTTTAGATGGCTTGGCAAGCCTCAAGTAGGCCCCACTTAAACCAGCGTTCAAGTCTGTGGGAATCATGGATTTGACTTCTTTGGTGGAGAAACTAGGAAGACTTTGAACACCTAAATGGATCACATTCTTTGATGGTGGGATAAAGAAATAACAATTCTTGTCCGTGATAGTAGTCAACACCACTGGTTTATTTTTCTTCTTGGCCGACGTCAGACATACCATCTTCACCGTGGCACCTATACAGAGAGACGAATCAACCAACAGAAAGCAATTTAAACAAAAGTCAAAATTAACCTAACTTTTTTAAGGGCTACCAAAAACTAATTAGGGGCGACTAATAAGACAAAATAAGGTCATTTTGAAATAATCTCAATACATCCCTTATCCATCTATTTTCTATAATGGCTAACTTACCCTTGCTTAATTAATGTTAATTTTGATTAATTAGTTGATTAATTTGGTTATTAGAAAATGATTTGAGTTAGTTTTGGATTAGAAATCGAGAGTGTTTTAGATTGATTTTTCGAATTTTAGTTTTGTACAATCGGTAGAATCGTGATTTATTTTCCTACCGATTGTACAATCGGTAGTTTAATGAAGTACTTAAACTACCGATTATGTAAGTTGCCCCAAATTGAATTTCTCAAAACTTCCAAAATTTTGAACTCTTTATCTTTTACAATCGGTAGGTATTAAAAATTTATATCTACTGTTGTAAACATATAATGAATTAAACTTTAAAAATTTAACTTTGTAATCGGTAATTTAAAGATCAATTTTACCTTCCGATTATAATGGTTTTGTTTTCCAGGACTTTTATTGCAACAATTGGTAGTTAGTGAACATAAATAACTATCGATTGTGGATAATCGGTAGCACGAGAAATAAATAACTACCGATTGTACGTAATCGGTAGTTTAGAAACAGAGTTATCTACCGAATATGTCGATTTTACTTAACATCTAACTTCATAATACTATTTCAACATCCGGAGAAAAACTTGTTCAAACAAAATTACTACATATTGTTCATTAAACATGTTTTAAAAAAACTAAAAACATCTGAATTAAATGAAACAAAACACATCATAGAATTTCAGATTGATCAATCTCATTGATCTCATGAAATTCTTCCACTCCTTGTTACTCTGGACTTGGTCCTAGTTTCTACCGGCTTCTTCTTCTTCTTCTTCTCGTCCCCCTTAGGATCGGCCCGAAGTGGACCTATGTACTCTCCGGCTTCATTGTAGTATGGGTTTATGCTTGACAAGTCTTTGTCCCTTAAAATGCACCGAGGATCCAAAACATAGTAAGTTGTCTCGGAATCGGTTGACGAATTGATTTCAATGGTTTTGGACTCCTCTATCACCATCTTTTCCTTTCCCTTCTTTGGTTGTTTAGGTAAATATTTTGGAGCCATTTTCAATGGAGTACTTAAGGATAAAAGGAGTAGAAGAATCGGTAGAGGAAAAGAAATGAAAAAAGTTGATGTTTTAGTTGAGAATAGGTTGAGCCATTAATTTCTTCGAAGTTGGAGAGTTAAAATGTATTGGAGGTGCATAAATGAGAAGAGGTCACCCTCCTTATATAGATTATAGTCTTAACGGCTTTTTTTTTCAAAAAAAAAACCCGTTGAGGCCTGGTGTAACAAGAGTGTACAGAAAATATGTACACTAAGTTCGAACTAATATAAAGAATCGGAAGTTTTGGGTACACCATAATCTACCGATTCTCACAATCGGTAGTTTAAGAAATTATTAAACTACCGATTACAGTAGCCCCAAATTGGAAATCGAGATTTTTTTAAAAAATTTAACATTTTGTACAAACACAATCGGTAGTTTAAAAAATTCTTAAACTACCGATTATGAAAAGTAGCCCCAAATTGGAAATCGAGATTTTTTTAAAAAATTTAACATTTTGTACAAACACAATCGGTAGTTTAAAAAATTCTTAAACTACCGATTATGATAAGTAGCCCCAAATTGGAAATCGAGATTTTTTAAAAAATTTCAACATTTTGTACAAACACAATCGGTAGTTTAAAAAATTATTAAACTACCGATAATGATAAGTAGGCCCAAATTGGAAATCGAGATTTTTTCAAAAATTTCAACAATTTGTACAATCACAATCGGTAGTTTAAAAAATTCTTAAACTACCGATTATGATAAGTAGCCCCAAATTGGAAATCAAAATTTTTGAAAAACTCTTGGACACTCGCAATCGATAGGTTTAAATTTGTACAAACTACCGATTATGATTAGTAGCCCCAAATTGGAAATCCAATTTTTTTGAAAACTCCTGGACACTCTCAATCGGTAGTTAAAATTTTGTACAAACGATCGATTGTCGCTGAATGTACATAATCGGTAGTTTAAGTAATTCTTAAACTACCGATTACTGATTAATTTACTCAATCAGTAGTTGTTTCGAACCCGCTAACTACCGATTGTACATGTAAAATTTATAAAACATAACTTGTTAAAAATAAATCGATGGCAAATCAAATGATAACTCAAAAAAAGTACATATAATCATCTCAAATCGGAAACCTTCAAACCAGAAATATTAAACACTAAAATAATATCCTTCAATTTGACGATTACAACCTAATTCCTAACTTTTTTGGTTTTAGGAAGAGGAGAACGAGTAACAGAGGCTTCAGGTTCATCGGCTTGAGAAGCAGGGACATTGGCTCGAAGAGCAGCACTCGTTGAACCGCGAAAACGTTTAGTTTTCTTAGTAGTTACATTCCTCGTCGCCATCGTGATCGTACATGTATCTCCGAACTGGGGAGCATAATCTTCGTTATCAAGATTGAGGAGGAGGTCTTTATCTCCCCATTGAGGCACGAACCTACCTTGTTCGACAGAAATGCAATCCTCTTCTTCTGTTTTTAGGCAATAACAATCAAACGATTATTATCTATAATATTGACCCGTAAAACTAAAATCAAAAGGAAATAACATAACGTACCAGCCTTGCTAAGGCCGACAGGTTGTCTTTGAAGATGGACCTATACTCGTGCACCCTGGTGCTCTTTCCTTTGATCGCCTTTCCCTTTTTTTGATACAAGATAAAGAACAAATATTTCAGTACATAAAAATAGTAGACAAAATAAGTTGAACTCAACATATTATTAACAATCGATAGTCAAAAAACAACTTAACTACCGATTGTATATAATCGGTAGTACAAAAAACAACTTAACTACCGAATGTTCACAATCGGTAGCTCGGGCTCAACATTAACTACCGATTGTGCATTAAAAAAATGGGAACACAAAAGTCTATGGACACACACACAATCGGTAGTTATATAAAAAATTTAACTACCAATTATCACTAAATTTGGATCCAGTAGAATAATCGGTAGTTTAGGTGTAAAAATAACTACCGATTGTGATCGATGTTTTTGAGGATCACTAACTAGCACAATCGGAGGTTTAACACTAAACGAAACTACCGATTATCACTAGTTTTGCATCCAGTAAAATAATCGGTAGTTTATGTCTAAATCTAACTACCGATTATGATGGGTGTTTTTGAGGTTCATTGAACACTCACAATCGGTAGTTTAAGCCTATACAAAACTACCGATTATTACGAAATTTTTATACTGAAGAACAATTGGTAGTTTTAACCTAAAGATAACTACCGATTGTGCATGATCTTCATGAGCAGTGAAGAACACTGCCACAATCGGTAGTTTAACACAACCACGAAACTACCGATTGTGCTACTGCACCTAAAACCCTTGGTATTCTACTCACTAATTCAAGCGATTTAAGCAATATAAACACAAATTATGGTAAACCCCTAACCTTATTGGAGCCATCAACTGCTGGAGAGGCATATTTTCGTATTCGTACTCCGTGTCTACTTCATCCTCATCGCGTTCATCGCTTTCATCGCTTTGTTCTTGAACAATTTCTCGATCTCTTACTAATTCGTTAAAATGCGGCCAATCTGTATTAGGAGGTTGACGACTTGTTTGCTTTTTTCGAGGCATCTTTGGATTATAGTAAGTACGATTAATTGGTTTACGATTATACGATGAATAGGTTTACGATTAATCGGTTGAAGATGAGAAGAAAATGGTGGAAAATCGGTAGTTTTGAAATTGAGAGGAGCAGAAGAGAATCGGAAGTTTGAATGGTGAAAGTGTGAAATAGATTTAGGTTTAGGTTTTATAAATGAAAGGTATTTTGGTAATAATTAGATTAATGAAAGGTTTTATGATAATTTTACATACCCCTAGGTTACCCCTTAGCTTCTCCCATTGGATGGCTTTAAAAAAGTAGCCCCTAAATGGTTTTTATTATCCCTCAAATTCGCCAGGAAAATTAATTCCAAATTTTCGTAGTGAACTAACCAGGGAGTGCTGTAGCTTCCGTAAGGGTATTGTATGCAGTGTGATTGGTCGTAACTTCGTTTCTTGAGTTCCTCTTTTTCCATGGAAGTCATTGGTTTGCTTCTCTTGCGTATCTCTTCTTCCATAGCACTAATTTATTTTGTAGTTAATGATGATGTGGTTTCTTTGTTTTTTTTGCGTTTATCTTCTTCCATAGCACTAATTTGAGTAGTTGATGATGGAGGAGTTGTTTGTTTGCATCTTCTGAGTATGTCTACAAGTGAATTGGTAGTTGATCATGGAGTTCCCATTGGAAGAGAGATTTAATTTGAGTATAATGTTAAAGTTTTCAACTGAATATATCATACGAGGTTAGCATTCTTATATATAAAAATCCCCAACGACTAATTTTTTGGGGAAAAGAACTAGCCGTTAGGGTTGAGTCGTCAGCGTTTGAGTTACGAACCGATGCAACCCTATCACTCAAAATCATCCAGGAAAAATAAACATTCTTAGGTTGGGTCGTCATGGTCTATAGGTTTAGAACATAACGACTCATTAGATAATTTTTGTCGTTATTGTTTTATATGTATCGACCATGATGATTCTAGACAACCTATCACCTATTAACCTATATGTAACGGCCAGTTGGCTAGTTTATTTTGAAAAAATAGTCGTTGGGTCTTTAATTTATATGAAAGAAACCTTCTTCTTAACATACAATGCCTCACAAACACTTATTATCTCTCATCTTTCCAATCTTTCAAATCCATTCTTTTTTTTTTCTTCTAATTTCTTCATCATGGTTGATAAATTCACTCCCCGAGAAGATGTTGCGGCAGTTAGAGCGTGGGTTGTAGTCACAAATCAACGAAGAACTCCTCATAAACATAAATAGGAGATTGTTAACTTTTGGGGACCGTATTTTTCAGGGTTTTTGTTGCTTTAGACGGCAATAAAAAATCCATATCAATGATAGACGTGAAAGAAAGATTCGAATTGATCTACGATCGATGCTGTAATTTTAGAACGACTTTGGTGAACATGATCGCGTGTTATCCTCAACTCCAACCCTTGGAACAAGTAAGTGAATGTCAATTCGATTTTAATCAAATCCTATTTGATTATTATACTAACTTATTGTTGATTTCCTTTTTCAAAAATAACATGCATATGAACAATATAAGACGAACTGCGGCAAAAGATTCCGGCATGACAATTGATATGTAGTGTTGGATGAAAATTTGGCGTATTTCAATGATCTAGATTCAATTTAATCCTATTTTTCTATCCTATGTATGGTTTTCTTTATAATATATCTTAGGATTTTCTTTATAATCTATGTAAGCCTTTTATTTTCCTTTTAATGAAATCAAAATTATAATTTCCCTAACAAACTCGTCAAAATCCTGAATCAAAATATTCTTCATAAGAGGGTCATCATGATATATTGGTGTCGACCATGACGACTCCATGCCTCCAAGATAATGATAGTTAATCGTCGTCATTGTCCTAGCAGTGAACCGATACGACTCTTGGAAATAAACCATCCAGGAAAAACTCATGCTAGAAGGGCCGTCATGGTCACAAGATAGATCATGACGACTATTAAAGGTCGTCATGGAATATTTTAGCAGGTTGACGACACTGCTTATCTTGATTTTATGTCGTCTTTGTTGTACATTACGAGCATAACGACCCTATAAGCATTTATTGCTTTTTTTTTACTTGCAACCAATACGATTGGGTCTCTCAACGACTATGTTTTTTAAGAAAGTAGTCGTTGGGTCCTTAAGATCTATAAAAAGACCAAGTTTTCATCTCATCCTCACCCCAACCATAAATCTAAACTTTAAAATTCTTTCTACTCTTTTCCTCATAAAAAAAAATAAAAAAAATTACCAGTGGCGTAAACTGACAGTGAAGATATATCGATATTTAGAGCGTGGGTGACTTGGACAACCCATGAAGAAGAGCTTAAGGAAATGGAGCTGATAGCTGCCAAACATATCTTGGATCCAAACTCTGATTTCTGGTGGAACCATGTTTTTTGGATTTTCGTGGCGTTAGACGGAAATCGCAATTCAAGAACACCCAACAATGTTAAGAATAGATTTCAAGAAGTCTTCAGAGAATGTGAAGCTTTTAAAGAGGAAATGAAAACCGTAAAGGCAGCCCATCCCACAGAGGCGGGTGCGAAAAGAGTAAGTATGTTAATAATGATTTCATCCAAAAAAGTTTTGACTAGTACTAACCTAAATCGATTTGTTTCCCTCAGTGGCAAATGACTCGCGCAGGATATGAGGTTACCCAAGGAAAAAGGTTTGAGCATGATCATTGTTATCACATCTTGGAAAACAATCTCTACGATTTCACCCTATATGAATAAGTGGTTAAGGGAAATGTTATGATCTATGCTATTTATTTTCCTTCAAATATTATGTATTAAAAGATGTATTCATTTTTGTTTCAATGAAATTCTTACGAAAGATATATTTAATTTCTATGTATTGTTTTCTTTATAAAATATGTAAGCTTTTTCTGTATGATCTATGTATGCATTTTCTTTTCCTTCTAATGAATTTGTAATTAAAAAATCCTTTATCAACAAATTCTACAGCTTGAGTCGTCACGATATATTTAAAACGACCATGCCGTCCCCATATATAGTTGTTATGGTATTTGGTATACACCGATGCGACCCTAGCAGTTATTTAATATAGAGAATTCTGATTCGAAAGTCGTCACAATTTAAATAAAGGACAGTGACGCCTCAAAAGAGGTTTGTGTCGTCATGGTCATATGTGATAGGTTTTGGTGGTCAAGGTCTGATGATACGACTATGACGACCCCTAGAGAATCTCTAAAAACCCCTCCTCTTCCCCATTGACAGAAAAAAAATCTAATTTTAGTCCTAACCATAATCTATGTAATTAATCTAATCTAATTAACTAAACTAATCATGTATTAGGGTTAATCAAATGGGGTAGTTTAGTCATTTATAAAAATATATGACTAAAGGATAGGGGATATTACTTTTGGATGATCCTATTTTATTTTTTCCTTCCCCTATTAATTCTACGAGCCCCCAATTAAATTAGGAAAAGAATCCTTTAAACCTGAGTTTAAATCCATCTTACTCTTTTGAGTAAATAATAATAATTCTTTCTCAGAAATAGAAATAATATATTTTACAATCTTTCAAGATTTGTCCTAGCTAGACTTTTTGTGTTGATGACTTTTTATGATTAGAAATACCTATCACGTGATGCATGTAATTAGATGTGCGGGATATATGGACAAGTCCGAGCATGGGAAAACACAGTTATACAGAAACTAAAAACAATGCTAGAAATTTAGAATCAAAACCAGAGATACATTTAAGGAAAAACAGAGGAAGGAGTTGATTCTTATTATCTTGATTAATACTGTACTTATTTTTTTTCCATTTCAATAATCATTAACAGAGAGCTGACTGTTTCTGTTGCTTATCGGTTTTGTTGACTAACATTGATTTAGCAACTGTGTAAGTGAAGTGGAAACCCGATAAGGATTCTGAAGTAATATTAATCACTATGTTAACTAATTTAATTAAAAAACATATAAGGTACGCGATCACTCATGGTGCGTCGGTGGATCTAGATCTAATAGTTTGATTTATGTCGGTAGTATAGGTTTTGGGAAATTTATTGTTTGGTCCAAAAATTCGTATATAAGTTATAGTCTAGCGGAATAAACTAGTTATCTTATCGTCTAAAATCATTATAAAAAGTGAAAAATTATTTTCTTGTCCGTCAATATTCACGTGTGAACCCAATAAAAAGTTGAAAAATTAAAACTTCAAACCGATCAAACAAGCTAAAATCTGGAAAAGGAAATCATCAAACAGACAAACCAAAAAAAATCGATCAAAAGTAATCATCAAACCCGTAGATCCGAACTGATTTCTACTGAAAAATATTAAGAAAACCCTGTTTTATCTAAACCTATGAATAAATCTATATTTGGGTGAATGATGACAAGAACAAGATTGAAGAGTACAGAGAATACAAAAAAAAAACAGTAGAAGAGAGTAAACAAGAAAAAAGAGTAGATGATCCACCTGTACATATTGATCCAACAATACATATTGATATCTGCTGAAGGAAAAGTATGATCCCACGGTACATATTGATCCAACAATACATACTGAAGGAAAATATATACCGGAAGAAAAAGTGTATAATCCCACGGTACGTATTGGTATTTACTGAAGGAAAATAGGTACTGTATGAAAAAATGAATGATCCCACAATACATGTTGATATGTACTGAAGGAAAATTCATACCGAAAAAAAAATTGTATGATACCACAATACATATTGGTATGTACTGAAAGAAAAAAGGTACTGTAGGAAAAGATGTATGATGCCACAGGACATATTGGTATGTACTGAAGAAAAATACGTACTGAAAAAAAATACGTATGATCCAACAGTACATATTGATACGCACTGAAGAAAAATATGTATTGAAGGAAAAAGTACCCAAAAAATATATATATATAGGGTTATTTTAGGATCATATAAAATCTCAAAAAAAAAAAATTATTCGATCCTACAATAACATTGAAAAATTAAAACCAAAATTTTTTTAATCAACGATAAAAATAACAAAAAAAATAAAATCAAACTAACCGGAAACAGAAGGAGAATTAATCATCACTTTGATCGATTAAATCCTATCGTTTTGAATAAATAACCTTCATCTTCAACCTTGAATATCAGATCCAGATGAATAAAAAGATTAAAAAGCTTAAAAAAACCCAAAATCGATGAATCTATCTATTTTTCTTCTTTTTCTTCACCGATCCATATTGAACCTTCTTCTTCTTCGCTAGCACTTGCTTCTTTTCTTCTTTTCCTCCATCACAGATATTTAATCGAGAGAAAGGAGAAATCTCGGCCAGAGCTTATATCTAGAAATTAAAAACAGGAAAAAATGATTAAACTTAGAATGTTGTTTATACATGAGTGTGTTTGGGAAATTTAGAAAACATTTTATAAGACCCGCACGTGTCATAGATGTTAGACTAATTTTTTTAGTCCAAAAACATAAAAATAGACCACCAAGTAAATATAGTTTAATGGATGGAGTAGACATTAAACAGATCCTCCAAACTGGATTAATCAGTGATTCCTAGATAGATTTCAGACAACGAATGTTGCATGGATGTCACTAGAGATGTAAGTTGGGTCGTACCAGCCCATCCCATCCCAGCATGTGAGTTAGTCCAGCACGGCACAGCACGGTAACTTCATGTGATGTGTTGGTCCAGAATAATTGGCCGAGTGGCACAGCACGTAGCACGGATTAGCACGTAGCACAGTACAAAACAATACGCTAAGAAAGCACGTCATAACATGTATAAAATACTACACAATACGGCATAATACGACACGTTTTGTGTATATTTTAGAAAAGAATGTTTATTATAAATAATTTTTGATATTTTATCTTCGTTATGTTGTGTTATTTATATAAAAACACATACAATATCTAAATATCTGAAAAATATCAACTTTGAAAACATAAAATAAATGTGTCAGGCACAACACAACACGACATATCACGCCCTCAAGCACGGCACAACACGACACGTCTTAATCTCTGGCACGGCACAGTACGACACGTAGCACAGTGGATTCGCCTCTAAATGTGTTGTGCTGGGATGGGCCGACCCATTTTACACCTCTAGATGTCACGATGGTTGTGGGGGCTAGAGCGAACATGTAAGGATAACTATGGGGCACCATTTCTCATTGGTATAGCTATATTATAGTCAAGTTAAAAACAATAAAACAATCGTCCACTATGGTAATTTATTTTTTCTTGGCTTATCAGTTTCTATCACAGTAGTACATTACAGAAACTCAATTTCCATTAAGTGTTTTTTAGATCCGATATTTTAGATTTTAATGAATATATCCAAAAATAAAATAAAATGAAGAGATAAATTATAACTGAAGACTGAAACTTGGTTTCTGTAAATTAATTGACGGAAACTCAATTTCCATCAAGCATTTTTAGTTAGTGAGAGATACGGATTTGTTACACTCACTATCTAATCCATAGTTTTCGGCCACATTATAGCCAAGAGATTATCTATAGTGGTTGCCCTTGGCTCTAATCTATCCAAAGCCAACAAAAATTGTGCAACATAGTGCTTGGCCTAGACGGGTAATTTTTCTTTCCAGAAGATATGGTTTGAAAGACAATCAAAGCATTTTTCTTAGGCTAAAGGTTATTCGGGTTAAGATAGTGTAGATGGTGATTTTTTAAGAAATGATAAAATAGTAAAATTATCTATATCTAGCATTAGAGGCGTAGAAACGATAGAATTTCTTAATGTTACTGACCCATCATCAGAAGCATATAATTCATGTTTTATATTCCGCAAGAGAATTAAAATATAAAGCATGCGCTATATGCATCTCACACTGATCCTTCAGTTTTCTAAAAATATACATTTATATATATACATGTAATATTAGAGCCTCACCCGGATGAGCTTTCAATATTTTATATATATATATATATATATATACAATATTAGTATTGTACGACTCAGTGCTTACTTCTCTACAATGATCGGACAACTCCTAGATGAATTAATCACTAGTATAGAGCAACATAGTTCTCAAAATATCATTGGTGATGATTACAATTTCTTCCCAGATGATCTCTGACTATACATAATAGATATCCAGAACATGCTTTTGTTCTTGTATGGATATCAATGCTCCTAGATAGATTGCCTACTACTATAGAGCGAATCATAATAAATTCTAGTGCTATATTCCGATGTTGAATTCCTAAAATTGCTTTATATAAACATTAAAATCCTAACTGAATAATATTGATTTAATCACCGTATCCATACAAGACTGTATGAAAGCTCATAGCAAGCTGCACACGGTATACTGCATCGAAACTCTGATTTCTGACGTATCGTCATGACCATCTTTGGAAAACGTTCCAATTGGTATAGAATGAGACAAAATGTTTTGAACAATATATGTTCCCTTATGTGTCTACTATGACATACTAAAAGGGAGTCCCATTCCGAGCGACGGTCTAAGAGATATGGCCTAAATCCTAGACGAAATACAAGCTGAAAAACTGTCAGAAAATTCCTGGAAGGTTGTTGTTTGCTCCGTTTGACTACCAAAAAAAGCTCTAAATCTAAATCCTTCCATGGATTGAGATAGATGACGATTTCCCAATTTCAAATTTGGGTTAACCATCGAAAACGAACATTGTATGAAGAATCTACAACCTTTTTACTAAGAACGTTATGTATGAAATTTTCTAACGACGAAAATCAATGAAAGATTTCGTTTATTCACATGTGAATGGTCCTAAGGCTTTAATAATATAAGACTTTAATGATATAAGACTTTAAATATATAAGGCTTTAGAGCAATAAGATCGAAGAGATATAGACGAAAGAGATAGAAAGAATAAAAGGAAAAGGGAGATATCGACTAAATGCTAGAGCGATTATCTGGACATAGTCATTATTGCTTGTTAGATGGATACTCTGGTTATAATCAGATTGTTGTTGCCCCAGAAGACCAAGATAAAACCACCTTTACTTTTCCATTTTGTACCTTTGCTTATAGACGTACGTCTTTCGGGTTGTGTAATGCGCCCGCTACTTTTCAGCGTTGCATGATGAGTACATTTTCTGACATGGTAGAACGATTTTTAGAGGTATTTATGGATGACTTTTCAGTATTTGGTTCATCTTTTGATGAGTGCTTGCATCATTTGACATTAGTTTTGACTAGGTGTAAGGAAAAAAATTTAGTGCTTAATTGGGAGAAATGTCATTTCATGATTCGATCAGGAATTATTTAGGGCATATCGTATCTTCTAAGGGTATAGAGGTAGACAAAGCCAAAGTTGACCTTATTAAGAATGTACAGGTTCCCAAAACCGTAAGAGATATTAGGTCATTCTTAGGTCATGCAGGTTTTTATCATCGATTTATTAAGGATTTTTGCTTGATTTCTAGACCTCTTTGTAGTTTTCTTGCAAAAGATGTTAAGTTTTTCTATGATGATGCTTGTTTAGAGGAATTTGAGAAGCTTAAGACTTTACTCACTGCCCCCCGCCCCCCCCCAATTGTCCAGGCACCTTACTGGAACCTACTCTTTGAGATCATGTGTGGTGCTTCAGATTATGCTATTGGTTTTGTGTTAGGTCAGCGAGAAAACAAATTACTTCATGTGATTTATATGCCAACAAAACTCTAAATGATACCCAACTGAACTATGCCACCACATAAAATGAAATGTTAGCCATTGTTTTTTCCTTAGACAAGTTTAGATCTTATCTCTTAGGTTTTAAGGTCATAATATTTACTGATCATGCTGCTTTGAAGTATCTTTTGTCCAAAAAGGATACTAAACCTTGATTGATTAGATGGATCCTTTTGTTACAAGAATTTTCTCTATAAATTATAGACAAAAAGGGTGCCGAAAATATAGTAGCATGCCACTTGTCTAGGCTTATTGTGGATTCCCCTGATGATTCCTCTCCTGTGAGGGATAGTTTTCCTGATGAACAATCTTTCTTTGTTTCTCGATTACCTTGGTATGCGAATATAGTGAATTATTTTTTTATTGGTCCAGTGCCCCAACATTAGGGTAAACAAGATCGTTCTAGGTTTCTAGCCGAGGTAAGCATTTCTTTTGGGATGATCCTTATTTGTTTAAGTATTGTCCAGACCAGATTATTATGAGATGTATACCTGGGAGTGACCAGTCCAGCATTAATTCCTTTTGTCATGATCATGCTTATGGGGGTCACTTTAGTGATAAAAAGACTGCTGCTAAGATATTGCAGTGTGGATTCTACTAACATTCTTTGTTTAAAGATTTCCACAGTTACTGTGTTTCTTGTGAGCGCTACCAGAAGTTAGGAACCATTTCCCATAGACCTTTGAACCCTATTTTAGCTATTAAGGTCTTTGATGTGTGGGGCATTGATTTTATGGGTCATTTTCCTAATTCTTTTGGTTATTTTTACATCCTTGTCGTTGTAGACTATGTTTCTAAGTGGGTTGAGGCGGTTTCGTATAGAACAAACGACCACAAGGTTGTGGTCCAGTTTTTGAATGATAATATATTTGCACGTTTTGGTACACCGCGAGCTATAATTAGTGATGGAGGGTCACACTTTTGTAATCAACCGTTTAAGCTTTTGATGAAGAAATATAGTATTACCCACAAAGTATAGAGGTTTCCAACAGGGAGATTAAACGTATTTTAGAGAAAACAGTTAATCCTAATAGGAAAGACTGGTCTTTGAGGCTTACTGATGCCTTATAGGATTACCGTACTGCGTTTAAGACCCCCATTGGAATGTCACCTTATCGTCTAAGTGTTGGCAACGCATGTCACCTGCCCGTCGAGTTAGATCATAGAGCATATTGGGATGTAAAGCAGTTAAATTTTTAGCTTAACAAGGCAGGAGCTCACAGGAAACTCCAGCTCAATGAGTTGTAAGAGATTCGTAGAGATGCATACGATAGTGCTGAGGAGTATAAGAATAAAATGGAACTTTTGCATGATAGAAATGTTTTAAGAAAGTCATTTTCTCTAGGTCAAAAAGTTCTTATGTATGATACTCGTTTGCATCTCTTCCCCGTGAAGTTACGCTCTTGGTGGACGGGTCCTTTTATAGTTTGTACCATTTTTCCTCAGGGTGCTATTGATATTGAGACACTGGATGGTAGTAGTTCTTCAAAGGTTAACGGTCAGAGAATGAACCCGTTTTTAGAGCCTTTTCCTACAGGTAATGTTGAGGAGGTCCCTCTGGAGGACCCTGCTTACCTTGATTGACCATCAGGGATGGATTGTTACGCTTCACCCAGGTACTATCTTTCTGACTTATCTATTTATTCATCTTTTTACCTTTTGGTACTGTTCTTTAATTTGAAACATTGAGGACAATGTTAGATTTAAGTTTGGGGGTAAGGGAGAAAATTTTTTTTGTGCAATAATAAACTCCAAAATTTAGAAACTTATGAGCAATTCAGGATGACACTAACCATTCTAAGTAGATGGAAACAAACCTCTTGACTGTAGGAGTTGAGGGACCCAACTAAGGGTCTATTCATAAAAGGACAAAACTCAGGTGTTAGGAATAACATGATAGTCGTCACCATATCTCGGAGTCGTCACCATGTCATGTTCTGTTTTTATTTTTGTAACTTTATGTGTTTCTCTAAGTGATTTGATGGGTCACTAGTATCGCCTTGTTGTCGCCTCTAGGATTAAGTAGAGTGATTGAGATCAAGCATCATTATTTTAATTGAACTTGACCAATAATTAAAAAAAATGACACTTGGATAGCAATATGTGTGTGTTCTCCCTGTCTCCGTCTCCTAAGCAAGAGTGGAACGCAGGATCCATGAGAACTATCATGTAATTTGTTGACAAGGAGCATGCGTTTAGATTCAAAAGATATAATCATGTTGTCGATTTTTTTTAATAATAATGAATAAATCGACCGCTAGGGCCCTTGTACATACCAGCTGAGTTGATACTAGAATTAGGATTCAGACCAGTGGGTGTATATCTCAATCCATTAGGTTTCATCTTGGCACGATGTTCATATAGATATTCTGGTAAATACCGTTCACCTTAGTCAACATACTCCATACTCATTTTCTTAATCTACTCATGTGATTGTGGTTTGTTAGATTCCGAGTATCGTGGTCCACTGTACGACTGTCTGAGTAGAGATTTGTTTACTTATATATGAAATTTAGTACGCTTGAGTGCAAACTCGTGGATAACAATTGGATTCAAAACATGGTAATTCCTCCTATAATCAAAGAAGTTAGTAGCCAACTAAATAGCATGTTTAGTGTCTACCATCAATCTTTCACAAGTAGATGGAGTTTGGAGTAAAGGTTTTGGGGGTACACCTCTTGTAAACCCTCCCGAGACAGCATTCGTCCACTAGGGACACCTAGGGGTTCAAAGGCTTGTTGCACACGCTAAGTGCAATCGCGATGCCTACAACAGAGTTAGATTTTTTATTTTCTAGATTAGATTTGCTTGAGGCCTAGCAAATATTAAGTTTGGGGGTATTGATAGACACATTTTTGTGTCTGATTTGTCTCAATTCTATATATTGTTAGTGCTCATTTTTCTACTTATTATGGTGTTTTATGTATGTGTATGTATTTTTGGGAAATAAACATTTTTGGAAAAATTAGCTCAGAAAAATATGTTAAAGGCACCCGGAGAAATTACTAAAGACACCCAAACAAGTTGATAAAGACACCCAGTGTTCGGATTAGGGGTACTTCTTCTTTAATTCAAAATTGAAAAATGGCGGGAAATTCAGTTTCTCAACTGCGATTTTCTGAGAAGATTTCTCACAGGATTGATTTGGTATTAACCTGTTAGCATATAACATGGTTGGTAATTAAGTTAGAAACAATATTTCTACGTGGTAATTAAGTTAGATATACTCAAGTATTATTTTCTTATTCATGGAAGTTACGTGGAGAATAAAGGAAGAATATCTTCCATGATTGATTGAATTCTATCTTTGGAAGAATTTTGATAACCCAGAGAAGCCGCGTAGAGGAAAAAGGAAAAAATCAGGAATTATTCTCGTAAACTTTAAGAAAAAGGAAAGAAGATATTTAAAATTAACTCGAGTGATTTAAGGTGTTGTTCTGTAAAGTGTTATGGGGACTCATGGAGAGGCTTCAGAGAGATTGGGGGGAAAGAACAGAGCGAGGAGAGTTGATAGAAAAAAAATAGTTTTGCTCGTGAGGAAGAAGAAGAATAGACTATACTTTAGGACAGTCGCTAATATTGTTACCTTTTCTTTATTCTTTTACTACAACAGAATCAGTCTTTATTCATTGTGCCAATTTCTCTCTTTAGCAACACAGAAAACACTCTTTGTAACACTTATATCCGTAGTTTTTTTCTGTGTTATTTTTATTTTTCTCTTCTTATAACAATTGTGAGCTATGAACAATTATTTTTAGAGAGTGATTACTATGAAGTGGTAATTTCTTATTTAATTAATTTTGCAATTTTTTTATGATTGTTGCGTTGAATTAAAATCGAAAATAATAGTTTCTATTAATTAGTTATGATTTCTTTTGATGGTCCATGCTTAGTCTAGGGCTCTTGATGTTCCATGCTTTCGATTTATAACTATTATTTTGAAAATCTACTTATTGGCACTATTTTAAAATCAAATTAAATGTATGAGTTGCATAATAATTATTTTTTGAATCACTTAAAAATTGGTTAATGGTGGAATCCTTAGTCCTAGTTTTCCCTACAATCTTTGATTTGAATTTGCTATTTTTAGTTTTAGAAATTAAGTTTAAAATCAATTTCCACAAGTCTGGGTGAACGTACTTTATTTATCACTTTCTACAAAAACACCACTCTTCCCGTCCTTGGTGACTTCTCGCTTGTAGATCGTCCCGTCCTTTGTGACTCATCACTAGTAGCTCGTCCCGCCACCAAGTGGGGAATCTTTGCTAGGAGCTCCCAGACTCGACACTGATCAGTCTAATTATCAATCTAGGTGAGTTGTACAGCATGCCTCACTAACTTAACAAGTTATTGACTTGATCTAATCAAAATAGTGGTGGTCCACGACTCCACTATTTCTACGAGATATCAAATACAACACATATGGGGATGCTCATTGGGGTATTGGTATGACGGTCTACGACAATCGTGCGTTGTGGCAATACATCCACGAACAACAAGGTAACAAGTAGTGGGACAGTTGCAGAGCAGTTGAGAAGACGGGAGAAGTGGTCATACAAGTTATCCTTACTTTCTGGACACGACCCCCCTACAATCTCCACAATCGTCAGTTCTCCACCTCTCCCTGACTTCTACTACTTACGGGGAATCAGTGTGTCTCCCCTAAACTATAAATAGATGGCTTCATCTATTTGAAACCATAACTATGAGATAAGACAGAACAAAGACTTATCACATAGATAATCTGTTCTTCACAATCACACACTATCTTCATCACACTCGTGATATCTCAACCATCTTTGCTTCCCTTCCCTAAGAACAACCCATTATCTCCACCTCTGTGATTGAAGCAGGATTTGAATGGCCATTTCTTGGTTTAGGCTTGTTCTGTTCGATTTTGATCTCTCGAACCTACTGAAAGTACTCTTTTGCAATACATTTTTTTTCACCATAAAACACCAGTAAACTCAAATTTAATTCCCATTGCTTCTGATCATACCCATGTTCTTCTTCATACTATGGTTGATTATAGTAAACATTCTCATTTCAAGTTATATAAATGTGGTTTTAAGTTAGCTTCTTGCACTGATACAATTAATCAGAATTGGGTTCAACATTTTCAAAGGTCTCCTTCTTATCAATTCCACTAAACTCAAATTAACATGAGAAAACCTATAACAATAGAAACGAGTTTCTTTTAGTAATATTGAAACCAATTTACAATCTATTCATAATAAACTTGAACGTGCCATTAGCATAATATTACTTTTTCCCATCCTGATGTTCAATAATTAACTGCTTTTATGAATCATTGGTTATCCATTCAGATGGAGTATTACATGCAACAAGCCGGTGATAATTTATTCGAAGATGATAAAAACACATCATATTTTCATGCTAAAGAAAATTTTAATAGGTTAAGATCTTATATTCATGCAATACAAGTTCCTTTAGGTATTTGGTACGATTCAAAACAAGATATTTAAGATATTTAAGATATTTTTCTTTCTCATTTGGTTCTATATCTACTACTTTTAGACCTTTTCATCATTATGATACTTTACATCATTTTCAACCTTGTATTACCGAAGTTGAGAATATCGGTCTAATTCATTTTTCATATGCTTAAAAAATAAAAGATATGGTTTTGCAGATTAGACCATGGGCTTCTACAGGCAACGATGGTTTTCAGACTGCATTTTATTAACAATGCTGGGATACTGTGAAGTCTGAGGTAATTTCTATGGTTCAACATTTTTTTACTACTAAATATATGCTCAAGGCTGTGAATCATACTTATCAAATCCTCATACCTAAGTCTCAATATCCTCAATCTTTTTCAGATTATAAGCATATCAGTTTGTATAATATTAACTAAAAAATTATCTCTAAAAAATTTAGCTAACAGATTAAACCCCATTTTATATAAAATCATTCCACCCACTCCAGTTGCTTATATCCAAGAAGGACATATTTAAGATAATGTGATTATTGTTCATAAATTGTTGTATAGTCTGAGACTAAAAAGAACAAAGATGCTCTTATTGGTATTAAACTAGATATGTCAAAAACGTTCGACAGGGTAGAATGAAATTTTTTGTTTTCAACTTCGCAAGCTAGATTTCTATCATGACTGGATAGATATGATTGAGCAATATATTACTACAACTAATATTTCTTTGCTTATTAATGGTACTCTTGCTGCAACTTTTACTCCTTCTTGTGTATTCGTCAAAGGGATTTTTTGTCCCATTATTTATTTATGTTTATTATGGAAGCGATTTCAATACTCTTGCAACATCAAATTGATATTGGTCAACTCAAATATGTCATGTGGCTAAACAAAGTCATGTTGTCGATCATCAGTTTTTTCACAGATGATTGCTTATTTTTTCTTCAGGCTAATTCTACTCAAATAAGGAATCTGCAACAGTTATTTCATTCTTTTCGTCTTGCCTCAAGACAGGTAATTTATATGCAAAAGTCTATTATTTTCTTTGGAAAAGTTACTTCCAACTCTCAGAAGAACTATATCACTAGTATTCTTCATTTGAAGCAGATGGGACTCTGCGGAAAGTACTTGGGTATCCCTCTTTTAATGCACAGGTCAAGAAGAAGAAGAAAAAACTATGGTATTTTAGACAATATGAACCAGAAATTATAAGGTTGGCATAGCAAATTGATCACTCAAGCAGGCAGAACTACTCAAGTGAACACTATTTTAGGTACTATGGGAATGTACCAAATTCAGCTTTTCAAAATCCCAGATACAACTCCTCATCAAATGGACAGAATTCAAAGACAGTATTGGTGGCATAATTCTGATAATCATCATTCTCCTCATTTGATTTCTTGTGATAAATGTGGCTTTTTTAAGAGACTTGGAGGCCTGGGTCTGAAACATTTGAACGATTACAACTCTGTCTTTCTTGCTAAACTTGCATGGAAGCTTATACATAATCAAGATGCTTTTTATGGGATAAAGTTTTGAAAGGGAAATATTTTCCTTATCATGATCTCCAGTTCCATTCTCCTCCTTCTACTGCTAATACTAGCTGGATATGGAAAAGCTTAGTTCATGGGTGCATCTTGAAACACTCAAAATGGCAAGTCGGTGATGGGAGCACAATTAATATTTGGACTTCTAACTGGATACCTTCTCTAACAGGTCCATTAAAAGATTGGAATGACTTACATCTTAGCAATTATCAATGGGTGGCTCTGCTTATGGATCAGCCTAGTTCACAACGGAATATCCCTTTTCTTAGACAACTTTTTACCCCATCTCAGGTGGATTCTATCCTTACCATTCCCATTCAATTAGATCAGACAGATAAGCTTATTTTTCTTTTACTGCTGCTGGAATTTTTACTACTAGATCTACTTGTCAATTTCTGTGTCAGCAACAACATTGTGACTCCCCACTGGTCGACCTTTCTACTCGATTGTGTCTCAGATTTTGGAGATTAAAAATGCCCTACAAACACCAAATTTTTATGTGGCAGTGCTTACAACAATGCAATACCAGTTAGGACAAGAATTTTTCATACTTCTACTTCTACTGATCAGCAATGTGTTCTCTGTAACACTAATCACCTTGAAGACCTGGATCATTTTATTCTCCATTGTCCTTTTTCTCAAGCTATATGGAGCACTTATTTTCCTCAACATTATACTTTGATGGTTCAACATCCTTCTCTTCTGAATTGGGTTCAAACTTGGCAGTCTCAGGAGTCCTCTATCAACATATTTCAGTCTACCCACTCTATTCATCTCATAGCTTGCATTATTTATACCATTTGAAAACATAGATGCAGAATAATTTTTTATCACATTTCCCCTAATCCTAATATTGGCATCCATCAAGTTAATGCATACCTTGCTCATCATCCTTTAGGCACTTATCATGCATATAGTTTACATTCTATTAGAGCTAGTATTAGATTAAATCTCTTTTGGCAGCCTCCACCTTTAGGTTATCTGAATATTAATATAGATGCTTCATTTCACTCAAAATCTATTTTGGCTGGTACTACAATCATAGTTCAAAATCACGCAGGACAGTATGTGCTGGGAAATGGTTCAGTAAGAAGATCTCGACATATTCATCAGGCATAAGCGTGGGCTATGTTTGTGGAAGTAAAGTCTCTTTTGTTCGATTGGACTTTACATATGAACATTTTTTTCCTGTATCACTCTTTCTTCGCTTATTTGTAATTGGGATGCAGTAATTTACTCTTGTTCTGATTTTCTGTATTACTATTTTGGTGATACTGATTTTATAATACAATTTGCCCTTTGCCGTCAAAAAAAAAAATAGCAACACAAGGTTGGTCTCAAGTCGTTTTTGAAACTGACAACTTAAATATCACTGTGTAATATTAACTCAGCTTCGTGTGTGTTTGTTTATATAGGGGTTGTAATAAAACAGCTGAATGCCTTAGCTAAGGCTGCTCGTAAAATTAATGTTGGAAATGGTGGTTACATCCAGATGGCTAGTTAATTCCTTATTTAGATCATGATGTAATATATTTTTTTGTGTGTAATATTATAAGTTGTTTTCCTTTGTTAAATTTTTTTTTAGTAGTTTGTGGATGCATCCATTCCTAAAGAATCCTTAGTTGAAGGCAGTAGATCAGTCCTTTATGGCAGCCCAAGAAACTACAGTGGAGCATGATGTCATCTAAGCAGAAGCAATGCTCTCCGTTCAGCCACTGAATGGTGTTTTCACCTCGATCTCGGCAGGGTTCTTTCTGTGTCAGATAACCCTACTCTTGTTGATGGTTTAAATGGTAATCTTAATGCTCTTTAATGGGAAGAGCACACCCTACTTCAGGAGGTGTAGGAGTGTGGGTCCAGGTGGATTGAAATTTGATGCCTACGGTGGAGAAAAATTGATCAACAACAGCTGCATATCACTCGCTACTTGTTTTCTTTTGCCACTTATAGGGTTGAAATTCAAGGACTCGCCATTTTGATTCTTATTTCTCCATCACCAAGGAGCCAGCGATATAATAGTTTTTGACTCCTAGTATTGATGATTTGATTCTGCCATCTTAAAAATTGAGATTCTACCAATTTGCCCCGGTCATTATATTCCTCATGGATTTTTCTGATCCTGGACTTGGGTTATTATCCAGGCTGTATTTTGTTACTTTCTAAGTTCTGTAAATCAGATTGTATGTCAAAAAGGAATTTAAATATAGCTGGATACTGTACCCAACCACGGTAGTAAGCAATGCTGGATGCACCCGGTACCTAATCTCCTCAAGGGTCTCCTTAGGAGGGACTGTTCGAGGCAACAGCAACAGAAAGTTCTAACCTTCCCACAGGGCCCAAAGGAGGGTTGCCTCGCCACTTCCCATGCAGTACAATCGTACTAGAAAATGACTATCATTTATCGGTCAGACAAGGCAAAGAAGATTTCCTTGATATCCATGATTTCTTATGGGAATACTGCTGTTGTTTCCATTGGGTGGTAAAATGGACCAATTCCTCAATAGGGAACAATGCAAAATGGTGCAAATGCAGCTGAAAAGATAGTGCAATTACGAAAAAAAAAAAAAAAAAAAAAAAAAAGTCTATTGCCTCGATGCCTCCGGCCTGTATAAGCTTCTTTTAATCGCAATTACCATCTGAACTCAATTACTAAACAACATCAGCAAAATGGATTCAATCCATAAAAGAAACACAATCTTTCTTGTATTTAGTAACCAAGTAAATTTTCTAATTCCACAAAAAAGTCATTTTAGTCTAGCATTATACTTTCAATTCATAAACAAATTCTAAAGTAACTTCAGAAATTATTAATTATCCAACAAAAAAAAGAAAAAAAAAAGTGTCACTATTCACTTAAACACACCTCTTAACTTTTTTTTTTTTTTGAAGCATAACACACCTCTACTACCTAATCAGGAAAAAAATGCTTTAGTGCATCTTCTTTGTCTTAAAAAAATAAAAATATAATCTCAGCAACTGCTATGAGCTACCAAGAACATTATGAGTTTATCTGAGTCCATAAACAGCCCAGGATGTAAAAGAACAAAATATTAGTCTTCACTGTTCTAGAACATAAAACAAGACAAACATGACATAAGCTCGTCAACCGAAAATTAGACCTCTCCCATTTTTCTAAATCTCACTCTAATTGTCTTTATGTTTTTTCTGGAAGTGTTTGTTTTCAAAGAAGATAGTAATACCCAAGCACCAAAAGTATAAGAATTACCAAAGCAGCAGGAGCAGCCCATGTCCAGTATACCGTTGCCTTCTTACGCTTTAGGATAACTTTAGGGAGTGAATCCTGAGCTCCTCTGGTCCGGTTTCTAGGCCTCACTGTGTTCTCCTTTAGTTCTTTAGTCTTTGTCTGGATTGGAGTTTCAACACTAGCATTTTCAGGTTCAATGCTTTCCAAGTTTTCTGCTTCTGTCTGCTCTTCAGAATCTGGAGTAACTCCTGCTTTCTTCTTCGACTTCTTCTCACGGTCCTAATAATAAGAAAAAAGACAATCCATAAATCTGAGATAAGAAAAGTATTTCGACTATTAGTAATGAGATAATGGAGTAAAATCTTCACATACCTTGAGTTTCTTTTCAGCTTCTTTTTGAGCTCGAACAGCTGCTTTAGCTGCTGCTTTCTCTGCCAACTTCTTCTTCCTCTCTAAAGCCGACTTAGCTTTGGCTATCTCCTCTTCCCTTTTCATTTCCTTCACTTTTGCTTGATCGATCGCCTTCACTGGCTCCTTCTGCGATTTTCCAACTGAGAAAATCTCCTCTTCTGGGTCTTCAATCTTTGCACTGATTACTGGTGCGGTTGGTTTTTTTGGTTCTTCCTTTTGGACCTTTGTAACAGGAGTTTTATCTTGCTGTGGGTGGGTCTTAGTTTCTTCCTTCGGCCGTTTTACAACAGGTTTCAATACCTCACGTTCGGCGGCTGCCGGTGGTTCTGAAACCAAAGGCTTTTCATCGGGATTTCTGATTCGTCCATCCCTACTCAATTGTCGAGAATCAAGTGAAGACAGGATTCTTTTCCCATAATCATCCCTAAAAGCCTTGCTACTACTCCATTGGGACATGAATTTCTCAACCTAAAAAGAACAGCAAAAGTAAAATGTGGATACATATAAAAACTGGATAGACTTTGCAAGAGAAAAATCTGACTGACAAACCTCGGTATTACATAAATCTTCAAGGGCAGCTATATCCTTGTTTGCAGCAAATCCTCGAGCATTGTTCAGGAGTGAGCGGTTTTGGTAAAAAGTTGAATTCTGATTACACAAAAAACACGGCAATAAAGACAAATATCAAAAAAGAAAAAAAGATCATCAAAGAATATTGAAATGACAAAGCATAATTCACTACATCGGAGAAATACAATACTATCACCCTCTACAAATTTCTAACAGAATAGGTTGTTTCAGAATCTAACTCAAGATATTTAGGATGTTGGTGCTATTTGTTAGTGACGACTTACAACGTAATCAATTGAAGACTAATCACACAAAATTTAACTCACAGTTTAGGCTCCCGAATTCCAGGAGCATCATGTGGGAAATACCACTTGAATAATAATACCACAAACTATCTTAAACCACTAGTTAATTTAACAATAAAAAATAAACGACGAACATATCAGTGTACGAATTCTGTGAGCACCCAATTAGGATCATAAGGACTTACAAGTACAGACTTCTCTCGAACAATGTAAAGGCTAGAAAAACATTTCTAAAATATGGTGATTTAATTTACAATTGAAGAAAGAAGAATACATAAAATGAAGTATACTGATCTAAATATATTCATATACCAAACTGTGAGCACTGAAACAATACCTATGAATCACTTAATGAACTAAAGTCCAACCACACAAAATTCCATCTTAATAAAGTATTGGAGATCTCTAAATCAAGGTAGAAACTTGATATCATAAAGTAAGATTGGAATCAATTTTTTGTCAAAGAACATGTTACGGATTATAATCAAAATGGGAAGGAGCCATACCCCTCCTTCACGCTGATTTTTCAGTTCACGAATATGTTCAAACTGCTTATCCCTTGACTGGCTGAGAGCATCCAATTCCTGTTGCAATTTGCTAATATCTTCATCTATGGCCTTCAGCTCATCGTCCAATATCTTAATTTTTGCCGTAATAGCTTGTCTCTCTTTTCTTACTCCATCCAAATCACCACCAATAAGCTATAGCGGAAATTACATGCACTAATTAACATCCAACATCGGAAAGTCGAAAAAATAAAGTCCACTGACTTTAATTTAAAACACGACTTACTTTGACTTGGTCCTGAATAGCATCCTTCTGACCTAATGAATCCTGAATCTTGGCCTTCATAGCAGCATTAGCAACAACCTTGTCCCTTGAACCTTCAAGTTGTTTGATTTCCCTTAGTAGATTTTTCTCCTCGACTAATGTGTTGCTCTCATGTTGGATCCTATAATTCAAGCTGCCAATCTGTATTCAAAGGTGATTCTCAGAAAATAAGCTAGAAATGCGAAAGAAGTGAAGTAGGTAAAACAGAATGCAGTCATCCTAACACAACCCAATTGCATGAAGCTTACACAATCGTTAAGCTCTTGTTCTGACGAGCATAAACCAGCACCCCTCTCGCGGTTTGTGTTGTTTGCAGTGCGCAACTGTCCCAGAGCCTCATGTAGAGGTTTCATTTCATTCCTCTTTGCATCTACAATTGTCCGATACTTTTGGTTCTCACCAATTAAAGGCTTCAATTGTGAAAACACATCCCCACGTTCGGTCTGCACACAAGAAATATAATGAAACTGAAATCTGTCATTTTTGAACGTAGATATGTATACTGTAAGTTTGAGTATCCCTAATCTACCCCTGGTCATATTGAAAAACCAAGCAAAGTTAATGCAAGATCATTAACAGAATCCAACTAATACGATATCATTAAATCGATGCTTTCTTAACCGTTGCATGCCGATTTACACGTGGTCAATTAAATCAAACAATTACATACAATTAATGAGCAAGATGTAAATTATATAATTCTAACGATAAATGGAATATCAGAATCAGTAGATGCATTTAAAACATACTCTTTTCGCCTTAATCCCTTCCAATATCTGAAAACGTGCATCATTCTTCCTGCGCAGCTCCTTTTCAGCTTGATCAATTTTCACTTTCAGTTTTGGGTCATCCAAAGGCCGAACTCTTGGGAAATAGAATGAATGAATTTGCTTAGGTTCAGGCCATTCATCAACAGCATCCTTTGGCAAGTTGGTATCTTTAACCGGTGCTTCTTCTTTCACAGGTACATCATTTCCATGAGAACCAAATTTAATTGGCTCGTCAATTACTGATCCCTGTTTCAGCTTTCCCTTTTCTTTCTCATGCACAAGAGTTTTCTCTTCTCCTTCAGTTACTTCCTTTGCAGGAACATGAGCTACATCTCCTCCCATGATTTCAACACCCATAACAACTTAGATTACAGAAATAGACTACTGCAATCTCCGATCCTGATTCATAACACCAGGTATAAAAAGATTAGTCCTTCCCCCAATAACTTTATTTCCTTACATTGGCTGCTGAAAAAAAAAAAAAAAAACTTACAACAAAATACCCTTATATGGTAAAACCATTCGAACCAGAATTTCTCTAAGCATTATAAAACCTAAGATGCAAGGAAGATATCAAAACTTTCAATAAATTCTCATCAAATAATCAAAAAACTTACATAAAATATATGGGATTCTTATCAATTATCGATTGAAATGAAAAAACTACCTTTAACTCAACAACATCCAATCTTTAAAATAACTACTGGGAAGGAAAAGCTTATAAAAGAATATCCATCTACAGATCCAAATATGATATACATATAAGAAATCACAGCAAAGGAAAATAAAGATTTTCAAGATCTCTTTAATCCCTTACCTTAAAATCGAAGACCCAAGCAGTCGATCTTTGGAGAAGAAGGATTTGGAAAAGAAGGAAATAATATAGGTCAGATCGACTGAGAAAAAAAAAGATACAAAAAAAACAAGAAAGAGAAATAAGAGTTTATAGGGCCCCGAGGGGTAAAGTGAAAATTGAGCAATTAGATATTTTCGCAAGAAATATAAAAGAAAAACAGGTATTTGAATAATTGAATCTACATTACAGGCCTCCTTATTTAAGAAAGTGAGAGAAATATAACTAATCGGGAAAAGTATGAATTTCTTGTGGGACCCAGTTAAATGGCTGACAAAAATTTTGGTAAAAACTCAAAAGAAACGTGGATATTGAAGAGAGCTTATGCTTATGTATTCAGTTTTCTTTTACAGAACTGTCAATTTTGACACATTAGTTCGATGATTACGAGGGGATTTTCGTATTCTTTCTTGATTATGCAATGAGATAGATAGAGTTATCAGATACCAGATTTGGATGAATGAAATAAGCTTTTCGGTGTAAAAGCTAGTATTGATTTTTAACTTATAACTTTATTAAAATGGAGAAACAATACATTTTGATTTATTCAATTCAAATTAAATTCAAATTAAAATAGTAATTATATATTTACTTATAAGAATAACAAAAATATAAAAATATAAGAAAGAAATCAAAATCCTATTATAATTTTAAGTATCAACTACAAATAATTCGTAAAGAGAAAGAACAAGAAACCACAAAAATACTCAATTTTTGTATATGTAGAAAAGATGAATGATGGTGTCAATCAAAATCGATTCTAACCATTTAATCTGATTGTCTTCTTTTTTGATAAGATGTGCTCCTAAAAGTAATAGTATTTTTGCCCATATTATTATAAATCCAATCGAACCCGGATGCCCTAAATCGTTTGAGTATGGATTCAAAATGATGACATGTTGAATCGAAAATAGCAAGCCACGACCCAACCATCATAGTTATCATCTCACAACGACGAGGAAAAACTGTCCCAAAACGACAAAAAATATATCGTAAGACACCAAAAACAAAATAAAAACATTTTATTCGATACTAAAATCTAAAAAGAATGAAAAGGAAAGAAAAGAGAGAGAAGAGAAAGAGAATAGAAATAAGAAATATTTTGTTTTAACTATCACGTACCGATATGGAATTGTATGCTCATATTAATAAAACTAGAGATAATTTTTTACTAGGGTAGACACCCGTATAAAAGAAGATGATCAAAACATACACATGTTGTTTTGTCAGTGCCCAGATAGTTATTTAAACAGTACCACAATTGCATGTTTTAGGAATAAAAGTGCTCTTAAAATTTTTACTACATGATAGGGAAAATTTAACATCTTTTTATTAGGCATCGTCTCATCAAAATCTTCCATAACAATCTTTTTATTGGGTCTTTAGCATGGTTTCATGAATAGCATACATCCACATCCATCTATTTATGGGTAAAGACGATTAAAGGGTAAAAAAAGAAAATAATAGGTTAGGTTAATGCTAATCAAAGTAATTCGTCTAAACCCTAAACATTTGTCCTGTAAAAGTACTTTTAAGATTCGAGAGATCAATTTGTACAAAATTGGCCCAAATAAGGAATGATCGTTCCAATCTTGTTTCGGTTACAAATGAATGAGAAGGGTTGATCTGTAGGGAGGGAAGTAGAGAAAAGTATTGAGATCAATGAGATTGAATATGTGTTTGAACTTTTATGAAGATGAAAATCAAAAAGTCTGAGTTTTTCTGAGGATGTTGTAATATGATAGCTCTATGATCATATATCCTTGCTCTCTTCTAAGATGATTATCTTGTTAGATGACTGTCCTCTTGTCAATAAGTTAAAGAACCTATCTATAACAATGGAAGTTAATACATTTTTCTCCTAAGTGGCGACAGTTGTAAAGAAGTGGAAAAGTAGAGACATGGTAATCGTGGTGAAAACCGATTCTGTCATGCTAGTCGGACTTGACGGTTGTATGACCACTATTCTATTCATCTCTTCAATTGTCGACACGACTTATTTACTTTCTCATCATGGGTGTATTGCTACACCGCACGTGTTGTAGGCCGTCAGACTAAAACCGTAATGAATATCCCTCATGTGACATGATTGATGTCTTGAACATGATTAAGTCTATTTTATAGACGTGTATTATTTGGTCAGTTGTTGACCTAGCTAGACTGTTAGTCTTAACATTTCAATGAGTTCTAGCATGTTGACTCAAAGCGTATTGACTCAATGAATATTGTAAGCAGTGATGTTTTACAGACGTAAAAAGTCTGATTGATATTGTCATTGATAGTCATGGCATATCCTCGTGCCAGCTGAGGCAATAATGCCAGATGATCTTCTTGGATTAATAAGCATAAGTCTCATGAGATTGCTGGATCAACCAAACACTAATATATATGGACCTGCATATATACATATATGTCTACAATGTTTGATATGTCAAATGAATCTGTATGAGGATCAAGTCGAATGAGCCTTAAGCGGATGATTATTAAGCAGATGATCATTAACTGTATGACCATTCATTTGTGTTAGAGTGGTCAGGTTATTTTAATTATTGGTAGCAAGACCAATTGAGGTAAAATAATAAAACCTTAATTATGGTAGATGAAGGTCGCGATAGATAAAGACCGTGATAGATGAAGACTATGATAGATGAAGGTCGTGATAGATGAAGACCGACTAGGTGGTAGAGGACCGACCAGGTGGTCTGAGCATGGGTCAGTGGTCACGGGACCATTCCTCATTGCCTTGCATGCTATATGGTCTCTATGATATTGTCTGGAAATAATATATAGAAGAGGATTTTGATGTAAAGACTGAAGACCAAAATTTTGGAAATATTAAAATAATAATATTTAAATATATTAATATAGTAGCGGGATCATTCTATATAGCTCTGCAGAGCTTATGGTTTTGGAGCTATAAGGAGACTAGGCTATTAATAGAAAGAGCAAAGAGTTGGATAGGAAGAGGGAAACCTTAAGTAAGGCTGCAATGATATAAAATAATAAAACTAGGAATAAGCAAATAGGGGAGTGGGGATCGGCCGGTTCCGGTCCCACTACTCATTTATTTATTTCCTCTGTAGCTCTTCACTCTTATTGCTCTTAACCCTTATATCATTAACGTCTTATGACCATTCATGTGTGAATAAACGAAATCTTTCGTTGATTTTCGTCGTTAGAAAATTTCAGACACAACACTTTTTGTAAAAATGTTGTAGATTCTTCATATAATGTTCGTTTTCGATGGTTAACCCCAATTTGGAATTGAAAAATCGTCAGCTATCTCTTTTCGTGGAAGGATTCAGGTTTGGAGCTCGTTTACGTCGTCAAACGGAGCAAACAACAACCTTCAAGGAATTTTTTGACAGTTTTCAGCTTTTATTTCGTCTAGGGTTTCGACTATATCTCTTAGACCGCTGCTCGGAATGGGACACCCTTTTAATATGTCGGAGTAGACGTATATGTGAACATTTGTTGTTTAGAACATTTTACCACGTTCTCTACCTATTGGAACGTTTTCCAAGGTAATAATGATGATACGTCGGAAATCAGGAAAAAGTTCATATACATAAAGACGAAATAGTAAAAAGTCAGGAAGAATTCGGGAATTTTTCAGTTGCGACTTAGTTCGATGTTTTGATCATATCTCTTAGCTCGTTTATCCGATTGATGTGATTTTTTAGTATATTATAGAGGAAATCTATAAGAAGGGTTTGGTACATAGATCATCCCTAGATCATCACCAATTGCTCCCAGCTTGCGACTTTGTATAGGGCAGTGCAATTGTTCCTGACGAGCTTGGTTAAAAGCGTCTTTTTATGTCTTTAGACCATTTACTTGTGTCTTGAATGCTTGATAATGAATCTTTATGTCATTTATTCACTTGTACTCTTAATTTTCTATGGGTGCTTGGATTTCATGTTTGGAACATCCTGACTTATGAAATTGCCATATTATGTGAAAAATAACGAAGAACAAGAAAACGAGATTGAAGGTGGTGATACAAGCATCCTTGCGGATCAAGGTGATGATGAGACCATCCATAAATTTCAAAGTCATGAGGTTGATGCTCTCGAGACCATTGTTGATGTTGAGGTCCAAGTCAGTGTCGCTCCAGAAGCCGAAAATGATACTACAGTGATTGAAGCAGATAAAATGATGATTGAGTATCCTAATACTGGTCTCCCTTTCAACCCTCCGTTTGGTGAGCCTCTCTCATATAACGTGGTAGTTGGTGGATTCAGTGTTCCTCTCAAATAAGATGAGTTATATGCATAAGTGCGGCAGAAGTATGGTCACATTGCTTCTACTGAAAAGAATGGATTTCCTTTCTTTCTGGTGGGACAGGTAGAAGCTATTGAGTGTAGTTGATGAGATGCATACTGAATCCAGAGCTACCATTTCATATGGGATATTGGATGATTGGGGAACTTCACTTGGAAACCTCTGAGAGTTATGGTTTCAATGTTGAGTGTCTTCGTCGAGAGATTGATGTTGTTATAGAGTCCCGAGCTTCCGCAGTTGCAGCTCCTTCCAGTGATTCTATTATACAAGCAGAAACGAAAATTGCAAGATTGGCGCCCCCAAGAGTTGGAGTTGGAAAAGAATGCTCTTGATGACATGAAGAAAACCTTCAATAATAGGTAGAAGCCATTATTGGCTAATTTTCCTTAGCCATTTTTATTTATTCTTTAGAACCTTTATATGCTTTGGGAGACAAAAGATTTTATTTTTGAGAGATAGAAGGCTTTATTTGGTTTGATTTTGCTTTTGTATGATTTAAACGAGTAAACGTTTAGTGAGTATGATTGCAAGGATCTTCTTTTTGGATTAATTGGGATTTCTTTAAATTAATAAAATTAAGAATTTGATTACTGAAATAGGAAATTTGATTAATGGATGCAAATGTATTGCATACGTTTTGGAGGAATTGAAATTACACATAATTTTAAGAAAAACCTTAAATATTTCAAACGTCAAATGTCTTGAACGTCAAATGCTTTAAGCTCGTATGCTTTAAGCTCAAATGCCTTAAGCGTCAACGGATTTAAGCCATTTTCTTGTATTGCTTCCTCCACTAACTTTTCTTCTGTAGCAACCAATTTGTAGTACCCACCAGTAGTAGCATTGGTAATCTTGAACGGTCCTTCCTAGTCAGAACTTGTCACAGAGTAGCGGTTGCGCTTTACTGCTTTCATTACCAAGTCGCCTACTCGAAAGGCATTAGGCTTCAATGTTTTGGCTCTGAATTTGTGTCGTTGACATGGTTTCTCCTTCATCTTCATGATAGCATTATCATTCCACACCTGTGTGGGTGTTGGCACTTTCTTGGTGGTTCTTTGGCATATGTGGGCATTCTTGTAGTGTCAAGGGAAATATCTATGATATTCGTTACCATGATTAAAAATCTTCTGAGTGATTAACGTGTCAATACGATGTTCGACTTGAAGAGGGGTTTTGTTCATCCACTTGGAAAAAATATTGTAGAGGCGAAGCTATCCATTCATAGCGCTTAGTGAGAGCAGAGTTGAGTTTTCCACCAAATTCAAGTCCCCAAGCATGAAAGGTGTGTGGGATGTTGAATAGTAAAGAAACAAATTCAGTGAGTTTTACTTGAGCACGGTATCTTTCGATGTATGATGTCGCATCCTTTCCAGGCTCTTTGTTTTTGCTATTATGTCTTGAAATTCTTCTAAGTATAGAAGATGATTATCTGTCACAGTATCCATGTGAGGTATAAGGTCATCTTCTTGAAGTGAGTGTGCTAGTGAGGATACCTTATAAGTTGCATTCTTATTGTGTGGAGCCGTGGTCATCCTAAGATCATGTTGTAACCTGGATCTTCCTTGATTATGTGAAATTTGGTTGGAGTATATACGGAACATATCTGTACTTCAAGAGTGATGCAACCATAAACATTCATGGACTTTCCTTCGGGGTCACGGATTACTGCTGGTGCATGAACAACTTCATTGTGTGGGATTCCAACTGTTCGTAGCGTTTTGACGGGGATGATGTTGATAGCATTGCCTGCAAGGTTCTTCCAAATTCAGTATTCTTGAGGGAAACGACTGCGAGAATTCCCCAGTTATATTTTTCTCCATTTTTGCCTACTTGTGCGTGTTCAGCATATGTTTTGTCTTCATTAAGTAGAGGTAGTCTTCTACCGGATACAATATGATTAAGAGCGGTGAATATATCCTTGCGTTGTGTCTTTCAGAAGTAGAGAAGCTCGCATACATGCTCCATCAGAGACTGAACTACTTGATTGGTAGGCTCTTCAGACATGGTGAAATTCCTGAAAGGGAGAGGGTTCCTCTGTACACCTTCAGTCCCTAGGTCAATTCTCCTGACTCAATCTATTTTTTGAAGATTCGCTTCAAGCCATTGCAATCACTTGTTCGGTGGTTAACGAATCTGTGGAAACGAAAATATTTAGGATCAACTATTTCTTGCACCGTTGGTGGGCGTCGAACAGGAGGTAGGTTGATTCCACCATCTTGTATCCAGACTTCCAAAAGTTCAATTACTTCTTCGACTGGAAAAGGAAAATCCGTGGCAGCTGGGGCTTCTCTTGGTTGATGTTGAGGTTGGCGTTGAGCCGGTGATGGAGAAGTTGATCAGTTGGTCTTCCGAGGTGGTCGAACTGCTGGTGCATTTGTGGCTGATTGCTTGACAGCTTCATGCAACACAGAAAATATTTGAAAGCGTAGATTCTCTAATAGAGAACGATATACTGTTATCATACCATTGATGCAGAGTTCCACCAATTGTAGTTCAGTCACATTCGGATCATGACATCTACCGCTTAAACTGATGTTCATTGCTTCGCTGAAACATCCTTCTCAAGTCCGACAAAGTGACTTGTTCAGATACAAAGAAGTATTTCCTGTAGAAGGCATTAACCATCTCGCACCAGTTGGCAATATTGTTTGGAGCAATGTTATTGTACCATGTGTATGCTCTTCTAGTGAGAGATTTGGAAAATTCTCTGAGGCGGAGGACATGATTATATTCATGTTCTCCTAGTGATTCCAAGAAGCATGAGATATGTTCACGAGCATTCCCAGTTCCATAATACAGTGAGAATAAAGGGGAGGAATATCCCATGGGAAGAGGGATCCTCTGTATTTCTGAAGGATGAGGAAGTTGGTGTTGATGAACAACAGAAAAATTTTCCTTTCTGCTACTTTGGAGAGGCGTTTCAAATCTTCGAGGGTGACGAAATTGGGCTGTTGACGATCAATGAGAATACAAACTTCATCATCGTCTTGAGCGTGACCCCTCGAAGTGTTGGCATCATGATGGGTCGATAGACCAACTTTGTTTTACCGCAAGTGTACGGTGCCAAGAATGCACACGATGGCAAGTACGGTTCGTTCCTTCAAAGAGTGTGAAAACTAATACTAATTAATATCAATAACTAACTAACCAAAACCAATATTTCAGAGATTTATGCTAATTAAAATGCTAACAAATTGAATTAAAGTAAATCTATAAGAAAATGAAGGATTTAAAAGTGTTAGGGCTACGGAACCCGTTGTAGGCTAAGCTCCACTTATGCTCTATTACAAGGTTAACTCATGTATAACAGCATACCTAGCTAGTACATGGAAAATGTGACGTTCAAGGTTTATACCTAGCTAGTACATGGAAAATGTGACGTTCAAGATTTATCGATAAAAATTACCAAATAATATGTTTGTTCTCAATCTAAGGCTATAAATACTAAGAACTATTCATACAAGACATAATTAGTCTAAGAATGTACATAATTCAATTAGTAACAAGGTTCAATGAGAATTTTCTATCAACCTAACAGTGGACTATACATGGCATGGAAATAGAAAATAAATCATTATGGAGAAAATCAAACAATTATCATTAAGCTCAAATTGGTAAAAAACCTTTGATTTAGAATACAAGCAATTAAACCTACAAGTTCATCCTTTCATCTTAATAATAGAGTTTAGCTAGACATAGCTTTCTCAGAAGCCATAGAAAATGATAAAGATTATAACAAGCTAATTGCATCGAAAACGAGTGAGAAAGCTAAACCCTTGTTTCTTCCCTCTTAACGGCGTATCTCTTGAGTCTGTGCCAACTGATATATAGCTGCTGCTGAGACTCTACACTGGACCAAATAAATACTAGCTGAAGCCCAATCCAAACACAGGCCCTGACTTCCAAGTTCAGGCCACACTGACTACAACACCAGTCTCTATTCCCTGACTCCTAGCCACAACCACCACCGATTGCAATTTCTATACCCTATCTTCTGTCCATCTAGCCACTAATCCAGCCAACATACTTCTCAACCAACACCACTGCCTCTAATCTTTGTTGTTGTAAAATCAGAATCGAGTTGTAGAGACTCAATATAGCACTGATTTCGGCCATCAAAAACATCTATGTTACAGCCTCAGATCCCATGGAAGCTTG
>JAJJMC010003557.1:1697009-1792047 GCA_023531435.1 Papaver californicum
ACATACCAGGCCAGCCACATTCAAGGTTCTTGAGCCGTCAGTAACAACAAGTGCTCTTTATCGCAAACGCCAATTAAGCGTCCGATATAGCCATTTGTCCTCCGGGTGAACGGATCCACTCATATTTTCTATAAAATGTCTAAAACAAAGTTATTAGTTAACTAAGAAGACCTAGATAGTTTAGATATAGGAGTAAAAATATAGCATTTATATGCTTATCACATCAGCAGTTGATTCAGAAGTTTTTTTAGTCTGTTCTGCTGGTGATAATTTTTCTGTAAGGGTTTTGATGAAGGTGATGACCTCCTTTTGGGTTATAGCCATATCCTATTGAGTATTGACAAGTGTTCTCTTGCATCTACATCAACTCGATCATGGTAGGCGGAGTCTGTACATCTCTGGTCTCCTCAACATGTTGATCAGAAGAAGCAGGAGTTGTAGCGTTAGTGTTGGTAACCAAAGGAGTGTTAGAGGAGTACCGGTGCTGGTACTAGTAGAGTTTACTTTAAGATTGGTTACTGAATCTGACCTAAGTTCAACCATCTTAAAATTGAGAAAATTGATAAATCTGAGAAATCAATTTTGCAACTGAGAGATTGATCTCCCAGTGTGGTCGCCAAAATGTTTGTGGGTAAACACGATTAAATGTTAAAAATGGAAAATGATGGGGGTAGGTTAATGCTAATCAGAGCAATTCTTTTAAACCTTAAACCTTTGTAGTGTAAAAGTACTTTTAAGATTTGAGAGATCAATCTGTACAAAATTGGCCTAAATCAAGGAATGATCGTTCCAATCTTGTTTCGGTCATAAAGGAATAAGAAGGGTTGATCTGTAGGGAGGTAAGAAGAGAAAGGTATTGAGATCAATGAGATTGAATATGTATTTGAACTTCTATGAAGATGAAAATCAGAAAGTCTGAGTTTTTCTGAGGATGTTGTAATATGATAGCTCTATGATCATATATTCTTGCTCTTTTCTAAGATAATTGTCTTGTTAGATGACTGTCCTCTTGTCAATAAGTTGAAGAACCTATCTATAACAATGGAACTTAATACATTGTTCTCCTAAGTGGCGACAGTTGCAAAGAAGTGGAAGAGTAGAAACATGGTGATCGTGGTGAAAACAGATTCTGTCATGCTAGTGGGACTTGACGGTTGTACGACCATTATTCTATTCATCTCTTCAATTGTAAACAAGACTTATTTACTTTCTCATCATGGGTGTATTGCTACACCGCACGTGCTGTAGGTCACCAGACCAAACCTCTAGTGAATATCCCCCATGTGACATGATTGATGTCTTGCATATGATTAAGTCTATTTTATAGACATGTATTATTTGGTCAGTTGTTGACCTAGCTAGACTGTTAGTCTTAACATATCAATGAGTTTTAGCAAGTTGACTCAAAAAATATTATGTATGTGGAGATAAGCAGTGATGCTTCATAGACTAAAGAGTCTGATTGATATTGTCATTGATAGTCGTGGCATATCCTCGTGCCACGACTATCAATGACAATATCAATCAGACTGAGAAAACAATGATACCCAGATGATCTTCTTGGATTAATAAGCATAAGTCTCGTGAGATTGTTGGATCAACCAAAGACTAATGTATATGCACCTGTATATATACATATATATCTATAATGTTTGATATGTCACATGAATCCGTATGAGGATCAATTCGAATGAGCCTTAAGCAATGATTATTAAATGTATGACCATTCACTTGTGTTAGAGTGGTCAGGTTATTTTAATTACTGGTAGCAAGACCAATTGAGGTAAAATAATAAAACCTTCATTATGATAGATGATGGTCGCGATAGATAAAGGCCATGATAGATGAAGACCGTGATAGATGAAGGCCATGATGGATGAAGACCGACTAGGTGGTAGAGGACCGACCAGGTGGTCTGAGCACGGGTCAGTGGTCACGAGACCATTCCTCATTTCCTTGCATGCTATATGGTCTCTATGATATTATTTGAAAATAATATTTAAAAGAGGATTTTGATGTAAAGACTGAAGACCAAAATTTTGGAAATATTAAAATAATAATATTTTAATATATTAATATAGTAGCGGGATCATTCTATATAGTTCTGCAGAGCTTATGGTTTTGAAGCTATAAGGAGACTATGCTCTTCATAGAAAGAGAAAAAGTTTGATAAGAAGAGGGAAACCTTAAATAAGGCTGTAATGATATAAAATAATAAAACTAGGAATAAGAAAATAAGGCCGGCCGGCTGGTGCCGGTCCCACTACTCATTTATTTCTTTCCTCTATAGCTCTCCAGTATTATTGCTCTTAACCCTTATATCATTAACGTCTTATGACCATTCATGTGTGAATGAACGAAATCTTTCGTTGATTTTCGTCGTTAGAAAATTTCAGACACAACGCTCTTTGTAAAAACGTTGTAGATTCTTCATATAATGTTCGTTTTCGATGGTTAAACCCAATTTGGAATTGAAAAATCGTCAACTATCTCTTTTCGTGGAAAGATTCAGGTTTAGAGCTCGTTTTCGTAGTCAAACGGAGAAAACAACAACCTTGAAGGAATTTTCTGACAGTTTTCAGCTTTTATTTCGTCTAGGGTTTCAGCCATATCTCTTAGAACGCTGCTCGGAATGGTACGCTCATTTAGTATTGCGTAATAGACATATAAGGGGATATTTTATATTTAGAACATTCCCATTTAGTATGCCGTAGTAGATATATAGGGGAACATTTGTTAATTAGAACATTTTGCCCGTTCTCTACCTATTAGAACGTTTTCCAAGGTGATCATGATTATACATAAAAACTCAAGGTTTCGACCTAGTATACCTTTTGCAGCTTGCTACGAAATTTCATACAAGAGTGTATGGATACTGTGATAAATCAATATTATTCATTAGGGTTTGAATATTGATATAAAGCAATTCTAAGGTTTCAGCCGGGGAATATAGCACTAAAGAAGACTCAAGTCGCTTTATACTAGTGTGTTGTATATCTAAGAGCTTAATATTTAATATATATATAGATTATCTGGTAGTATTGCAACAAGTACCAGTGATATTCTGAGAACAATTTTTCTCTCTAGTGTGCAATACATCTAGGAGCTGTCTAATCATTATAAAAGGACAATATTGCTCTATACCAGTGTGCAATACATCTAGGAGTTTTCCAATCAGTATAAAGGAGTAAGCACTGAGTCGTACAATACTAATATTGTGTATATATAAAATATTGAGAGACTATCCGGATAAAGCTCTAATATGTATATATATTTTTTCAGAAAGGCTGAAGGATTAGTGTGAGATAATGTAGCAAGGGCTTTATATTTTATTTTTTCTTGCGGAATATAAAATATGAATTATATGCTTTCTGATACCTGTTCAGTAACATAAAATTTTTTTTATTTGTTTCTACGCTTCTACCTGGGTAAATGCGATTTTACTATTTTAACCTTTGTCAAAAATCCACCATTTACACCTTCTTAAATGCAAATTTTTTCCTTGTTAGTTCTCCTATATTTGCGGATTGAATATTTTGATTAGTTAATGCAGCTAAGTATCTAGTTTTCCGCAGGTGATAACTAAAGAGTAAATGATTCCATCAGTGGCTCCAGGAATCCAACTGCAATCAGAACTGATATAAGCTTGACAAGTTAAAGGTGGTTTCCAAAAGGTTTAAGGAACAAGGATTGAAATACAACTAATTTAAGCATCCACGATAAAAAGGAATGGACAAGCTCTCCTCAAAACTACGAAAAAAATTTCATGTTTTATTACAAAGATCATTTGATTCTTACTATTCTGAATCAATTGCATAACAAAGCAGTAAGAATAAAGGAGCTACAAGTACTATTGTTTTGGCTGAATTGACCAAAAGCAAGCCAATAAATTTGACAATCTTGAATAGAGAAATATTGGAAAATATTAGTCATGATATTGAGAACACTAATAAACCAGCCTCTACTTACCACATGACAACAAACTAAAGCATGCATCGGAGTTTCTTCCTCACTTAAGCAAATGGGACAAATGTTAGAATCAATGATAATCCTTTAGATAATTAAGATTCTAACAAGTATAACATTATTAGCACATTTCCAAATGAAAAGTTTTCCCCCACCAATGATCATATCTTTCCAAATTAGATTCCACAGATACTTCATAGGTTGGGGTATAGTTCCACCTAGACAATTATAGACCAACTTACATGAAAATTTATCATTTTTAGAAGGATCCTAAGCCCTCACATCAAGAATAGAGATGGCTTGATGCAATCAAAATAATTTTCCTACAAGAAGATTGGTCAAAGTTAAGTTGTAATTTACCTAGATCCGAGGCTCGAGTATTTGGGTCAACTAAGTTAGCAACGTTAAGGGTAAGGTCTGGAATATATTTAAGATGAGATTAGCTTTGGAAGACAGATATCAAACCAAGGGTCTATGAAAAAACAATCCCCTACAATCCCCTACAATCCTATAAATAAAAAGTTGTTTTAAGGTAAAAAAAAAATGTACGGTAGAATCGTACTTTCAAGTAGGTTCGAGAGATAAAAATCGATCAGGACGAGCCTAAACCAAGAAATGGTCATTCACGTCCTGTTTCAATCACAAAAGTGGAGAAGATTGAGGTGGGTCTTAGGGGAGGGAAGCAAAGAAGGTTGAGAAACATCAATGTGATAGGTAATGAGAAGAATAAAAGGATTCGATGAGAGGAAATTTGTTTCTCCTGACCGATCGTCTTGTTTGTTCTGTTTCGAATAGATGGGAATTACCTATTTATAGTTCAAAGGAGACACAATGATTTCTCGTAAGTCGTGAAAGTTAAGGAGAGGTGGAGAAGTGATGATTATGGACATTATAGTGGGGTGGTGCCCGGAAAGTAGGAAAGACCTGTCTGACTACTACTACTCATCCTCTCAACTACTCTGTAACCTCCCACTACTTATTACCTTCTTGTTTGTAGAGGTGGTTCCACCTACGATTGCCTTAGACCGCCAGACCAATACCCCCAATGAGAATCCCCCCATATGTTATATTTGATATCTCGTAGAAATAGTAGAGTCATAAGCCACTATTGTTTTGATTAATTCAAGTTAAGTCAAATAACTTGCTAAGTCAGTGAGGCAAGTTGTGCGACTCACTAGATTGATAATTAGACTGATTAGTGTCGAGTCTAGGAATTTTAGTGGTCATGTACTTGTTTGAAATTAACATGGCATATATTTAATAGCTAAGTATTAGCTTAGAAGTGACTTATCGTAGGTCAGAGAGGCATTTGAAGCCAAATGTTGTAGAGGGCTTCTTAATCAAGGAGACCTACTAGAATTCACATTGGACCAACATTGAGAAGATATGCGTATTTTTGAGGGAAGTAGCTAGCTAAGCTAATACTAGCCTCTTAGCGTAAATAGTACTATGCTAGCTCTTTCAGTATAAAAGGCTAATGTGCCAACGTCTTAGGAATAAGACCAATATGCACGACTTCTAGTAAATATCAATTATACTAATAGCTAGGAAGCTAGTGTCAAGGAGGTCCGAAGTTAGCACTTCAATTGGATAGAATAATTAGCATTAAAGTTAATGCACTAGTGGCTAAGTCGGTAAGTATGGCTAGGGGTGTATTGGTCACTAGGAGACGTGCTATACTTGCTAGGAACATGCTCGAGATGGACGCATTGTCCACCAGGGACGCGCTAGGCTTGCTAGGGACGTGTTCGAGCTTTGCTAGGGACGTGCTTGAGGTGGACGCATTGGCCACTAGGGATGCACTGGGCTTGCTAGGGACGTGTTCGAGCTTTGCTAGGGACGTATTCAAGATGGACACATTGGCCACCAGGGATGCGCTAGGCTTGCCAGGGACGTGCTCGAGCTTTGGGAAAGTGTTCGGTGGAGCTGGGACGTATCAGTCTAGGAGCTATAGGCCTATGACACGCATCAGACTAGGAGTGCTAAGCCTATTGGATGTATTAGTCCGGAAATGCTAGGCTCATGGGATGTATTAGGCCGGGAGCGCTAGAATTATGGGACCTTCCATCCAAGGATGATGCGCTGGTATTTTGGGGTAAAAAAAAATATACTGCAAAGTGGTACTTTCAAGTAGGTTCGAGAGATCAAGCTTGAACAGGACGAGCCTAAACCAAGAAATGGTCGTTCACATCCTGTTTCAATTACAAAGATGAAAAGGATTTGGGTAGGCTTAGGGGAGGGAAACGAAGAAGGTTGAGAAATATCATAGTGTGTGAAGAAGAATGGATTCTCCTTAGAGGAATCGCTAATTTTGTAGGTTTTGGTTTTTTCAGACTGATTATATGTTTGTCTCATTCTGTCTTATTTCGAATATATGAGAATCATATATTTATAGTTTGAAGAAGACACACTGATATTCTCGTAAGTTGTGGAAGTTAGGGAGAGATGGAGAAGTGATGATTCTGGATATTGTAGTGGGGTGGTGCCCGGAAAGTAGGGAAGACATGTATGACCACTACTACTCATCCTATCGACTGCTCTGTAACTGCCCACTTCTTGTTACCTTCTTGTTCGTGGGGTTTGTGTCACCACCCACGATGTCGTAGACTGCCAGACCAATACCCTAGTGAGAATCCCCCTATTTTTTATTTGATATCTCGTGGAAATAGTGGAGTTATAAGCCACTATGGTTATGATTAAGTCAAGTCAAGTAAAATGACCAACTAAGTTAGTGAAACAAGTTATGTGACTCACTAGATTGATAATCAAACTAATTAATGTCGAGTATGGGAAGTTTAGTAGCCATGTACTTTCTTGAAAGTAATGTGGCATATTAGTGGCTAAGTATTAGCTCAAAAGCGACTTATTATAAGTCTGAGAGGCATTTGAGGCCAAATGTTGCAGAGGGATCCTTGAGCAAGGAGACCTACTAAAATTCACATAAGACTCAATTTAGGACCTATATTGATAAGAAAGGCGTATTTCTAAGGAAAGCATCTAGTAAAGATAACAATAGCTTCCTAGTTCAAATAATAATGCGTTAATTCTTTTAACATAAAATCCTAACGTGATAACGTCTCAGAAATAAGACAAATATGCATAGCCTCTAGTAAATATCAATTGTACTAGAACTAGAAAGCTAGTACCAAGAAGGTTCGGAGTTACCACTTTAATTGTATAATTAGCACTGAGGTTTTAACACAAATATACTCGTGGATAAGTCGCTAAGTATGGCTAGGGACACGTTATCCCTAGAGGCGCATTAAGTTTTTCTAGGGACGCATTGGAGCCAAGCAAGGTCATCACGAAGCTAGCAGGGTGTCATGGATCTAGGGAAAGAGCGTCACAACTAAGCAAGGGCGTCACAAGCCAAGAAAGGGGCATCAACGCCAAGCAAGGGCGTCATCGCCAAGAGCAAGGGCGTCAGTGCCAAGAGAAAGAGCGTCAGCGCCAAGGGCGTCACAAGCCAAAACCAAGGGCGTCACGCTAAGGGTGTCACAGGCCAAGAGCAAGGGCGCCATAGCTTTGTAAGCACATAAGCCGTTAGGGTTAGCGCATTTGGCACTTAGATTAGGATTTGCACTTTCGTTCTAGGGTTTAGGTGCCAAGGTGATGATACGTTGGCTAGGGACTTATTAGGCTAAAATGTGCTAGCTAAGACCATTTTAGGTTAGTTAACATTTCTCAAATGCTAGGGTTTAGCCCTAGGAAAGTTAACGCCTTTAGCGCTAATATGGCTAATTGGTGTCAATGCGATGCTAAGTCAAATTGCTAGTGCTAACTTGGCACTGATAAGAGAGAAGGCTAGGGCTAGCCTAGTTAAGAGGTTCAAATCGTCTTTTATGGCATTACTTCTTGATTATGGTGCGTCCAAGAGGAGTGACGCATTATTTATGGCTTATATTTAAGCAAAATGCTATGACAACATATTTAAGCAAAGTGCTATGATAACATATTTAAGCAAAGTGTTATGATAGCATATTTAAGCTCAGAGGAGCAATTTGAGATGAGTTTGTTGAAAAAGAAGCGTTAAGATAAACTGTTATTTTAGGATTTAAGCATTATCTATTCCCGAATTTCGTAGATATTACCCGAACATCGATGCACGCTCGAGACAAGTTCAAAAAATTCAACCGTGGAATTTTATGCGACTTGAGACTAGTTTGATATGTCATGAATATTGTGAGTACTGAGGAGGATACAAGGCAAGTTTTGAATGTTTGTAGTTTTTTAGAGAAGACTTAAGTTTGCTCTAAACTAGTGGGCAACCCTGATAGACACATTTTTGTGTCTAATTTGCGCTCGATTATCTATTTTGATAGTGTTCGATTTTGTACTTTTTATTATTATTATTTTTTGTTTTTGTAGGTACTTTGAGAAATAAATATTTGCGGAAAAATCAGCTCGAAAAGTGATAAAAGCACCCGAAAATTACTAAAGGCACCCCGGGAGAATTGATAAAGACACCCAACTCTTGGATTGGGGACACCCCTTCTTTGAATTTGAAACCGAAAATGGAGGGAAGACTTTGGTTGCGTGAGAAAGTTTCTGTATGATTCTGTTTTAAGGATTTTAAACGTGTTCTTGGTATCTCAAATTGTTCAAAAAAAGATAACAAACACGTCAAGTAGGATTAATTCTGCCGAAAAAAATGGTTGTCAGTCAAGATTTTTGCCGGTGAATCTCTTTTCACCCGGGAATTGGTTTAAGGGATTTAGAGTATGATTTGAATAAGTTTTGGGAGTCCTTATCGGTTAAGAAGGATTTCTAGGGTTTACTAATGCTATATAAAGCAAAGAGAGTCGAAGAGAACGCGGGGGGTGGGGGTGGGGGGGGTGGGGTAAGAGCCGTAGCAGAGAATTATTTTTTAGGAAAAACCGAGTTCTGCTGGTAAAGAAGAAGGTGAAGGCACCCACAAGTTGGATTGAAAGGAAATTGATAGACACATTTTTGTGTCTAAATTGCGCTCGATTTTCTATTTTGATAGTGTTCGATTTTATACTTATTATGATTTTTTATGTCTTTGTAGGTATTTTTGAGAAATAAATATTGGTGGAAAAATCGGCTCGAAAAATTACTAAAGGCACCCAGCAAGATTGATAAAGACACCCACAAGTTGGATTGGTGGCACCTCCCTTTTGAATTTGAAACCGAAAATGGCGGGAAGAAGTATTATTACGTGAGAAAACTCCTATGAGTTGGTCTGTACGTGTTTTTAGTGATTTGGGGTAATTCCAATTCACCCAAGTGAAGTTAATCAATCAGAATATCACCAACACATGTCACCAGAGTGTTTTAGCCGGAAAAATTGGCCACCTGAATGAATCTGGACGGAAAAAAAAGAGTTCTTCTCTGTTTCGGATATCACAAGATTTGAGAGTGATTTGGACTTGTTCTTTGAGTCCTTATCGGTTATAAAGGGTCTCTAGGGTTTACTAACCCTATAAATACCAAAGAGAATCGAAGAGAAATCTATCGGGAGTAGCCGCAGCAAAGAAAAAAATTCCAGGAAAAACCCGAGTTCTGCTGGTGAAGAAGAAGGTGAAGAACATAAGTCTCCAGAGGAGTGTCGCTGATACTGTCACTAATACAGTCCCTCAAGCAGTCCTATTTCTGAAGCACTACAAGTCCGTTCTTTTCTGCTGTTCCCTTTTCCTTCTTCTGTAACACAGAGAAATTCTTATGATGATTCAAGTTCTTTGTCTTGGAGGGATGCCCTAAAGAAGATGCAACCTAGTAGTCCTTGTAATGAACCTATTATGCATCTAGAGGAATCACACGAGCTGTTTCTATCTAGTACTCCTTATGATCCATCTGTTTCTCTAGAAGAATCCCTCAAGCAGTTAGCTGAGAATACAAATAGGTTTATATTACGTTGGGGGGGGGGGGGGAGAATTAGTAGTCCAACTCTTTCTCTAGACGAATCCCTAAAGCAGTTGGCTGAGAATACAAATAGATTTACATTAAGTGTAAATGAAAGTCTTGCAAAGAATAATATTGCTCAAAATAATCTTAATTTCCAATATAGTGCTACCCTTGATAGTTATTCACCTAGTCAAGAGGACGAGGATAGAATTGGTAATACTACTTATTTAGACGAGGTTCAAACATCTTTATATTATTATGATGATGAGGATAGTATTGGTGAAGAACTTGAAATATACAGGAAGAGTGATCAAGAAATTGTCACTCCAATTGTGCTTCATGATGATAGTGTTATTTCTGGTTCAAATCCAAATAATTTTAATGATTATTCACCCATTCAAAAGGAAGAGGATTTGACTAGAGATACCACTATTTTAGACGATGTAGAATTTTCTTGTTTTGAAGTCGATAATGGTTTAAAGGAACGGGTTTATCCTGAGAATACTGTTTTAGAATCCAACGATTTAGAAACAATAGTCTTAGATAACAAAGATAGACTCGTAGAGATTTTAAATATGAGTGAGGATGCACCATTTGATTATAACCTTGAAGAAGCAATTGACCATTTTCGGGAATCTGACGATCTAGAAATTAGGGAAATCGTGACTAGTCTATCTAAAGACACTGAAAACTCTAAGTTTGGGGGTGAATATCATTTTACTTGTGCTTTACATTTAACTCTTAGAAAGGTCCCTAACTTGGGACTTGACATTTTCACCTCTACCATTTTACAAGATCATCTTCAAACTAGATTTCCTGAGACTGTTGATGTCCAGAAAGAATTTCAGTTGTTAGAAACCCATCCTCTGGTCGATGTGGTTTACCTAGGAATTAATACCAAGATTGACTTTGTTTTCCCACCAAAATATTTTCTTCAATATGTGGGAACGTATGAATTTCAAATGTGTCAGTTATTAAGTTTTGAGTATTAGTGAACAGAAGAAGGAAAAGGGAACAGGAGAAAAGAACGGACTTATAGTGCTTCAGAAATAGGACTGCTTGAGGGACTGTGTTAGTGACAGTATCAGCGACACTCCTCTGGAGACTTATGTTCTTCACCTTCTTCTTCACCAGCAGAACTCGGGTTTTTCCTGGAATTTTTTTCTTTGCTGCGGCTACTCCCGATAGATTTCTCTTCGATTCTCTTTGGTATTTATAGGGTTAGTAAACCCTAGAGACCCTTTATAACCGATAAGGACTCAAAGAACAAGTCCAAATCACTCTCAAATCTTGTGATATCCGAAACAGAGAAGAACTCTTTTTTTCCATCCAGATTCATTCCTGTGGCCAATTTTTCCGGCTAAATCACTCTGTTGACGTGTGTTGGTGATATTCTGATTGATTAACTTCACTTGGGTGAATTGGAATTACCCCAAATCACTAAAAACACGTACAGACCAACTCATAGGAGTTTTCTCACGTAATAATACTTCTTCCCGCCATTTTCGGTTTCAAATTCAAAAGGGAGGTGCCCCCAATCCAACTTGTGGGTGTCTTTATCAATCTTGCTGGGTGCCTTTAGTAATTTTTCGAGCCGATTTTTCGACCAATATTTATTTCTCAAAAATACCTACAAAGACATAAAAAATCATAATAAGTATAAAATCGAACACTATCAAAATAGAAAATCGAGCGCAATTTAGACACAAAAATGTGTCTATCAATTTCCTTTCAATCCAACTTGTGGGTGCCTTCACCTTCTTCTTTACCAGCAGAACTCGGTTTTTCCTAAAAAATAATTCTCTGCTACGGCTCTTACCCCACCCCCCCCACCCCCACCCCCCGCGTTCTCTTCGACTCTCTTTGCTTTATATAGCATTAGTAAACCCTAGAAATCCTTCTTAACCGATAAGGACTCCCAAAACTTATACAAATCATACTCTTAATCCCTTAAACCAATTCCCGGGTGAAAAGAGATTCACCGGCAAAAATCTTTACTGACAACCATTTTTTTCGGCAGAATTAATCCTACTTGACGTGTTTTGTTATCTTTTTTTGAACAATTTGAGATACCAAGAACACGTTTAAAATCCTTAAAACAGAATCATACAGAAACTTTCTCACGCAACCAAAGTCTTCCCTCCATTTTCGGTTTCAAATTCAAAGAAGGGGTGCCCCCAATCCAAGAGTTGGGTGTCTTTATCAATTCTCACGGGGTGCCTTTAGTAATTTTCGGGTGCTTTTATCAATTTTCGAGCCGATTTTTCCGCAAATATTTATTTCTCAAAAATACCTACAAAAACACAAAAAAAATAATAAAAAGTACAAAATCGAACACTATCAAAATAGATAATCGAGCGCAAATTAGACAGAAAAATGTGTCTATCAGGGTTGCCCACTAGTTTAGAGCAAACTTAAGTCTTCTCTAAAAAACTACAAACATTCAAAACTTGCCTTGTATCCTCCTCAATACTCACAATATTCATGACATATCAAACTAGTCTCAAGTCGCATAAAATTCCACGGTTGAATTTCTTGAACTTGTCTCGAGCGTGCATCGATATTCGGGTAATATCTACGAAATTCGGGAATAGATAATGCTTAAATCTTAAAATAACAGTTTATCTTAACGCTTCTTTTTCAACAAAATCATCTCAAATTGCTCCTCTGAGCTTAAATATGCTATCATAGCACTTTGCTTAAATATGTTATCATAACACTTTGCTTAAATATGTTGTCATAGCATTTTGCTTAAATATAAGCCATAAATAATGCGTCACTCCTCTTGGACGCACCATAATCAAGAAGTAATGCCATAAAAGACGATTTGAACCTCTCAGCTAGGCTAGCCCTAGCCTTCTCTCTTATCAGTACCAAGTTAGCACTAGCAATTTGACTTAGCATCGCATTGGCACCAATTAGCCATATTAGCGCTAAAGGCGTTAACTTTCCTAGGGCTAAACCCTAGCATTTGAGAAGTGTTAACTAACCTAAAATGGTCTTAGCTAGCACATTTTAGCCTAATAAGTCCCTAGCCAACGTATCATCACCTTGGCACCTAAACCCTAGAACGAAAGTGCAAATCCTAATCTAAGTGCCAAATGCGCTAACCCTAACGGCTTATGTGCTTACAAAGCTATGGCGCCCTTGCTCTTGGCCTGTGATACCCTTAGCGTGATGCCCTTGGTTTTGTTTTGTGACGCCCTTGGCGCTGACGCTCTTTCTCTTGGCACTGACGCCCTTGCTCTTGGCGACGCCATTGCTTGGCGTTGATGCCCCTTTCTTGGCTTGTGACGCCCTTGCTTAGTTGTGACGCTCTTTCCTAGATCCATGAAACCCTGCTAGCTTCGTGATGAACTTGGTTGGCTCTAATGCGTCCCTAGAAAAACTTAATGCGCCTCTAGGGATAACCAAAACCTGGGGGAACCTGAGGGTTACTAGTCTGACCTTGATTTTGTCCCTTAGACCAAGAAAAATTTGGATGGTTTCTCCAACCAGGGTTATATGTTTCTGAATATAGGTCAAACTTCTGACAGTTATCATATCTAGTGTTATTGTAAAGAGCATGGGCTTGCTCTTCAACAGTATGTCCTTCCCTATGTGACTTGGGTTCTATTCCACAACTAGATTGACTTAATTCTAAGGCTTCTAACCTTTTTGCTATAGCTACAAATTTGGCATCTGATTCAAGAATTCCACCTAATCTATTGATATTACCTCTGCTCAATTTTTCTCTGGGGTTCCTTACTACATTCCAATTGATGGGTCTTTTCGGAAATTTGATGCAAAAATTTCGTTGCCTCATTAAAAGTTTTACTCTCTAAACTCCCTGAACACAATGACTCAACCATGATCGATGTTGGATAATCTAGCCCTTCATAAAGGATCTGGACTAGTATTTGTTCTTCTAAACCGTGTTGGGGACATTGTGTTACTAATTCGTTGAACCTTTCCACGTACCTATACAAAGATTCTCCTTCTTGTTGCCCAAATGTGGAAATTTCTTCCCTAAGAAATGATATTTTGTGTCTAGGGAAAAATTTAGATAAAAAGGCAGCGGTAAGTTCTTCATATGTCTCGATGGATTCAGATGGCAAACTATATAACCAAGATTTAGCCTTGTCTCTTAGGGAAAAAGGAAATAACCTAAGTTTCAAAGCTTCATCAGACATGTTGTGAATTCTTAGGGTACTACATATTTCTTCAAAATCCCTAATGTGAAAGTAAGGGTTAAGAAGAGTGGGAGCATCTGTATGGTCCCAGGTTTGAACTCATAGTTTGCTTGAGTTTCATCTAACTTAATAGCTGATGGACGAAAAGTCCTAGTCGGGTTCATCAAAGCTTTTATAGTTGTCATTGCCGACACTATCAAAGGAGTAACTTCTTCATACAAAGTCAAGTTTTCAAAATCAAAAACAAGGCCCTCAAAAGAAGAGTCTTCGAGGTTCTCGTTTCCAGGGACAAAACTACTAGGCTTGTCACTAGTTAAGCGAACTAGAGCGTCTCTTTTCCAAGTCCGCTTGAAGAGCGATCTTAGCATACACTAAATAAAAACTAAAAATAAATAAATCCTAAACTGAAGGAAATTCTAACAATCACAAGCAAGGCTGACTCAACCAAATCAAACCTATTAAATCTAGCAAACAAAAAGCATGATGGCTCCACTTAGATTGTTTCTAGACCAGCTTCTATTCTTTCAAAAGGAAACTAGTTACAATTTTAGCAAACCTCTTGGAACAGTCCGAATTAGATCAAGTCAAAGAGAAACAGGATAAGCTCTAAGGAGCTTTGATAACCTTGTATCTTTGGCACTTTTCCCTGGGTTACAAGGCGACTCTAATCAACTTAAAATAATCTTCTTGAACTTCGAGTTCTGCTAACAAAATAACCAATACAGTCCTTTTGAATGATTTTCCAATAAGCTCGTTACCCTATCGGTCTCTTTCTAGTCAAAATTTTAAGGTTTAGGTTCGCGTTTGGTAACGTGTTCCTAAAGCGGGCAAGAAGGAAACGCTGATGAAATCCGAGTCTTTATCTTGTATGGCAAGTTCTTGCCCTTTACTAGAAAATTAAATCCGTTTTCAGTTCCTCAACATATATACATACGAAGGAATACAGTAAACCCACTTGCAGGGGATTCGTGGGTTGATCGAGTCTTACCTCCCGTACCAGACGGGGGATGAATCGGTTGTGGTCGACTCGATCCACCGACTCCTGTGTCAGTGTACGAACCCGAGGGGCCGAGACAATATCGTAATTGTCGTCCTTCCCTGTAGCAGTTTATATTTAATAATACCCTTCCGTAGGGTTTAAAAATAAATAAAGTGTTCAAAGTCCCAAAAATAATGTCCAAAAAGTGTCCAAAAAAAATAAAATAAAAATTACAGAAATGATAAAAATCCTAATACACTTTCCTAAACAAATAAAATCTAATTAAAATAAAATGAAATCTAATTAAGAAAAATCTTCATCTTCTTTTTCGTTCTTTAAGCTTTAACTTTTAACTTCAAGTCTTTAACTTTAATTTCAAGTCTTTGGCTCACTTTCTTTTCGATCCAAAATCCAACCTGTAGCAAAAAGAGAAATACCAAAAGCAACGTAAAATAGAACAAAGTAAAATCATGAAACTAAAAATAAAAACCTAAAAATAAATCTAAAACTCTAAACCTAAAAACAAATCCGCGTCGGCGGCGCCAAAAATTGATGTAATTTTAATATAGTGGTAAAAAGGGTTTGATTCTCGGACTTGTAAAGAATTAATTTCTAGACCTAATTTTTAATAACAAAAAATAAAGAGAATTAAAACAATTTGATTTAAAAATGGATGAAGAAAAACAAGGGATTAAGATTCCACCATTCACCAATACTTCACAAACAACATCTAACAATCCTTATTTTCAATTTAATCTAAATATGCCAAAGATAGGTTTTTGAGAGAATAATTGTTAATCCAGAGCATGAGACATCAAGAGTTTAAAAACCAAGTATGACCCATCAGAAGAAAACATAATTATTTGAGAAAAACCATTTTTATAATTTTAATTCAAGCAATTAATAATAAAAGAATTATAGAATAAATATAATTAAAATAGAAGTTACCACAATTATTGGATGAACGGCTTCCTCCGTCGCCCCAGTGATGGTGATTAGCTCATTGTAATGGAAACACACTCAAAATATAGTTTCATTGCTCAAAAAGTGCTACAATGGTTAAAAAGAAGTAACACATAAGTTATGATACGCTTAAAAGCGTTACAGTGAATGGTTCTTAGTGTTACAGGAGAAGTAAAAGGAAACAGGTGAAAAGATCGGACCTTTAACGCAATAAAGAAACAACTGTTCTAGCAGCTGAATCTACGACTGAAACAGAGACCGAATCAACGACAGTTTCCTTTCTCCTTTTGTTCTTCAGCGTGTTCTTCCTCTTCAGCAACAGCAAAAAACTCAGTTTTTCTGTCAATTTTTCGGTGATTTCTGGTGGCTTCTCCCCTCTTTTTCTTTGCTTCTCTTTGATATATATAGTATTAGTAAACCCTAGAAACCCTTGTGAACCGATAAGGATCCAAAAACAAATCCAAATCAAACTCAAATCTCGTGCAAAACCGAAACAGAGAAGAACACTTCTTTTCCCGTCCAGATTCATTCATGTGGCTAATTTTTCCGGCTAAAACACTTTGTTAACGTGTGTTTATGATATTCTCGTTATCTAATTCACTTTGGGTGAGTTTTAATTACCCAAAACCACTGAAAAAACGTAACAGAAGTTTCTCCCGATGGAAATTTAGGTTTCCCGCCAAACTCGGACTTTCAAATTCAAAGGAGGGGGTGCCTTGATCACTTCTCCTCGGGTGCCTTTTTCAACTTTTCGTGCCGATTTTTCCACAAATATTTATTTCTCGAAAATACATACAAAGACATAAAAAGCCATAATAAGATTCTGAGTGTAATCGAGTGTAATTTAGGCACAAAAATATGTCTATCAACCGTTCACCTTAGTCACATTTTTGTGTCTAATTTGCGCTCGATTATCTATTTTGATAGTGTTCGATTTTGTACTTTTTATGTTTATGTAGGTATTTTTGAGAAATAAACATTTGCGAAAAAATCGTCTTGAAAAGTGATAAAGGCACCCAAAATATTACTAAAGGCACCCAGGGAGAATTGATAAAGGCACCCAACTCTTGGATTGGGGACACCCCTTCTTTGAATTTGAACCGAAAATGGCGGGAAGACTTTGGTTGCGTGAGAAAGTTTTTGTATGATTCTGTTAACCGAGTTTTAAGGATTTTAAACGTGTTCTTGGTATCTCAAATTGTTCAAACACTCAAAAGATAACAAAACACGTCAAGTAGGATTAATTCTGCCGAAAAAAATGGTTGACAGTCAAGATTTTTGACGGTGAATCCTTTTTCACCCGGGAATTTCTTTAAGGGATTTAACGTATGATTTGGATAAGTTTTGGGAGTCCTTATCGGTTAAGAAGGATCTCTAGGGTTTACTAATGCTATATAAAGCAAAGAGAGTCGAAGAGAAAGTGGGGGGAAGAGCCGCAACAGAGATTTTTTTTAAGGAAAACCCGAGTTCTGCTAGTGAAGAACATAAGGCGCTCAAAAAGTGTCGCTGATACTGTCGCTAGTACTGTAGCTGACGCAGTCCAAGTCCGTTCTTTTCTCCTGTTTACTTTTCCTTCTTCTGTAACACAAAGAACACTTCTCTGTAACGCTTATAGGCGTCTCTGTTCTCCTGTGTTACTATTGTTTCACCGTTGTAAGCACTTTTTGAGCTATGAAATATTTTTGAGGGTGTTTCAAATACAATGAGTTAATCACCATCACTGGGGCGACGGAGGAAGCTATTTCTCCAATAATTAAGTGGTAACTTCTATTTTATCTATTTTTTTACAATTTTTTTATTATTAATTGCTTTGAATTAAATTGAAAAAAATGGTTTTTATCAAATAATTGTGTTTTCTTTTGATGGGTCATGCTTGGTTTTAAACTTTTGATACCTCATACTTTCGATTTACAATTATTCTTTCAAAAACCTAACTTTGGCAATATTTAGAATAAGTTGAATACAAGAATTGTTAGATTTTATCACTTGAAATATTGGTTAGTAGTGGAATCCCTAACCCTAGTTCCTCGCATCAATTTTAAATAAACTTTGTTTTAATCTTGTTTATCTTTAGTCATTAAAAATTAGGTCTAGAAATCGAATCTTCACAAGTCTGAGAATCAAACCCTTTTTACCACTATATTAAAATCACATCAAACCCATCTAGGAGCTTGAAACTTATTATGTAGAGGTTATAGACTACATTGTTAGCATGGAATGCTTGTAGCCTTTTGTAGAGACCGTATCCTCAATTCGCTTGCGGAATAATAGGAGGAATACAAGATTTCGTGTTTTGAGGTGAAGTCAGAGGTATGCACACGAGTATGTGCGGATATTTCTATGTTCCTGCAACTAGGAAGAAAAGCGATTTTACAATTTTAACCCTTGTCAAAAACTCACCATCTACATTAAGTCCCATCCTTAGTGAGGAACAATAATGTTGCACAGTAAGCATTAGATGGTGACAGTATGCTTATAATTATTACATATGCATAATTTTAATTTTAAGAGTAGAAGAACATATACTTAGATTCTGGCTTCCAAGTACTGGAATAAGTGCCCCTTAGTGTGAGTCTTAGCTGTGATTAGTAGATTCCCACATTCTTTCCCGGAATTTCCAATTCATGAGCCAAGGGAAATGTACCTGGGTTGAACTTCTGATCCAGTCACGTTGGTTGAACAGCTACCAGCAGGATTATAGAGAGTACGTCTATGAAGAGACCCATTGGTCAGGGAAGAAACTTGGTTGGCTCTGTCTTACCCGAGATTGAGGAAAGCGAGTACTTCTTTCTGAGTAGTAGCCATGTCTACTTGAGTTCTGGCAAGGAATTCTTACCTCTTCATCAGATCAGCTATGTTGATTGGAATTTGAGTATTGTCGATGTCTTCAGTGGTTTTGTTGCCGAGAGGAAGTGTAATAGTAAAAATAGTACAAGAGGTTTAGTAGCAATAGGGGTGTTTTAAAAATCATCACCACCAGTACTCTCTGAACCAACATTAGGAGTTGTAACTGCTCCAGACCTAAGATCCACCATTTTTGAAATGGCTGAAAATTGGCTTTTATAATCGATAGGTTGATCCCCTACTGTGGTCGCCAATTGTTTTGGGGTAAAAACAAATATATTGCAAAGTGGTACTTTCAAGAGCCTCTAATAAATATCAATTTTACTAGAGCTAGGAAGCTAGTACCAAGAAGGTTCAGAGTTACCACTTCAATTGTATAGTTAGCACTGAGGTTTTAACACAAATATACTCGTGGCTAAGTCGCTAAGTATGGATAGGGACGCGCTATCCCTAGAGGCGCATTAAGTTTTTCTAGGGATGTATTGGAGCCAAGCAAGGTCGTCACGGAGGTATCAAGAGCATCATGGAGCTAGGGAAAAAGCGTCACATCCAAGCAAGGACGTCACAAGCCAAGGCAAGGGCGTCAGTGCCAAGAGAAAGGGCGTCAGCGCCAAGGGAATCACAGTCCAAAAGCAAAGGCGTCACGCTAAGGGTGTCACGGGCTAAGAGCAAGGGCGCCATAGCTTTGTAAGCACATAAGCCGTTAGGGTTAGCGTATTTGGCACTTAGATTAGGATTAGCACTTTCGTTCTATGGTTTAGGTTCCAAGGTGATGATACGTTGGCTAGGGCCTTATTAGGCTAAAATGTGCTAGCTAAGACCATTTTAGGTTAGTTAACACTTCTCAAATGCTAGGGTATCCCTAGGAAAGTTAGCGCTTTTAGCGCTAATATGGCTAATTGGTGCCAATGCGATGCTAAGTCAAATTGCTAGTGCTAACTTGGCACTGATAAGAGAGAAGGCTAGGTCTAGCCTAGATGAGAGGTTAAATGCGTCTTTTATGGCATTGCTTCTTGATTGTGGCGCGTCCAAGAGGAGTGGCGCATTATTTATGGCTTATATTTAATCAAAGTGTTATGATAGCATATTTAAGCTCAGAGGAGCAATTTGAGACGAGTTTGTTGAGAACGAAGCGTTAAGCTAAAGTGTTGTTTTGGGACTTAGGCATTAGCTATTACCGAATTTGGTAGATATTACCAAAACATCGATGCACACTCGAGACAAGTTCAAGAAATTTAGTCGTGGAATTTTATGCGACTTGAAACTAGTTCGACATGGCATGAATATTGTGAGTATTGAGGAGGCTACGAGGCCAGTTTAGAATGTTTGTATATTAGGTTTTATGGTTCATACTCAAGAATTTCATGTTTGAGATATTCTGACCTAATATGCCTGTAACCTCTCTACTTTTAGGGGTGGAATGATCAAAATGATAGAGCTAGGCTTGTTAGAGATGGAATAAGAGTTACCGTTAATTTTGATGTGGATAGTGTACCTATCCATACTAAAAACCATATGAGGGCTCCCATTTGCGTATTTGTTGAGGATGATTCTCCTACTGACGTTGATATGTTGAATGGTAGTGTAGCAGGGGATGTGCGAGTTGAGTATCCTAATGCTGGTATTATTGTTGATTTCTATTTGTTAGGACCCTCCCAGGGTACTTACGTGATAGGGGGTTTCACCATTCTGTGGGTTTATGTTGATTCGTAATGATCCATCTCCCTCAGAGTGAAATTTGAATCGTCCTCGAAATGGGAAAAAGTTGTTGATGAAGCTGAGAATTCTGATCTTAGTATTGCATGGATTTGTCGTTATTTGGGAGATGCACGAGAGCGTGAAAGTAGGTAGCACCTTGCTGAAGGGACTGGTACCAGAGTGAAGTTACTGGTACCGGAGTGAAAGGGACCGGTACCTGAGTGAAGGGACTCATACCAGAGTGAAAGGGTTTGGTACCTGAGTGAAGGGACTCGTACCAGAGTGAAAGGGTTTCCTCATGAAAGGCAAATTTTGAGAACATCATAGATGGCTTTGGCTTTTGTTGTTGTAGAGTTTTGTCTGGGACTTGGAGCAGAGCTTGTCTATGGTCTGGTGTAGATGCTAAGTCTGGAGCTGGAGTTGAGGCTGATAGTGAACGTTCGATTTGTGACGCTTGCTGAGATGAGGCCTCGCTCTTGAACCTTTCGTTCTGACAGGACCTCATAGATGATTCGATGTTGTAATACTTACTGACCGGACGGACGATCCAACAAATACCTTTACGACTTTTGGACCCTGAATCGGCATATATAGTTACCAGGATGTTCGTCGTTCATCTGGAACAATCTTTTCAGATATGAACATTATTTTATCCCCCATTATAGAGGGATAATAATGAGAGATATATCCCCTTGGTGAAATGATCTTTTGGATGGCGAGAGGGTAAAAGTTTGGTGTTAATGAAGTGAGACTGGTCCCTTTTTGCCTTCAAATCATAAAAGTCCTTTTCAGGTCTTCATGGGCGATAAGGTTGGATTGTTGGCTCCTTGGTAGTCCTCTTTGAATGCATATCTCGTTATCATCTTGAATATTGATTCTGGTACAGTTGACGTTGGTAGGCTTGGAATCGTTGCTTGATGCAACTGGTGACGGATCTATTCTGAGAAAAGTTGTTCGTTAGAGTTTTGAGGCAAGTGAGTACCTGTCTTGAGTGGTAACCATGTCTTTCCGTATTCTGGAAGGAACTTTCATCTTTGCATCAGGTCGACCATGCTGAGTGTCGTTTGGGTGTTCATGGTGTTTTCAACCATAATTTAATAAGAAAGTCGGAGGTGAGTAACCTCCCGGAAAAGGGATCCTTTGAATTTCAGGCGAGTATGGAGGTTGGTGTTGATGGACCGAGGATGAGTCCTCCTTGCCATGGTTTCGAAGGAGCATGCCCATATCTTCATTGGTAACAAAATCGTGTTGTTGGTACCTCTACGGTGGGTAATCAAGAATGATAAGAACTTCATTGTTCCTTTGAGTCTTTGACGTGTCGGCGTCAGTGGTTGCTGTGAGGTTAGTCTTGGTTTTCTCTGTCAGGTAATGATGTTGTTCCAGGGATAGTCGCTCGTCAAGGTCTTGAGGCAAGAAAGTACTTCCTTCTGAGTAGTGGCCATGTCCACATGAGCTCTAGCAAGTATTTCTTGTCTCTTCATCAGATTAGCCATGCTGGGAAGAACTTGAGTATTCTCGGTGTCTTCAGTGGTCTTATTACCTAGAGGAGGTGTGGGAGTTGTGCCTGTAGCAGTATTGGTGTGAGAGGATTGGTAGCAGGAGGGGTGTTTTCAGAATCACCCCCTTCGGCACTACCAGAACAGACGATAGGAGTTGTAACCGCTCCAGACCTAAGATCTACCATTTTTAATAACTGAAAATTTATTTTTGTAATTGAGAGGTTGATCTCCCACTGTGTTCACTAATTGTTTTATGGTAAAAAAAAATGTATGGCAGAATCGTACTTTCAAGTAGGTTCGAGAGATAAAAATCGAACAGGACGAGCCTAAACCAAGAAATGGTCGTACACGTCCTGCTTCAATCATAAAAGTGGAGAAAATTGAGGTAGGTCATAGGGGAGGGAAGCAAAGAAGGTTGAGAAATTTCAGTGTGATAGGTAGTGTGAAGAAAAAAAGGATTCTCTGATAGGAATCGCTAATTCTGTATGTTTTGTTTCTCCTGGCCGATCGTCTTGTTTGTTCTGTTTCGAATAGATGGGAATTATCTATTTATAGTTCAAAGGAGACACACTGATTTCTCGTAAGTCATGGAAGTTAGGGAGAGGTGGAAAAGTGATGATTATGTATATTCTAGTGGGGTGGTGCCCAAAAAGTAGGAAAGACCTGCCTGACCACTATTCCTCATCCTATCAACTACTCTGTAACCGCCCACTACTTATTACCTTCTTATTTTTAGAAGTGGTGCCACAACCCATGATTGCTTTAGAACGCCATACCAATACCCCAATGTGAATCCCCAATGTGTTATATTTGGTATCTCGTGGAAATAGTGGAGTCATAAGCCACTATTGTTTTAATTAAGTCAAGTTAAGTCAAATAACTTGCTAAGTCAGTGAGGCAAGTTGTGCGACTCACTGGATTGATAATCAGACTGATTAGTATCGAGTCTGGGAATTTTAGTGGTCATGTACTTGCTTGAAAGTAACATGGCATATATTTAATGGCTAATTATTAGCTTAGAAGTGACTTATCGTAGGTCTGAGAGGCATTTGAAGCTAAATGTTGTAGAGGGCTTCTTAAGCAAGGAGACCTACTAGAATTCACATAAGATTTGATATTGGACCAACATTGAGAATAAAGGCGTATTTCTGAGGGAAGTAGCTAGCTAAGCTATTACTAACGTATTAGCGTAAATAATACTATGCTAACTCGTTCAGTATAAAATCTAATGTGCTAACGTCTTAGGAGTAAGACCAATATGCACAACTTCTAGTAAATATCAATTATACTAGGGCTAGGAAGCTAGTGTCAAGGAGGTCTGAAGTTAGCACTTCAATTGGATAAAATAGTTAGCATTAAAGTCAATACGCTAGTGGCTAAGTTGCTAAGTATGTCTAGGGGCGTATTGGCCACTAGGAGATCCTCTAGGCTTTCTAGGGACGTACTCGAGATTTGTTAGGGACGTGCTCGATATGGACGCATTGGCCACCAGGGACGCGCTAGGCTTGCTAGGGATATACTCGAGCCTTGCTACGGACGTGCTCGAGCTGGACGCATTGGCCACCAGGGATGTGCTAGGCTTGATAGGGACGTGCTCGAGCTGGACGCATTGGTTACCAGGGACGCGCTAGGATTACTAGGGACATGCTCGCGCTTTGCTAGGGACGTGCTCGAGCTTTGGGGACGTGCTCGGTAGAGATTGGACGTATCAGGCTAGGAGCACTAGGCCTATGTGACGCATCAGGCCGGGAGCACTAGGCCTATGGGACGCATCAGGTCGGGAGCGCTAGGCCTATATGGGACGTATTAGTCCGGGAGCGCTAGGATCATGGGACGCATTAGGCCAGAAACGCTAGACTTATGGACCTTCCATCCAAGGAAGACACGCTAGGTTAGGGATGCACCATACATGGGGTGTATTAGGTAAGTGTCATGCTAGCGAAGGCCTCATCCAACCAAGATGTGCCATGTTAGACTAGTTGGCGCTTCTCAAGCGCTGGGGTTTAATGCTAGAAAATTTAACGCTTTTAGCGCTAGGGTGGCTAACTAGTGCCAATGTGGTGCTAAGCTAAATAGTTGGTGCTAACTTTGTGATGGTAAGAGAAAAGGCTAGAGTTAGCCTAGCTCAGAGGTTCTATGCGTCTTTTGGGGTATTGCTTCTTGTTTGTGGCGCGTTCAAGGGGAGTGGCGCATAATTTGTGGCTTATCTTTAAGCAAAGTGCTAAAGTAGCGTATTTGAGCTTAGAGAAGTAATTTGAGAAAAATTCATTGGAAATGAAGCTTTAAGCTAGAGTATATTTTCTGGTTAAGGCATTAGCTATTCCCCAATTTGATAGATGTTACCAGAACATCGATGCGCACTCGAGGTCAGTTCAAGAAATTCAGTTGTGGAATTTTATGCGACTTGAGACTAGTTCGATATGGCATAAATGTTGTGAGTATTGAGGCGGAGCCAGTTTAGAATGTTTGTAGTTGTTTAGAGAAGACTCAAGTTGATTTATACTAGTGGGCAACCCATCTAGGAGCTTGAGACTTATTATGTAGAGATTATTGACTACATGATAAGTATAGAATACCTTTAGCATTTTGTAGAGACTGTATCCTCAATTCGCCTGCGGAATATAAGGAGGAATACAATATTTTGTATCTTGATATGAAGTATGCGCATAAGTATATGCAGATACTTCTATGTTCGTGCAACTACGAAGAAGGGTGATTTTACAATTCTGATCCTTGTCAAAAACTCACCATCTACAAATGTTAAATTTATTTATTTTCCCTTAATAACATAAATGCATTTCTAAGACCAGGATATTTAGCATCTAAGAATTACAGTTAGGAAAAAAATTATCTTTAAGAATAAAACCAGTTAAAGAATCTAAGTGTTTTAGCAAATCTCCAAGCATTCCTAGCTAATATAACAAGATTATTAATTCTATTTTTCCTAGATTTTATACCACAGTTAGCAATAGGTTTACACATGTTATCCCATGCCAAGGTTTTAAGTTTTTAATCATTGGTATTAAGTGATTTACCCTACTTGAACTTGATAAGGTGAGAATCCATTTTGCGGCATGGTCTTTAGGGATAAGGAATGCATACATTTGGTAAAGGGGTATAGCTTATCGACCAATGTTTTTAACTAAAGTGGTTTTAACAACTCGAGATAGGAATGAGTGGACCATCTAAAAACCGTGCAATCAATAACCTCCACACCACCCACATGAGTTTTCATCCTAGACTTTGGTATTAATTAACAAGTATTTCTCCCTTAATAATATTGCACAACTTAGTTTAATCATTATTAATTGGTAACATGCTCACTAAAAAGAATTATGGACTTATCAAAGTTGATTTCCTAACCAGGTGAAGAAAAAAAACTTGGTCAAGTAGTCTTAACCCCTAACATCTATATATATCATAATCATGAAAGAAAATAAAGCTACCACCACGAAAAAAAAATGGGGAAGAATATGAGCATACCTTGAATCTATGACGTTCTTATTTTCCAGTTCATCCATCAAAGTAGAAAGCCTCAACACAAAGGTTATAAAGATAAAAGTTAGGAATTTTTGTTTGAAACCTCTTTCAAGATTAAATTTCCCTTAGGGGAACCATTTACAATGTGTTAAAGCATTACCCACTAACCATTGGTATGTCAAGTTTGGATATCAAGTTTAGTTCCAAAACTCGAGTCGCTTGAGTAGATTAGCCAACTTTGTTAGGTTAGCTTAGGAACATATGAATGTTGAGACTTGCTCTACTTACTCATGAAGACCTGAAGACGTATCGAAGAAAATGAAGACATTGTCCTTCAATTGGAGGTCACTAACCACATACTTGAATTGTTCCATTTATGTCCATTGTTATTACAAGTCTTTATTCATTGAAAACACAACATGCGAAGTTAAGTTTGTTATATGTGTCATATATAATAGTTGCTTCGACAACTTAAGTATGGAATGACGAAGTATAGTTTATCTATGGTCTTCATTTTTTTTTGATATTACATTAATTGGTAACTTGTTATTATTTAGTATGTCGAACTTCCATGTGAACCCGTATTTTAAAAAATATACTATAAACCAATTTCAGAAACATAGTTTAAGGAAGTAAACTTGCAAAACTTGTTTCATAGTCAAAAAAGGGATTCAGGACCGATCCTGGGGTCAGTTCTAGATGTTGGACCGATCCCAGAACCGATCTTGACTATATCTAACTTATGTTTTATATTTTTGATTTGTCTGTTATCTTCATGAGTTTTTGCAGACATCGAGATATACGCGTGTTAAATTAAGAATATACATAAATGTTAACATAGTGGTTGAACATTCGCTAAACTCTAAGTTCTTATTTTTCAAGTAGACTCCTTGATAATCAAGGCAATATTCTATTATAATATTGATTTTCAATATCATTTATGGTATAAAAATTATATGTTTTCCTTTCCCAGAGGTTTGCATATTTATATTAGCTATATTAGTCAAGTACACGATTGTGTGCTAACTAATCTTAGTTCTCATACTATGAGAGAAATCGATTGTGAGTTGGAAATTACTAGGTATTTGTTAATTTCAGAAATATACTTTTATTACATACCTTTAGAGTTTTCAAAATTGGTAAATGATGTTTCAAAATAATGCCTTGGTCATAACGCTATAATAGGGAGTCTTGTGTTCTTACAAACTCGTCTCAGAACACACATTTGTCATGTGGCAAAGCTAACTTGAAAGAAATGGGAGTAATTTAATTAGATGAAACATCTTGTGTTACCTTTCGTTTTAAGTTTTATTTGGGATCAAGAAGCTCTAGTAGTAGCGTTGGAATGAAACTAAGAATCCCACTGCTTTAGTTTTATTCATTTATTGTTTGTACTTGAGAACCAACGATATAGTTATATTCGATAGATCAAACTTGTTTATCATATGGTCTTCTCTTATGATATAAGGCCACTGAAGTTTATTTGAAGATTTGACTATCACATATCTAAGTGATTCTGGATCAGTGGGATAGAACTGTTGATCACTAAATGTTAGCAGACTTCGTTTTGTGTGTTTGATCAACAATGGAATCTAGTTGTTTTTGCAGCGGTAACTTTTGAAGATTGAAATTGAAGATTTCAGACTTGAAGACTTTTCTTTTTGGTTATGATCTCTGTGTGACTTTTTACGAGTTTGATTCTCTGGGATTCACAAGCTATTTATTTCTATAAACATTAAACTTGTAGAAGATCGAACAAACTGTCGAGCGATGTTTATTTCCTAAGTTATATCTTGTTCATCAAGATTGATTATTTTATAATCATTTTCTTGGTTTTTATTTTGACCAAAGGATATTATTGATATAAACGCAAGATTATCTACTCTACTCTATCAGTGATCAAACAGTTGATTTGGTGATTTATAAGTGAGTGGAGTTGAGTGCATAAGTCTTCACAGCGGGTGAAACAACTAAAGATAGTGGACTATGTCTTTGGATTCAATTGCATTCCAGATTGGTTGTCAGCGCAAGGATACTGAAGGAACTGGGTACCTAAGGGTAGTTTACTTGGTCTCAACTATACGAAGTTGCATTAGTCAATTTGTATAACGGCTTAATTATGATAGTATTCAAAACTAGACTAGGTCCCGAGGGTTTTCTGCCAAAAAGTTTTTTTCTCGTAACAAAATCTTGTGTGTATGTGTTATTTACTTTACTTCTGCATTATATTGTTTAAATTTATAATTAAAGTAAATACACTTGTAAGTTAATCATATCTTGGTAAAGATCCCATAGTTAGTTAGAACCGAACTTTGACTATTACCAAGATCGCCTTGTTGAATTAATCTTGAGGTTGTTGTAGACGTTGCTGCTGTCGTAGCGTTTAAAGCATACCTTCGGATCGAGTTACTCATCGGGTTGGTGCCTGGTTCGTGGCCGGAGCTGAAGGGAGGCGCTTAGTTTGTGAATTTTGCTGAGATGAAGCTTTTCTCTTGGCTCCTTCATTGCTGACAGCGTTATCGACGATTGAATAGTATACTATTTATTGATAAATCGTCGACTCCCACGGGTATCTCCACGATTTTCTTCTCATGTTGGTCTTGTTCTCACCAGCAGGGCAGGAGCAGTTGTTGTCGACCGCTTCATGGCTTCGTGTAACTCAGAGAAGGTCTGAAAGCGTAAATTTCTAAAAGAGCATGATAGACAGGATTTATACCATTGATACAGAGTTACACCAACTGATGCTCTGTCACATTTGGATTGTGACAATCCAGCGCTTGAATCCAGAATATCTTCACGCGTCCAATAGAGATGGCGCTGGCCTGAGCTAGCGCCAAAAGTTAATGACGTGTTCCTAAGGACGCGCCTTGAATGAAGCATCACTGACCCAATTTTGCATACCCGAGAATGCATTATAGTGATAAGGCACTATTATGCCGTGATGCATGTTTGAGAATGCATCACTAACCCTATGTTGCGTACCTGAGAACATATTATAGTGCTAAGGCACTAATATACCGTGATGCGTACTCGAGGACACATCACTAGAAAATGCATTAGATGAATATCATCTACCCTCCTTATATCCATTTTTAGAAATGCGAATAAAGCATATATAAGGAGAAGTCGTTGGTTGGAAATCGATGAAGTGTACTTGAAGATGCTTACCAAGAAAGCATCCCAATTGATATGAAGTGTACTTGAGGACGCGTACCCGAGGAAGCTTCACTAATCCATGATGTGTACCCGAGTATGCACTACTAAAAAGTACAGTCGATGGATGTTTCTTACCCTTCTATTCCAAATATATGGAAATGCGATTAAGACATATATAGGGAGAGAGCTTTGGTTGAATGTGCATGAGCGGTAATGCACATATATGCGATATGGTCTATAAGTTGGTGCATACTTGATGCTTAAGCATTAATATGCTTGTAGCTTACCCGAGCAAGCTTGAATTATGCGAAAGCATCATTCATCCGTTATGCATACTCGAGAATGCATTATGCATGCTAAGTAGGGATAGTTATGCACAAGCCTGTGCATTATTTGCTAAACTTCCTTGGACTATGCAGACTAGGCTTAGCTTGGCCTTTTCCCTTCAACGAAGTTGGAATCGATGTTGGCTTTTCCTTAATAGGCTTATGTTGCTTGTTATTTTCGAATTGACCATTTACATGAACTATGGTCATTGATAGGTGCATTATTTGCATTAGTTGGATACTCTAATTCATTGATTTCTTATTATTTTTCATATCATTATGCTTTGATTTTGTTTTTGTTTTTTCAGTTTCTTAGGATTTTTGAAGTGTATTCAATCAAAGAAGAAGAAAGGAGTTCATTACGACAAGAAATGAACAAGGAAGTCAAGTTCTGCCAATGGAGAAGGGCCAAATACCAAATTCAACTCAGTAGTTACTAATACCATTTTGAAGAGAACGAGAATACGAGGTGAACGCAAAAAGAATGGGGTCATTACGAGATCGTATGAGGAAGTTATGAGCAAAACAGCCGAAAGAAAATAGCGAAACACTCAGCAAAATAATCGGTAGATAAAAGGGAAATTTATCTACCGATTATAGGCATTTTTGGGTACCAAAAAACTTCGTTTTTGAGATCCAACAATCGGTAGATAACATGGAGATCGATTCTACCGATTATGACTCAACGTAAGCCACTTCTAAGACACGTTTTTGACTTCTAAATCAAAGAAACATGGTCCCGGAAGGATTCTAAACCATAAAAGGAAAGGATACTTGAGATACAAGCATTGAAGGATATAAAACAAAACATCTAATGATTAAACAATACATCTTTAACATCTTTATATATTATATTCCATATCTCTTAAATAATTTATTATCTTCTACATAAAAAACCTAGGGTTTTCCCCTTAGGGGGAAACCATTCTTTTTCTTTGTATATTTTTCATGGCTTTTAGTAAATTCATGAGTAGGTAACTTTGTTCTACTAGTTGGGGATGTATTTGGAATTCCTAGACTTGTAAATCAATCTGGATGGTTAGTTTTAATATTAATGATCTTTTTTATCGCTTATGTTCTACTGTTTATATCGCCGTGTATGATTGAAGACTTGATCGTTCAAGTTGTAAATTGAATGATCATGTGTTCATATCTAAAGCTAGACTAGGGTTTGAAATCCATAATTGTCGAAGAACTCTAATCACAAGTAGCACAACACATTTTTTAACGACGGGGTGTTGCCATGCGATTATATGTACAAGCTTAACCTAGGTTAAATCCGTGTGGCTCTTGCGTCGGATTGCTTCGAATAACCTCAACTCAAGAAGGCCATTGCTTTCATTGGGTTAAACTTGAGTGGCTCTTGCGCCAAGTTATTCATTAAGAAGGATTCAAAGAGTAGCTCTTGCGCCTTTGATGATACAAAGAGTTTTGCCAGAATAAGCCTGCGATAGGATGCTCTAGGGTTATTGATACCAGAAGGATTAAACGTTATCTCTAATCGATTAAAGAGCTTGTTTGGTGACGGAAGATGAAACCTCTAATTAGTATTTTTCACTTTGATCTCAATCTTTATTTACTTTGTTTTTATTTTCTTTCGTTAGTTTACTTATTTTTATTCGTTACAATCCCCCTTCTTGGTTACGTAAGAAGTCGAAGACAAATAACAATTCACAACTCCTCGTGGGAACGATCCTTACTACCGCTATATGACTTATTAATATTAGTGGGAAATATCTTAATTAATTTGTGCCCAAACGACACGCTTAATCCCTTCAAGGTACGAGTTAGGTACGTAGGCAGTCGCAATACAATGCATTAAGGTGCAGCACCTTGTCGCTCATATCATCTAATTTGGAGGTGATTGCGACATTATGGTAACTCATATCATCTGGCTCGGCAATGCCAAGTCAAGAGATGATTTTTGCTACACTCGATAAGTTAGTTGTCATTCCATTCGATGGATTGTTCATACTTCCTATCAACTGTTACCGCATGAAATAACATGTGCCTGGATGTTGCACCCTTGGTAAGAGCAAGATCAGTGCAGGCTTTAGCGCATGGTCGAAGGTGAGTTAAGGAAATGGAAATTAGGCTTGAAATGGCCTAGGCGTTAGTCCAAGGATTTAGGCCTGGAGAATGCTAGTAAGCAAGAGATGTATGCCAAAGGCATCACCATTGGCTTTTATGGCTTGGATGAAGAATGAGTTGGAACGGTATGGAAACTACGTTTCGAGTATCCTGCTGTCAAAGCATGCCCAAAAAGGCAAATCTACCTACATTTGCCAGCGAGAAGTTAAGATTTAAAGGCCGGTTATTGTCTCTCAAGCCGCGCATCGGGGAGTTCTGGCCTGCCCAGCGCATAGCGTTGGAGGAGGAATTTTCCGGTCTGTGACAAATGGTATCAAAGCAAGTTCAGAGAAAACACTAGGGATTGTGATCTTTGGACTCGTCACTGATGTATATCTTTGTAGATGTGGTAAATAAAGTATCATTCGCTCGGACTTGTGAAGACTGATTTTAGACTTACTCCTAATTTAGACTAGAAAATAAATAAAAGATAATGAAAAATTTACAAGGGACTGGGACTCAGAATTCCACCGATTTTCACATTCATGTGGTACAGATTCTTAATCATTTAAGCTCTTTTATGGACTCTTTTTGTTTGCCAAAAGTAGATTTTTGAAACATTGATTGTAAATCCTAAGCATGGACCATCAAAACACTTAAGTTAAGCATGACTCATCAAATTAAATGACAACCAATTAAGAAAAATCATGAAATAGTTAAAATAAGTGCAAAAAGTCATAAAAAAATTGAATATAGTTACCAAACAAGTGTAGAAAATAGCTTCCTCCATTGTCCCAGTGATGGGGTTTAGCTCATCATGCCCAAAAAACTCTCAAAAGATACGTACATAGCTCAAAAGTGCTTGAGAAGAAGAAAATAAACAATAAAGAATAAATCAGGAAAACTGTAACATTTTTAAGTGTTGTTGTATTCACTATTACAAAACAAGTGTTTCAGATTCAAAATATATGTTGCAGAAGCAGCTGTTAGAAATACGATTGTTTCTTGGAGCTGTAGACTTCAAATGAATTAGCCACAGTATCTGCAGTTTTCTTGAGTGTAGTTTGTTGTTCTTTTTCTTCTTTCACGAGATGAAACTGATTTTTCTGATTATTTTTTTTTGTGATTCTGGCCGAAGCCAACCCCCAAGAACTCTCTCGATCTCTTCTATTTATACTAATCAACAAAATCTCGAGATAACTCTTCACAGATCCTCAATATCTTTTCAATCAATCAAGATATTTTCGGTGATATTATTTTTTCCTTCGATCTGATTTTTCTTCTTTAAACTCGGTGATGTTGTTGATGTTGTTCCTTAATTAAGATACTAACTTAATGTTGTTGCTTGTTTGTCTCATAGGATCTCGATCAATATCAAGAGAAGATACGAGAAAGCTTCTGATTTTGCGAAACCAATTTCTGACGCGAGATTCTTTTTTTGGAGAGAAAATATTGGATGATATATTGTTATTGATGTTACGTGTAAATCTTGTGTATATCTTCCTATAAATAACGCAAGAATTAATTCTTGTCCTAAACTCCCAAAATTCTTTGTGCCAAATCCTCACAGATCAACCAAGAAGTATTCCCGACAAAACCAATCTTTTAAAATGGATAAAAAGGTGGGTGACCCTATCCAAGGCATGTGTGCCTTTAGTAATTTTTTGGGTGCCTTTATAACTCTTTAAGCCCATTTTTCCACAAGATTTTATTCTTCAAAATACATACAAACACAACACACGAAAATGTGCCTTTCAGTCAGTAAGCATTTTGTAATATGACTACAAAATGCCCCTTCAAAGGAAATAGAAAAAGTTGGAAGAGTAGGCCAACTGTTGTGCGAAAATAGAGTGGATAAAAATCAGGCCAAAGCTTATATAAAAAGAAATTATAACTTGCTAGTTACTCCGCTAAGATTTGGATGACCTAGTTCTGTGAGTTTTCCAGAAAACCCGTTTGGAACGGTGGATGGTATCCGACTACTCTTGTCACTGGAAATGATCACCCCACACCCGTTGCTGGAATGGTGTTCGTTGTCAAGTTGGCTAGCTCTCACTTACGAGTGGAAGATCGTCAGGGACGATGGATTGCATCCGACTGCACTGGCATTAGAGTTTGGTTCTCACAGTACTACGTTAGGAATTGCTTGTCATATTCGATGACCCTTTCAACCGTTGTGAACTTTGGGGACTCTTAAGTGTATGGTATAGGACGTTCACTTAAGATCTCGTGTTGAGTAAATCCGTTTGCATTCTTGAGCATGTAGTATGGGACACATGTTTAGGGATCCATATTGATTTTATTGGTAGAGTTCTAAAACTTTTTCTGATCCTCGACCATGCGGTATGGCACGTATGTTTGGAAGGTATTAAACGGCGTTTACGACAACTACGAACCCTATTAGGATTCCGGATATGCGGTATGGTACTCATATTCAGAAGGTTTTAATTTATGTTCATTAACAAACATTGGACCCTTGCAGAATTTTTGTGCATCATGGTATGAGACATATGCGCAGGAAATCCAAATCGATGAAGCTTGTCCACAATAGTTTTTAAGTTGAATTTCGGGGATGAAATTCTTTGAAGGTGGTAATAATGTAACATCCGCAACATTCGCATGACGCTTACTCAGGATGCGTCATGACATGGGATGAAGCTTCATCCTAAGCTTATAAAGCTTACTTAGGACTGCATCAGGGTGTGGATGCATTGGCCTTGAATTATACTGCTAAGGCCTTATCATGCATATTGCGTACTCGAGAATGCATCACAAGTCAAAAATGACCCTTACTCGAGAAAGGCACAAATGGCCTTGATGCGTACCCGAGAGCGCATTATAGTGTTGAGGCACTATTGTGCCGTGATGCATACCCAAGAATGCATCACTAGAAAGTGCAGTAGATGAATGTCATCTACCCTCCCTATATCCACTTGTAAAAATGCTAATAAGACATATATATATAGAGGAGGTGTTGGTTGGAAATTTATTTTGCATACCCGAGAATACATTATAGTGTTAAGGCACTATTTTTCCATGATGCATGATTGAGAATGCATCACTGACCGTAAGTTGCCTACTGAGAATGCATTATAGTGCTAAGGTACTATTATGACGTGATGTATGTTTGAGAATGCATTACTGACCCTATATTGTGTACCTGAGAACGTATTATAGTGATAAGGCACTAATATACCGTGATGCGTACTCGAGGATGCATCACTAGAAAGTGAAGTAGATGAAATTCATCTACCCTCCTTATATCCACTTGTAGAAATGCGAATAAAACATATATAAGGAGGAGTAGTTGATTGGAAATCTATGAAGTATACCCGAAGATGCTTACCAAGCAAGCATCCCGATTATTGTGAAGTGTACCCGAGGAAGCTTCACTAATCCGTGATGTGTACCCGAGTATGCACTACTAAAAAGTACAGTCGATGGATGTCTCTTATCCTTCAATTCCAAATATATGGAAATGTGATTAAGACATATATAGAGATGGAGATTTAGTTGAATGTGCATGAGCGGTCATGCACATATATGCGATGTGGCTTATAAGTTGGGGCATACTTGCTTCTTAAGCATCAATATTTTTGTAGCTTACCCGAGCAAGCTTAAATTATGCGAAAGCATTATTTATCCGTGTTGCGTACTCGGAAATGTGTTATGCGTGCTAAGTAGCGATAGTTATGCAAAAGCTTGTGCATACTTTGCTAAAATTCCTATGCGTACTAGGCTTAGCTTGGACTTTGGCCTTGCAACGAAGTTGGAATCGATGTTGGCTTTTCCTTAATAGGATTATGTTGCTTGTTCTTTTCGAAATGACCTTTCGTATGAAATATGGTCTGCTTGATCCCTTCAAGGTACAGGTTGGGTACGTAGGCAGCCGCAATGCAATACATTGAGGTTCAACACCTTGTCGTTCATACTATCTAATTTTGAGATGATTGCGACATTTTGGTAACTCATATCATTTGGCTCGGCAATGGCAAGCCAAGAGATGATTATTGCCATACTCGATGAGGTAGTTGCAATTCCATTCGATGGATTGTTCATACTTCCTATCAACCGTTACGGCATGAAATGACATGTGCCTGGAGCAAGATCAGTGCAGGCTCCAGCACATGGTCGAAGCAGAGTTAAGGAATTGGAAATTAGGCTTGAAATAACTTAGGCGTTAGTCCAAGGCATGATTTAGGCCTGGACAATGCTCGTAAGCAAGTGAAGCATGCCAAAGGCATCACCATTGGCTTTTATGGCTTTTCCCCTTGTTCTGGAAGTTTGAAGAAGAGTGAGTTGGAACGGTATGGAAACTATGTTTCGAGTATCATCCTTGCAAAGCATACCCAGAAAGGCAAATCTACCCGCATTTGCCAGCGAGAAGTTAAGCTTTAAGGTCCGGTTACTGTCTCTCAAGACGCGTATCAGGGAGTTCTAATTTGCCCAGCGCATGGCGCCGGAGGCAAAATTTTCCGGTCAGTGACAAATTGTATCAGAACAAGTCCCAAAAAAACATTAGAAACTGTGAGTTTTAGACTCGTTGTAGACACCCCAATTTTTCACATAAGCATGGGTCAGGAAAGCTAGTAGTTAAATCGTATCCAAAATTATACCGAGCGTTAAGTCACCACAAGTCCAAAATTACAGCCGGATAGTTAGCGTATTGGATCAGTTAGAGGCCAAAATGGTAAGAGTCCAAAATAGCTATAGGACGTGGGCTAAGTTTATAATTGTGTCCACTAAAATCCGAATGCAAGCTTAAGCTTAAGCAAATTGGTACTTATCAACCAATCCCCACTAGTACCCAATACACCAAAACTAAGGTTAGCCGTCCATCCATTTGTAAAGTGTATAAAATGTCGACCCATTTTAGTTGTGTTCCTAAGACTTTTTCAGAAAATGTGTCGACATCATTTTAGCTTTATTTCCAAGACATTTCCATTAGCTAGAATCTTAGGCTTAAACGAAAATTCTTTTAGTTTTAGTAACGATATTGGATAACATTAAGATTATGTGAATAATAAGGAGAAATGATATTTAAATTTTTAATTTAAAATATTGGATCAAAATTATTTAATCCAAAGGTAATAGTTGATGTTAAAAATCTATAAATAGGTGTTAATTTTTGAATTATAAATAGGTGTTAATTTTTGAATTGGAGGGAAGAAATTTCGAAGAGAAGTCGATAGAAAAAATATTATAATAGTAAAACATTGGGAGAATAATATTTTGGCAATAGTACGGTTTGGATACGATTCGGCGGATAATTATTGTTGGTTTTCAATCTAAGTAACATCGAGAATTTTCATTGCGAAAACAGGTTAATCTTCCATTTCTTTTCATGTTTTAATTTTTTAATATGACTCTGTGAGGCACCATTTTCGGTGGTATAAAATTAACTCTCAATAAAAAGTTATTCATTTTCATGCATCATACACTCTGAAGCAACTTTAATTCATGGATAATCCAAGAAGCATGCACGCATTAGGTGGCCTAAGTTGACTGTCAGGATTTGTCACATGAATATCTTAAGTCATTAGTTTAATCAAAGTTCATGTCATTCTTTTCATTTAACGCGTAGAGCAGTGAAGATACGCATTTCCATTAGTTGATTAGAAGTCTTATATGCATAACTAGGTCAACCACAACAAAGTGATATGCCAATTGTTGAACGCGTCTGACAACATAACAGGTGGCCGGTAGTTTTCTACTTTCCTTCCCTGCGAAGAACAAACAGTTAATATTTAATTGATAATTTTTTAATAATAATTTTGATTTGATCTTTGAATTTCCTTAATTATTTTTTCCAATAATAATAATAATATTTGATGATCATTTTGCAATAATAATAATTGGGATTTTGTTTTTAAGATCAGGTTTGCACGGTTGGATAAATTGTAAATTTAGATATCTAATATATTTATTGTGTTTTTCATGAATTTATTATTTTATATTTTATTTAAGTCAAAAACTTTAATATTCTGATTATAAAGTAGAGGTCAATTTCTGGAATGGACGGGTTAGGTGTCTCACATCTTCCTAGTCCATATTTGATTTCTGGACATTTTCTTTGAATTTTAGACAAGTGTTATTTTTGGTTCCCAACTCCATAAGTTGGGTGGCGGTTTCCTTTAATTAATAATTATTCCAAATTTATTTCCATTTTAGAAACTTAAGAAATCTATTGGGTCCCTTCTCGTGGATTTTCGACGGTATCTAAAGTGGCAACTTCACTGGGGACATTGAGAATCTAACTTGAAATATAATTGGGATTATAGGGTTTTGATTTGACACTTCTCAGTATTTGCACACGCACCCGTATCATTTTGCATCTCATCTCGCATCTTCCGGAGTCTGATTCTTAGGAGAATATGTGCTTAGTAAGCTGAACCATCTGGGCGTTATCAGCCGAACCACCACAAGCCTTAGCCTAGTACCAAAGAAGACTAGTCTAACTTTGTCTGAGGTATATTATGCTAAGGTAACCCAAGCCTACCCAATAAATAGTGGAACCTGCATGCACCTACGAAACATAAAAATTTCCTTTTTAGGTTGATTGTAAACCGAATTCATTGTTGCACAAAATCCGAGGCATAAGCACCCCTGTGTTACCATATATTTTTTTTTTGTTTTGTTTCCTTGAAAACAGGAACACGAAAGTTTGCACAAAAAATGATAAAAAAAAATCTGAAGTGACTGGCGACGCCGGGGCAATGGCCTGGTTGCGCGAAAAAATCCAAAAGATGTTAGATACCAAGTTCACCGAATTAAAAACCGAGATGAAGGCTGAGACTAAGAAGTTGACTCTCGAGACCACTTCTGGGTCTCTAGGAGAATATGAGGGGTTCAGAATGAGGGATTCCAATAGTAATCATAATAATGAAGAGGTTAAAGATGACAATTTTGAAGAAATAAGAGAGACCACGGCAAGAGAAAGACAGCTGGCTCATAGGCTCAAAGAGATCGAAAGGACCCTACAGAAGATAGGAGGGGGTACTATAGATGCATATGGGGTATATCCTTATCCCGAGATTCATTTACTAACAGACTTCAAATTTCCGGATATGGATAAATATGATGGAACTGGGTGCCCAAACACCCATATTCGTATGTATGTTGGGTACTTGAAACCATTGGGGATTAGTGACGGGTTGCTAGTACAGTTGTTCCAGAGAAGTTTGACCGGGACATCCTTAAAGTAACTGATGAAAACAGACCCAAGCCTAGTTTTGATATGGCAGGATATGGTCAATATGTTTTTGAGACAGTTTACACAGGTTACAACATTCAATTCATCCGAAAATATTTGGAGGCAGGTAAAAAAGGACCCGATGAGTCATTTACGAAATTCTTTCCCGTTGGAGGACCAATGCGTAAGATCTTGATAATAAATTAACTGAAGAAAAGATAGTAGATATTATAATGAACTGCTTGAACTATGAATATTTGAACCGGTTGAGCTCGTTTTACCATCTAATATTACTCTCTTTATGGAAAGCGGGTTCACAGATTGAAAATACATTGGAAACAAACAGAATGACAAGGTTATCCAATCATTGGAACTCTAATGGGAATAACGAAGGGTCCACATCTATGGCCGAAGATCAAGTGAATATTGTAACAGTTGCATCAACAATTGCAGTACCCACAAGACCATACCAGAGGCAGAGCCAAAACTGGAATCAAGGAAGATATAGACGTCCACAGATGAATTTTACTGAGTTGGGGCATCCAATGAGCCAAATGCTACCAGGTTTAATCGAAAGAGGGTTAGTTAAGCTACCGGTTATGAGACCACCTTTGCCAAACCCACCAAATTGGTTTAATCCGAATGCGAGATGTGAATACCATAATGAAGCTGGGCACTGGACCGATAGATGTGCCGCTCTCAGGCATATAATTCAGGATCTTATCGAGTCGAAACAGTTGTATTTTGGCGAGACAAGACAACAAAATACAAACAGAAACCCATTACTTTATCATCGAAGGGAACCCATGGTCAATTTTGTCTTAGCAGAAAATGAAACCAATTTAGCCGACTCAATATACAAGCAAGAATCTGCGGTCAATCGACATGTTCACATTAGTGAGCTCTTCTCGGATCAGGTACAAACTGTGAATTCATTTAATTCAACTAATCATGTTGTTTCTCTGTCTGAATTAATGGCAGGATATTATGGAGTTGAACATTAGCGGAACGTATCGAACACTAACCGATTTCCAACAGAACTTGTGTATATCTCTGACATTCTACCAAAGCGGGTCGTACCTGTTAGGCCTGTTCATATTTCAGAGATTTTGTCTTATCATGTTCAATCACCAGCAAGTCTTGTCTACCTCTCAGATATTTTGTCCGATCCAGCACCTGCATCAAACCAATCTCATGTGGAGCCAGTTCATCTATCATACATTTTTCCAAAATTAACAGGTGACATAGAACCAGTGCATCTTTCATAAATATTGGATTGGAAACCTGAAGGTTGCAAAGTTCAAAATCTAACAAGAAATGGAAGAATTTACGAGCCACCTCATCTCAGTAATGAAAATGTAATCAAGCCTCCTGCACCACCATCACTCAAGTTGAAGTTTGCAAAAAAAGTGTATGAATGAAAAGCGGTAAGCACAATAGAGCCTGAGTTATGTAAGTCTCTAACTCATTCGGTTGGGTTAATCTGGCAATTAAGGGTCTTGAATCACCTGAATTTGTAAATAAGTCATCTTTCATTTCCAATTTTCAAAATATTTCGAAAAATCCAAAAAAATTAAAAAAACTAAAAACCCCAAAAGATTTTGTTTTTGTTTGTAGGAAAAATATTTTGGGGAACAATGTACTTGGTATTAGCAAAGGGGTTGAGAATACTGGCAAACCATGGGGACGGTGGAACCACCAAAAAGAAAAACCTGAATCAAATGAAGAAGTAAAGTTTGTCAATCAGAGCAAGGAGAATCAATTTTTAAGGACACCTTATCAGGAAAAGAAGATGAATCTGAACAAAAAGTGGATTCGGTACAAGGATGTGCCAAAACTGAAGACAAATGCAGTGAATTCGATTGAAGAAGAACCATTCCAACTAAGACCACAGCGGATGTGGAAGCCATATGATAAAAAGGAGGATTGATACAGAATGCATGAAAAAGATTTTTTTTCCACCACATAAGGAAGCAGTTTCTTACGAGGCCATATCATTAAATTTGAAAAATAATAGAGCAACTAATCAGAAGGCAATGAATGATTTTCCCTTCACAAGGTTCAATCAGAAGACAAAGAATGATTTTCCCAGCTCAAGGTTCAAGAAAGCAACCAATCAAACAACAATAAATGATATTTCCAGCATAAGGTTCAAGAAAGCAATTACTCAGAAGGTAATGAATGATATTTCAAGCACAAGGTCCAAGAAGATAAAGCAAGCATAATTTCGAGACGATCCAAGAATCATCCAGAAAGTCATCCCTGGAAGAATTGATCAACCATTTATCCAGGCCCATCAAGTGTTACTCGACCCAAGAAAAACTACAATTGAGGTGTGACCAATGTAGTCCATACCGGATTTCGATTCGTACCGGTCGAGAGCGATACACTGGTACGCTGGTATACCAGGGAAATTTTGGTTTCAAATATCGGCGAAATATCGGTCTATATATTTTATACCTATAATTTTATAAAAAAATACTAGTTCACATTTTATAACTATAAATATATTTTAACACGTTATAACAAACGTTTTTTCACAAAGTTTAGAAAGAAAAACTAGTACTCATCCAAAATATATAGATCCATAGATTCCATACAAAGTTCAAACTGGAAACACAAGAGAAACAGGAACAACTTCAAAGTCCAGCGTCTAAAATGCTAATTAAACAAGGATATTACAATTCTAATCAAGATCATTAGATTAATTATAGATATTATCATATGCATATACAATTCAAAAATACCATAAAAAATATGAGTAACAATTGAAAACCCTAAAACAAGGATAATTTTTTTTTTTTTTTTTTTTTAAAATAGGCCGTATCGGTCAAACCGGTACGGTCCATACCGGCCGATTTTTTCGGTCAAATATCGTTCACCGGTATACCGGATTTCGTCTCGCTTGCACTCCGAAACCGGTAAAACCGGCGGTATGGACTACATTGGGTATGACTGCTCAACTCTTAAATCCAGGGGCAACAAACACTTAGGATGACTCATATAGGAAGGTGCTCACCTACTACCCATCCATAACCATTTTTTACCATATTACCATTCCATAGCCTCACCTAACATTCATTCATAACCATTTTCTACCACATTACCCCATCCAAAGCCTTGACGTTTTGTCCAAATAATATTTTCTCTATCTCTCTCAAAAAAAAATATCGAAAAAAAAACTAGGGGCATAGTCGTCATCATGCTAGACCCTTAGCTAAAACAAAATAGGAGCATAATCGTAACTATTCTAGGCCCTTGATGTGATTTTGATATAGTGGTAAAAAGAGGTTCGATTCTCGAACTCGTGAAGGTAATGATTTTAGAAAATATTGGACTTAATCTAATTAAATAAAAATCAGGAAAATAAACTAGAGATGATTTTTAGAAAAATATGGGGAAAACCAGGAATCAGGAATCAGTTATTTCTAACAATTTATGTGATTAATCGGGTAATTCTTTTAAATAAATTAAGCTCAAATATTGCCAAAATAGGTTTTATGCAAACAAGTAGAGGTAAATCATAAGCATGGGACATCAGAGGTTGTCAACCCAGCATGACCCATCAAACAAAAACACCACTACTGAATGAAACCATTTTTCTATTTCGAAACTATGCAATTTTAACAAGTAAAGAATTATAATTAATTAATTAAAAATAGACTTACCACATAAAATTGAGAGAAAAACCTCCTCCATTATCCCAGTAAATATACTTAGCTCATGGTGGAGAAAACTTGCTCAAAAGATCTCTTCATTGCTCAAAATATTGATTACAAGGTGAAATAATGGTGTAACAGCTGAACAGATACGTATATAATCGTTACAGAAGATGGTTCAGCCGTTACAAAAGAAAATGAGCAACAGGAAAGAAACAGTTGAAGCAGCTCAATATGAACGACAGTTCCAGCGTTAGTGAACGACAGTTCCAGCGTTAGTGAACGACAGTTCTATGGAGCTGTTTGCTCTTCACCTCCTTCTTCCCTGTACGCAGCAGCAGAAAAGAAAGTTTTCTGTTCACTATTCCAGCGATTCTCCCCCCTGATTTTCTTGGCTTATCTTGCTATTTATGGATGAAACAAACCCTAGGGAGGGTTCTAATTCGATTAGAACTCTCAAAACTTATCCAAACAACTTGTAAATCCGAGATGAACTCAAACAGCATCGGATTGGCTTTTCCGATTTGTTTCCACGATTTCCTGCCAATATTTAGCTCTTAGATGTGCTGTTTTGCCGTGTATGAGATGTTTGAATCATTCTAGTATCTCTTAGAGGCTTCTTTGTTCGATCAAACTCTTTAAAATCTCCACAGCAGAATTTGGTTACGTAACCATCATTCTTCCCGCCGAATTCGAATTTTAAACCAGAAAGGGGTTGCCCCAATCCAATATGCGGGTGCCTTAATCCATTTTCCCGGGTGCCTTTATCACTTTTTGAGCCAATTTTTCCACAAATCTTTATTCTTCTAATGTACCTACAAAAAGCATAAAAACACGTAATATTTGCAAAATCGAATACTAACTTAATAGAAACTAAGGTGCAATTTAGACACTAAAATGTGTCTATCATCCCTTAGCATAGAGAAATAAGATTATTGTTTCTCGTTCAAGTTCAGCCTCAAATTCAGAAGAAATAAGCCAGGTCCAAGGTTGCCCTTGAAGCCAAATAAATACATAAATGTTTTGTTTATTTCTTCTTTAAAAAAATGAGTGAAAGTTTCTGAAGAAGACAAAATTTTACAGTTTCAAGTTTGGAATTTCCATTTTATCCATCCATCACCCTTCACCTTTTTCATCGACCTTTTGTCATCACTGATAAAATCCTCTTTTCATTCACCCGTCATCATTATCCATAAAATCCTCTTTGAGTTGTTGCCATTAACAAATATCCCAGATTAGGAGATGAGCAATAAATCTCATATGAAAAAAAAAATGAAAAAAAAAGTGAAAAAAAAATGAAAAAGAATAAATGATAGTTGAGCCACCTGGGAAAATTGAGTAGCAACTAAAGGAGCTTGAGGAAAAAAGAGTCGCATGGAGAAAATTAATGATTCGAAGATCGAACCGTCATCCTTGGACTGAAAAAAACAATACAGTGAAGTCGATTATATCAGAGAGGATTGAAAGATTTGAAAATTTGGACGGGGATGGTAATATTTTTGGTGGTACTTATCAGACACATGGCATGTCATGAACATGTGCTACTAATTATCTCTTTTGCGAGGTCACCAATCACAGGATTTCTAGATCTTTGATGTGAAGCTCAAAGGGAAAGTGAAGGTTACTGGCGATCATGAAGATAGCTAAGGAATTTCAGTTACCCAAGCTATAAAATGATCGAAGATAGAACCAGAAATAACGAGAATATTTCCAGCGAAGTCATAAAGATTGAACATCTACTACTCAGACGATGCAATTGAGTCAGATGATGTAGCATGTAATAGGAGAATCAATATAATTAAATAAAGTGCCGCCTGTTTTCGCAATAGCTTGTATGGTACGAATACCGCTTCTTCGTGATCTCTATCACGAAGATGTGTACCTGTGCAAAATCAAAATACTTAGAAACAATTCAAGTGCATTTTACAGTGTCATCCCAGATAATTATAAGTGAGGAATCCAACAAACTAGTTGAGTTTATACTAATGTATAGAATTGGTGCATGACTTTACCTTTCAGTTGCATACAACCTTTGGAAAAGAGGGATAATTGTGGACACCCCAATTTTACACATAAGCATGGGTCAGGACAGTTAGTCGTTAAATCGTATCCAAAATTATACCGAGCGTTAAGTCACCACAAGTCCAAAATTGCAGCCGGATAGTTAGCGTATTGGATCAGTTAGAGGCCAAAATGGTAAGAGTCCAAAATGGCTATAGGTTCCTAATACGTGGGCTAAGTTTATGATTGTGTCCACTAAAATCCGAATGGAACCTTAATGTCACGGCCCACCCATTTTCCCACATATTGGGTTGGCCCATGACAAGAGTCTAGGTCCATTTGAAGGACCTAGAAGATTAAGGAAGTCCACAACATACTAGAATGTTCTTGTATATATAATATTTTATTGTATATTCATGATAGTGGTAGAATACTCTAGAAGATGATGATTCTAGAGCATATTCTAGAATCCTCCATAGCATACTATATAAGGTGGAGATCTCATTTGCTCAAATCATCCACCAACAAACTCTTAAGCAATTGTAACATTCTCTCTCTTATAATCAAATACTCTCTGTCACTTAAAATCTCTAAGTCTCCAATTCTCTTGTGTTCTTTTAGGCTTACTTGAAGAGTTCAAGTGCCGCACGGTCTAGTCCAAAATCTTAGCCCGTGATAGTTGGTATCAGAGCGAAGCTTAAGACTCAAGAATGGCTGACGTTAAAAATGTGGTGAAGTATTGGGGAGTTCCAAAGAATATTATGAGCGATCGAGACGTTCGCTTCACGGGAAAATTCTGGACGGAGCTCTTCAAGCTGATGAGTACTGAGCTGAACTTCTCAACAAGCTTTCACCCTCAATCCGATGGGAAAACCGAGCTGGTGAATGCTTTGTTGGAGCTTTATATTAGGCACTATGTTAGTGCTAATCAGCTAGATTGGTTTAGGTTTCTCGATATAGCTCAATTCTCCTACAACTTACAACGTTCGGAGTCTACAGGGAAGAGCCCATTTGAGCTCGCAACCGGACAACAGCCCTTGACGCCAAGTACCTTGGCCACTTCTTATACAGGTGCTAGCCCCAGAGCATACAAGACCGTGAAGGATTGGCAGCAGCAAAGGGACTTAGCACACGCCCAATTGATAAAAGCGGCCAAGAAGATGAAGAAGTGGGCCGATAAGAAGAGGCGACATGTGGAGTTCCAAGTTGGCGATATGGTATTTGTCAAGCTTTTGCCCCAACAATTCAAGTACACCCGGCCTCTACACAAAGGCTTACTACGCAAGTACGAAGGGCCGTTCGAAGTACTAGCCAAATTGGGCAAAGCTTCTTACCGAGTGGAGCTTCCATCAAAGATGAAAATCCATCCCGTCTTCCACGTTAGCAACTTAAAGACATTCAACAAAGACGAGGAAGACGAGAGTCGGGGAGTATCAAGTCGCGCACCACCCATGATTGCAACTTCCTTCGAAAAAGCTATAGACGAGATATTAGCCGAATGGATTGTTCGAAGGAAGGGTGTGCCGCCTTGCAAAGAATACTTAGTGAAATGGAAAGATGCATCCATACAAGAAGGAACATGGGAGCCCGAAGCGTCTCTCTGGCAATTCAAGGATGCGATCGACCAGTTTCACAATCAAGCCGTGACGAGGACGTCGCGAGAATAGGTGAGGGAGAATGTCACGGCCCACCCATTTTCCCACATATTGGGTTGGCCCATGACAAGATTCTAGGTCCATTGGAAGGACCTATAAGATTAAGGAAGTCCACAACATACTAGAATGTTCTTGTATATATAATATTTTATTGTATATTCATGATAGTGGTAGAGTACTCTAGAAGATGATGATTCTAGAACATATTATAGAATCCTCCATAGCATACTATATAAGGTGGAGAGCTCATTTGCTCAAATCATCCACCAACAAACTCTTAAGCAATTATAACATTCTCACTCTTATAATCAAATACTCTCTACCACTTAAAATCTCTAAGTCTCCAATTCTCTTGTGTTCTTTTAGGCTTACTTGAAGAGTTCAAGTGTCGCACGGTCTAGTCCAAAATCTTAGCCCGTGACATTAAGCTTAAGCTAAATTGCTACCCATCAACCAATCCCCACTAGTACCCCATACACCAAAACTAAGGTGTATTGACCCATTTGTAAAGTGTATAAACATCGACCCATTTTAGCTTTGTTCCTAAGATTTTCTAGAAAGTGTCTCGACATCATTTTAGTTCTGTTTCCAAGACTTTCCTGTTAGCTAGAATCTTAGGCTTATATAAAAATTCTTTTAGTTTTGGTAATGATATCGGATTATGAAAATAATATCTTTTTAAAGAAGAAATGATATTTAGATTTTTATTTTGAAACGTTGGACCAAAATCATTTAATCCAAAGATAATTGTTAACGGAAAAATTTATAAATAGGATGTTAATCTTTGAGTTGGAGAGAAGAAATTAGAAAGAAATCGATAGAAAAAATATTATAAGAGTAAAACCATTGGGAGAAAAATATCTTGGCAATAGTACGGTTTGGATACGATTCGGCGGATAATTATTGTTGATTCTCAATCTAAGTAATATCGAGAATTTTCATTGCGAAAACAGGTATAAAATTGACTCTCAATAAAAAGTCATTCATTTTCATGCATCACTCTGAAGCAACTTTAATTCATGGATAGTCCAAGAAGCATGCACGCATTAGGTGGCCTAAGTTGACTGTCAGGATTTGTCACATGAATATCTTAAGTCATTAGTTTAATCAAAGTTCATGCCATTCTTTTCAGTTAACGCGTATAGCAGTGAAGATACTCATTTGTATTAATTGACTAGAAGTCTTATTTGCATAACTAGGTTAACCACAACAAAGTGATATGCCAATTATTGAACGCGTCTGACAACATAATAGGTGGCCGGTAGTTTTCTACTTTCCTTCCCGGCGAAGAACAAACGGTTAATATTTAATTGATAATTTTTTTATAATAATAATAATAATTTTGATTTGATCTTTGAATTTCCTTTATTATTTTTTCCAATAATAATAAAAATATGTGGTAACAATTTTTATAATAATAGTAATCGGAACTTTATTTTTGAGATCAGGTTTTGCACGGTTGGGTAAATTGTGAATTTAGACATTTAATATATTTATTGTGTTTTTCATGAATTTATTATTTTATATTTTGTTTCAGTCAAAACCCTAAATATTCTGATTATAAAATAGAGGTGAATCTCTGGATTGGACGGGCTAGATGTCTCACACCTTTCTAGCCCTATTTGATTTTCAGACCTTTTCTCTGAATTTTGGACTAGTGTTTCTTTTGGGTCTCAACTCTATAAGTTGAGTGACGGCTCCCTTTAACTAATAATTATTCCAAGTTAATTTCCATTTTAGAAACTTAAGAAATCTATTGGGTCCCGTCCCCTGGATTTTCGACGGTATCTACACTCGTCAATGAGCATTTTGTAATATGACTACAAAATTTTCCTTCAAAGGGAATAGAAAAAGTTGGAAGAGTATGTCAACTGTTTTGCGAAAATAGAGTGGATAAATCGGGCCAAGTGCTTATATAAAAAGAAAATTGTAACTTGCTAGTTCCTCGCTCATATCATCTAATTTTGAGGTGATTGCGACAGTATGATAACTCATATCATCTGGCTTTGCAATGCAATCCAAGAGATGATTGTTTTCACACTCGATAAGGTAGTTGCAATTCCATTCGATGGATTGTTCATACTTTCTATCAACCGTTACGACGTGAAATAACATGTGCCCTGATGTTGCACCCTCGGCAAGTGCAAGATCAGTGGAGGCTCCAGCGCATGGTCGAAGAAGAGTTAAGGAATTGGAAATTAGGTTTGAAATGGCCTAGGCGTTAGTCCAAGGCATGATTTAGGCCTGGAAAATGCTCGTAAGCAAGTGATGCATGCCAAAGGTATCACCATTGGCTTTTATGGCCTTACCCCTTGTTATGGAAGTTGGAAGAAGAGTGAGTTGGAACGGTATGGAATCTACATTTCGAGTATCATGCTTGCAAACCATGCTCGGAAAGGCAAATCTACGTTCATTTGACAACGAGAAGTTAATCTTTAAGGTCCGGTTACTGTCTCTTAATCCGCGCATCGAGGATTTCTGGCCTGCCCAGCGCATAGCGCCGGAGGAGGAATTTTTCAGTCCGTGACAAATGGTATCAGAGCAAGTTCCGAGAAAGCACTAGGGACTGTGAGTTTTGGACTCGTCGGTGAGCATTCTGTAATATGACTACAAAATTTTCCTTCAAAGGAAATAGAAAAAGTTGGAAGAGTATGCTAACTGTTGTGCGAAAATAGAGTGGATAAATCAGGCCAAATGCTTATATAAAAATAAATTGTAACTTGCAAGTTACTATGCTAAGATTTGGATGACTTAGTTATGTGAGTTTTCCAGAAAACCCGTTTAGAACGGTGGCTGGTATCCGACTACCCTTGTTACTGGGAATGATCACCCACACCCGTCGTTGGAACGGTGTGCGTTGTCAAGTTGGTTAGCTCTCACTTACGAATGGAAGATCATCAGGGACAATGGCTTGCATCCGACTGCACTTGCATTAGAGTTTGGTCCTCAGAGCACTACGCTAGGAATTGCTGGTCATATTCGATGTCCCTTTCAACCCATTATGAACTTTGAGGACTCTTAAGTGTATGTTATAGGAGTGCACTTAAGATCTCGTGTTGAGTAAATCCGTTTGCATTCTTGAGCACGTGGTATGAGACACATGTTTATCGATCCAAATTGATTTTCTTGGTAGAGTTGTAAAACTTTTTATGATCCTCGAGCATACGGTATGGCACGTATGTTTAAAAGGTCTTAGTCGGCGTTTACGACAACTACGAACCCTATTAGGATTCCGGGATATGCGGTATGGGATGCATATTCAAAAGGTTCTAATTTGTGTTCATTAACAAATATTGGACCCTTGCAGAATTTCTGTGCATCATGGTATGAGACATATGCACAGGAAATCCAAATCGATGAATCTTGTCCACAATAGTTTTTGAGTTGAATTTCGGGGACAAAATTCTTTGAAGGTTGTAAGAATGTAACACCCGTAATATTTGCATGAAGCTTACTCAGGGATGCGTCATGACATGGGATCCTATGCTTATAAAGCTTACTTAGGAATGCATCAAGTTGTGGATGCATTCTCGAATTATAGTACTCGAAAATGCATCACAAGTTAAAAATGACCCTTACCCGGGAAAGGCACAAATGGCCTTGACGCGTACCCAAGAGCGCATTATAGTGCTGAGGCACTATTGTTCCGTGATGCATACCTAAGAATGCATCACTAGAAAGTGAAATAGATTTTTCATCTACCCTCCTTATATCCACTTGTGAAAATGCTAAGAAGACATATATATGGATGAGGTGTTGGGTGGAAATTTATGTTGCGTACCTGAGAATACATTATAGTGCTAAGGTACTATTATGACATGATGCATGATTGAGAATGCATCACTGACCCTATGTTGCATACCCGAGAAAGTATTATAGTGCTAAGGCACTATTATGTCGTGATGCATGTTTGAGAGTGCATCACTGACCCTATGTTGTGTACCTGAGAATGTATTATAGTGCTAAGGCACTAATATACCATGATGCGTACTCGAGGATGCATCACTATAAAGTGCAGTAGATGAATGTCATCTGCCCTCCTTGCATCCACTTGTAGAAATGCGAATAAAACATATATAAGGAGGAGTCGTTGGTTGGAAATCTTTGAAGTGTACCTGAAGATGCTTATCAAGTAAGCATCCCAATGTTGTGAAGTGTACCCGAGGACGCTTACCCGAAGAATCTTCACTAATTCGTGATGTGTACCCGATTATGCACTACTAAAAAGTGCAGTCGATGCATGTCTCTTACCCTTCTATTCCAAATATATGGAAATGCGATTAAGACATATATAGGGAGGGAGCTTTGGTTGAATGTTCATGAGAATTAATGCACATATATTTGATGTGGCCTATACGTTGGGATATACTTGATGTTTAAGCATCAATATGCTTGTAGCTTACCCGAGAAAGCTAGAATTATGCGAAAGCATCTCTCATCCGTTTTGCGTAATCGAGAATGCATTATGCATGCTAAGTAGCGATAATTATGCACAAGCCTGGGTATACTTTGCTAAAGTTCATTGGTCTATGCGGACTAGGCTTAGCTTTGCCTTTGGCCTTGCAACGAAGTTGGAATCGATGTTGGCTTTGCCTTAATTGGCTTATGTTGCTTGTTTTTTTCGAATTGACCCTTCTGATGAACTATGGCCATGCTTGATCCCTTCAAGGTACGGGTTGGGTACGTAGGCAGCCGCAATGCAATGCATTAAGGTGTAGCACCTTGTCGCTCATATCATCTAATTTGGAGGTGATTGCGATATTATGGTAACTCATATCATCTGGCTCGGCAATGCCAAGTCAAGAGATGATTGTTACCACACTCGATAAGGTAGTTGTAATTACATTCGATAGATTGTTCTTACTTCCTATTAACCGTTACGGCATGAAATGGCATGTTCTTGGATGTTGCACCTTTGGCAAGGGAAAGATTAGTGCAGGCTCCAGCGCATGGTCGAAGCAAAGTTAAGGAATTGGAAATTAGGCTTGAAATAGCCCAGGCGTTAGTCCAAGGCATGATTTAGGCCTGGACAATGCTCGTAAGCAAGTGATGTATGCCAAAGGCATCACCATTGGCTTTTATGGCCTTACCCCTTATTCTGGAAGTTGTAAGAAGAGTGAGTTGGAACGGTATAGAAACTACGTTTCAAGTATCATGCTTGCAAAGCATGCCCGGAAAGGAAAATTTACCTGCATTTTCCATCAAGAATTTCAGTTTTAAGGTCCAGTTATTGTCTCTTAAGCCGCGCATCAGGGAGTTCTGGCCTTCCCAGCGCATGGCACCGAAGGCGGAATTTTCCAGTCATTGACAGCTTGAATATCATGTATTTAAGGACAGGACGTCGAATCGTGATGTGTTCTTTGTGATTAGCTCATTAAGCTGGAATGCGTTTTTGAAGAGCAGGCATTAGTTATTCCTAGAATGGATAGATGTGATTAGACCATCAATGCGCATTTAAGACAAGTTCAAGGCATTCAACTTTGGAATTTATACTACTTGAGACTGATGCGTGTCGTAGGTGCAATTAGTGATTTTATTTCCACTTAATTAAAGAATAATATAATGGAGGTCAAGTTCGTTCCCACGAGGAGCGAGGTGTTGAAGTTGTCAAATTTCACAAAGGGAGGTTTTGTTTTTGGTTTTGAAGAAAATAAACAAGAAAGCAATTAAAAGATTAAGTTCTAAGCAATGGAGAGGGATATGATCGAGGAATCCTTCTTCGTTATTAAACATTCATCAAAGTAGTATACTTATCTATTCATTGTTAATCACCAATTATCACCAACTGTAGAATAACAATAAGCTCTGTTATCCCCAAAATTCCTTGTATCATTGGATACGGAAGCGCTCGACTACCAGATTTTATTCGTCAGAACCACCCAGGATAAGCTCTCAAGGTGTAAGTCAACCGAATGCTTTAGGCCTTGTGAATTTAGGTTGATCCTAGCATCAAACACATAAGCTCGGTCTTCTTATTAGTGTTGTTTCTACACGCAATTGCTCAACATAATCCCTCTGTAAGGTCTCGCATTCTCTACTTGTATAGGAGGTGTTCGACTATTATACATATCTCACAACTACCTATTTAGCTTTAGATTAATTAATAAAATGAATTAGTTGGCCACTTAAACAATCTATCAATCAAGCATAAACATTCATATTAATAAAAACAAACGATAATCATGTGATAATTAGAAGAATAGATTTATATGCTAAATTGAATCATGTATTAGAACTTATAATTCATCCTCAATCACTTAGATGTTTAGCTACTCATGGATGTAGGAGCATCCATGTTATACATATAAGAAAATAGTTAAGAAATCGTTACGATAATGGAACCGCTCCGAGACCCTAACTTTTTCCTCTTTTGGTGTTGTTGATCTCCTCCAAGACTTGCAAACTTATGTAATAGGTTGTAAAAAGATGTTTTGTTAATGTCTTGGAGTCTCATTTTATAGTACTTCATAATAACTAGGGCTTAAAATCCTTCCGGGACCGGTTTTCCTCTTCTTAGAAGTCAAAAACGCGTCAAAACGGACCTCATAGGTTTGCCACAGTCGGTATGGTCGATTTTCGTGAACCGTGCCGACTTTAGGACCAAAATAACTCCAATTTTATGTACCCAAACTTGAGTGGGCATGGCCGATTCCCAATGAACCGTGCCTACTTTAGGGCTTAAAATCCAAGTTTTCTGTATAAAAAAGTGCTCCAATCGGCATAGTTGGGAACCGCGTCGACTGAAATGTTGTAGACGACTTTTCTTCGTCTCGACCGTTTTGTACATAACTTCTTCGTACGAACTCCAAATGACCTCATTCTTTTTGCATTCACTTCGTATTCTCGTTATATTCAAGATGGTATTAAGAACTCCTGTATTTGAATGAGCTGAATTTTTCTTTGGCCCTTCTTCACTTGTAAAACTTCATTTCCTTGTTCATTTCATGTCGCAAGGAACTTCTTTCTTCTTTGGCCTTGGGATGCTTGAATAATTGGATTAGTTCACTTCTTATCTATTTTGTAGCCACTTTCACTCTTATTGGGATGATTCACCTAATATAAGACATAAGATAGAAAGCAAAGCAATAACAAGGTAATATGCAAGAATTATAGCTAAAACAAGTATGGAATTGACACTATAAACATGTAAATTATGCACTTATCAGAGACTGGTTCAATATGGAATAAATATTATAAATGTTAGAGAGACTAAGGGATCAGTATAGAATTCTTGTAGTTATTTGTAGAGACTGTACCCTTAGTTCTCTTGCGGAATATAAGTGGAAATACAGTATTTTATGTTTTGATACAAAACCAAAAATATGCGTGAATATTTCTATGTTTCTGCTGCTATGAAGAGAGCAATTTTATAATTCTATCCCTTGTCAAAAACTCAATATCTACAACGTGATACCCTTTTCATTTTACAAGGATAAAGAAATAAACAGTGGCTAAATAGTTTAAGATTAAATTACACCATTTATCATTAAACCCCAAGTTTTTTCATCACTTGAAATAAATGTCCATTATAATTCATCATATGTTCTTTCCTGGGATCTTCATCAAAAGAATATTCTTGGCTTGACCCTCTTGATTGAAACTGAATATATCCCGGATCATTGTTAATTTCCTTTATTCATCTCTATAATAATCTTTTGCTTTCATGGTATGCCTGACTTCTTCATTAATAAAATTATGATGATTAACAAACTCAAAACCTTCTTCAGCTTATTTAATGACTTTCATATCTGAATTTTGTACATTGCATGCAAGGAAAATATAGTTTCAGTAAGAGAAATCTCATCTTGTGTCGTTGATATATTACCATCATTTATCTTGGGTAGAATTTACCAATTGGTCATAGTTTAGTGGGCCGTTTTAATGGCAGGTCCACCCATTAGGCCTAGTTTAACCTATTTCTGGACCAATTTTTTTTATCAACAGGTCCTTTACACGTGTGGCGAGAATTAGAGTTTTCAAAAATACCTAGAATACCCTTGGTATATAAGGATGTATCACTGTATCATGCCTTTTCAATTTTCTTCGTATGAATCGAGAGCTCCGAGATTGAAGAAAACTTTTTAGGGTTTTGTCGAATCAAAATTTAGATCTCTGTGAACACATGAAAAGTATCTAGTTTCGATTGATTATATCGGTTCTTGTTATATTTAGGGTAATTCTCGTTAGATTCAGGGTTTAACGATGCATAATTTTATCGATTGGTATTGTTTTATTTTGATTAAGTACTTCGTAGATGATTAGGCCATGTTTTTGTCATGATATATCTTTGTTTATACGAAATTTTTTTGTCTATGCAAGCTAGAAGAATCTTGACCATCTATAACTTGAGGTATTTATAGTAAACTTCATCCCAATTCCTTATGTTCATTTAATGATGTTCTTGGTTTTGATTATGTATTTTGTATTGGTTGTTGTTGTATTTTCTGTTACTGTCACTAGAGAATGCATTACTAGTTGTTGATGAATTTAAATTTGGCAATGAACGAGATTTTTTATAGGATTTTCTTGTTGTTCTTGATGAAAGGAGAATCAGGGAATAAAAACTTTTGAATAAGAGAATTGATTTTTGCATATAAGTAGGTTTTGATTGCTGAGATCAGTGAGTTTTCGTTTGTATATCTACTATTGGTGTGGAAATTTGGTTTGTCTTTAGGGGTTTGATAAAAAAACAAAGTGCATTTTATATATACTGAAAATTGATTGGTTTTCAAGCAATGCTTATTATTGTGATTGCACACATGGTGATTTCGATTTATTTTAGTTTGCAAGATTATCGTTTTTTTCCAAGTTTGTTTATGTTGTTTTCATTCATTTTTGGTCTATGATATGATAGTGCATTTAAGCTATACTGTTCAATATCAGTTATGTGAATATATTTTGTTGTTTATTTTTTTTTTGTCTATAATGCTACAATGCATAGACACTATACTCTTGAATAAAGTTTTAGTAGTTTTTCATTTTTGTTTATGAATCAACAGTGCATGTTCACTATACTCCTTAATTAAGCATTGCGACTAAGTTTCTGGCGATGGAGGCAAGTTTCTTAAAATTATTTATGTAGTATATTTATTATGCACTCTATTTTATTTTTATTTTTAATGACAGTTTACCATTTTAATTTCTATATTTTTAGAGTTTAGGCAATCTGCACTTCCAAATAACATAGATTTTTTCAGGGTATGGCATTTATGTGTTGTTTATTTTTTGCAGGTTTTTATCCTTTAGCATATGCATTGGTACCTGGGAAAGATGTTTATAATTGGCATTGGTTTATGGTCAATCTTAGAAATGTTATTGATAGTTGTCCCATCACTTTTATGACAGATCGTGGTGAAGGGTAAGAAATATATAATCATTTTGACGGGTAGCTTATATGTGTGTTTTGCAGTTCTTTTCAATTTGCATAGTTCCTTTATTAGTATATGGATTCTACACTTTTCAATTTTCATATCAAATGGTTCTTACCCAAAAGGGTTCACCATTATAGATCTAGGGCTTAGATGCATGCCACATAGGTAGACAGAGTTAGTATGAGTATAGCCTACATATACTATCAAATGGTTCTTACCCCAAAGAGATCACCATTTCAGATCTAAGGCTTAGATGTATGCCACATAGGCAGACAGAGTCAGTACCAGTATAGCCTATATATACTATCAAATGGTTCTTACCCCAATGGGTTCACCATTCTAGATCTAGGGCTTAGATGCATGCCAAATAATAACATATATTTTTCAAAGTATAGGCAATCTACACTCTAAATGTTCCACCAAAAACTAAACTGTGTGTCTTAGTATAGTCTATATATACTACCAAAGGGTTCACCATTCAAAAAACAGACAGAGTTAGTACCAGTATAGCCTATCTATACTCTCAAATGTACCTTATCAAAAAACATTGATAGGATATATAATAACTGAAGATTCAAGAGAAAACAAGACAAGAGTACAATTGTGTTTTTAAGTTTGATATGTTGTTATGTTTTGCAGGTTTTATTCTTTGATTGTAATAGATTTCAATTTTATTCAGTTGATGAGATTATCATTTTTTTCAGGTTTGTTTATGTTGTTTTCATTCGTTTTTGGTCTATGATCTGATAGTGCATTTAAGTTATTGTTCAATAACAGTTTTTACTAACGTATTTTTTTTTCATGTATATGATGTAACACTGTGTATATACTATATTCTTTTTGTAGAAGTTTATTCATGCAAATAGATTTCCTTGTTGTTTTATTTCATTTTTCATTTACGATTTGACAATGCATATTAATTATACTCTTCAATAGAAGTTCAGTAATGAGAATAGCATCCTAAATTTGTAGAAATGCATACAATATAGACAATATGCACTACCAAGTTAGTATACAAACTAAATTATAATCCTTTTTTATATGTTTGAAATCAACATAGTATATGGAATTTGTACTTTGAACATAAGCACAATTGATACTTTCTAGATTTTCATAGTATAGGCAATCTGCACTTTGAACATAAGCAAAATATGATACGTTCTAGATTTTCAGAGTGTAGGCAATCTGCACTTCCAAATTATAACATAGATTTTTCAGAGTACGGTATTTATGTGTTGTTTATTTTTTGCAGGTTTTTATCCTTTAGCATATGCGTTGGTACCTGGGGAAGATTCTGATAATTAACATTGGTTTATGGTCAATCTTAGAAATGTTGTTGATAGTCGTCCCATCACTTTTATGACTGATCACGGTGAAGGGTTGCGGCAATCTATTTATTCGGTTACATGTTCAAACTATGGTGCTAGAAATCACCATTAAAAAGCATCTTGCAATATGATTCCTTCCTACCTATGAAGTTGTGTTTTTCAGTTTGCAGTTTCATAGTGCTTTTTCAGTAGGCAAAATACACTTGTACTTTTCATTATATAAATTATGCACTATTTGGAGTTTGGAGATAGTTTACTTAGATTTTTTTCCCTTCGATTTTTACAGTTTCATAGTGCCTTCTTCAGTGTAGGAAATATATACTCTTATTTTCAATATAGGAATCTACATTATTCTTTGTTTGGAGTTTTATAGATTTTACTGAGATTTTTTTAAAGTTTTACGTAGTTCTTTACGGTGTAAGAAATATATAATCATTTTGACAGGTAGTTATACATGTGTTTTGTAGTTCTTTTCAATTTGCATAGTTCTCTTTTAAGTATAGGGATTCTGCAATTTTGGATTTGCATATCAAATGGTTCTTACCTAATTGGGTTCACCATTCTAGATGCATGCCGCATAGGAAAACAGAGTTAGTATGAGTATAGCCTATATATACCATCAAATGGTTTTTACCCAAAAAGGTTCAACATTCCATATCTAAGGCTTAGATGCATGCCACATAGGCAGACATAGTCAGTATCAGTATAGCCTATATATACTATCGAATGGTTCTTACCCCCAAGGGTTCACCATTCCAGATTTAGGGCTTGGATGCATGCCAAATAATAACATATATTTTTCATAGTATAGGAAATCTCCACTCTAAAAATTCAACCAAAATTAAACTTTATGTCCTAGTATAGTCTATATATACTATCAAAGGGTTCACCATTCAAAAAACAGACAGAATTGGTACAAGTATAGCCTATCTAACTCTCAAATGTACCTTACCAAAAAACATTGATAGGCTATATTATCATTGAAGATTCAAGAGAAAATAAGAAAAGAGAATGAAGAAATTTTAGCAAGTCACTGAACATTTAAATAGACAGTAGGCAGTCTGGTGCGTTTCCTTGTTGAGGTGTTGAGTAATCCAACAATACAACTTTCTTCACTTGTTTCCTTCCATTTAGAGCCAAGAAGTTGTTGATGACTTTGCAGCAGTAGTTGGCCATCTTTGCTGCATTATCTTTGTATACATCCTTTTTGGCTTCAAAAGAGTTATAGTGAATAAAATGCATTTCCTTGAAGTAGAATACCATTAGCATCCAATTATTGCCAAGTCCTTCTTCATGACACATATGGATAAAAATCCAGTGGACGCTTTTTTCCATGCCCATGAATAGAGAATCAATAGCATTCATCTATTCACCAGGCATAATTTGAGGCTTGTTGACATGAAGATGGAATATAAAAAAAAAATTATGGTTAATATGAGTATAGCCTATCAATACTATCAAATTTACCTTACAAACTAACTATTTTTTTCAGTATAGCCTATCTACACTCTCGAATCACATAATAACTAATTTTTTTGTAGTATAGCCTATATATACTTTCAAAAATAACTAGTTTTTTTCATTTTTATGTTTGAAAAGGGAAATATAACCAAGAACAACACTCACCCAAGCAGATGCTTCAATATACAACATTGAATGGTACTTCTTCTTTGCTTCAATTTTAGTTCGATCTTTGCAAGAAACTTCTTTTAGCTTGTACACAGTGTATCGAAGCAAATCTGCTTCCAAGCTATCATTATGTATTAACGGCTCAATTGTCTTGGCAAATACACACAAATAAGTACCATCTTTAAGTTTCACTCTCCACTGCTTTAATATCTACATAAATATGACACAAAAATACATAAATATAACATTGTGTATGAAATATGCACTTTCAACATATGCACAATATGATACGGTGTAGTCAATCTGCACTACCAAAAATAGCATCCTAATGTGTACAAATGAGTAGAGTATACAGAGTCTACATTCCTAAATTAGAACATAGATTTTTTTTCATTGTATAGGCAATCTGCACTATCAAAAATACCACCTAAACCTAGATTATATGCTTATAGTGTTAAATGGTTAATACTCTCATATAATGAATACTTTTTTGGTAAACATTCATGTTTATGTGTTATTATTTACGGTTCTTTTACCTTATCACTATAATATAGCCAATATGCACTTCCAAAAAGACTACATAGGTACAAAACTCAAAACAATTTTGTATCTCTATTATATAAATTACTATAGTATAGGCAATCTGCACTTCTAAAAAATCTTATAGGTATAAAACTCAAAACCATTTTGCATCTGTACTATGTGGAATCATTACAGTATAACCAATCTGCACTTCTAAAAAATCACATAAGTGTAAAACTCAAAATCATTGCATCACTACTATATAGTTAGACTAGAGTATAGCCAATCTACGGTTCTATCACATAAGTGTAAACCCCCAAACCATTGCATAAAAATGGGTATACAAAACCATGATAGATACTACCATTGCATGTATGAAAATCAAAAACGATGTTGAATCTATGACAAATCAAAAACTACCATCAATATGGGATGAAGTCTATACAATATAGGCAATATGCACTTCCATAAATATGCCTATAATAAAGTTTAGAATGTAATTGTGACAGACCAGATTTTTTTTTTTTGCTTCCAATGGGTCAGGTTTCGGTCCATTAGGCCAGCTCCAACTTCCCAATACGCCACTCGAGAAACCGTACTTTTAAAACAAATTCAAACCAGTTCGATCTTACCAAGCAAATGTTCATCGATTTTTCTCAAACTGCGTTACAGTTTTTAATATCATTTCTAACATTTATCGATACCGACATATGATAAAATTATCACATTTGGTAATAATCATCTCTTATAAAACACTAAACTTTTATATTTCAAGGGTCATCTACATATGATTCTCATTGTTTCATTATGAAGATATAATATCTCCTGCCAAAGGAGTCGGATACCAGCCACTGTTACCACTCGTAAGTGGGAGCTAGCAGACCTGACGACACACACAGTTCCAACGACGGGTGGAGATGATCAATCCCGTTGTCTACAACCGTTCCAGCGACGATCTTCCGGATAGCCACCCGTAGGTGAGAGCCTCAGTAGGCCTGACAATTCACAGTACTAGGTCAAGCTCAACTGACCACCCTTTACAAATGATATGAACTACTCAAGAGAGTTAGTAATCATTTCCAGATCAATGGTATGAACTGTCATTATAAATAATAACCATTCTTCTCAGATGATATGAATTGCCTCTAAATGACAACAATCATCTCCAAGTCTCATTTGGTGATATGAGTTAGTATCCAACAATCACCCTTCATTTCTTTATTAGATGATATAAACAACCTCAAAGAGGTTATAATCATCTCTCAAGGTAGTATGAACATCCAGTAGGCTAACTGCAACTACCTCTTGCCAACGATATAAATCGCTAAGATTACAATCATCTCCGAATAGATGGTATGAACTGCCTGGCAGTAACCAACTCTTTCCCGACGATATAAACAACCTTAGGCAGTTATGCTAAACCGCATAGCGACTGCCTATGTACCCTCTTCGTTGCTCGAAGGGATCAAGCACGACCGTAGTTCGTCTCTCTTTGTTTAGATAATATGAACTACCGATGATAGTAACTATCTCTTATCAGATGATCTAAAATATCCTATTTAAATAACAATCATCTCTTGCATTAGATAGTATGAACTGCTTATCGTAGCAGTAACTATCTCTATCGTTAGATTGTGTGAATTGGCCAACAAATAGTATCCCTTACTTGTCACACTACCAACAACTTCATAACTCCCGGAATATCCTGCTAAGTGCATAACTTAATATACCCTTATTAAAGATGCACAATAATTTCAAGACATAAATCTGTCATAAAATTAGAATAATTGTTCCATGGACCAAAGTAGAAATGACACCATCACATAATGAAACACTCATATACATTCAAAAATATGCAAAAGAGGTCAAAATGAAATTCTCATGAATCCACAACCTGGTAAATTTACAAGAACCCTATGTTGTCAACAATAATTCTAAACATATACATCAAACAAATCTATTTACTTGTACAACACCACTAATCCATAAAGAGTACCAAGTCTAATTAACTATAACAAGAGTTTATGCCTTAGTATCCCATCCCACAAGATATAATATGACGTATTTATGAATCAAAGATATGTACAGAAAATTAGTTAGCTAGATCCACCCAATCAAATCATGTATCAGCTTTGGTTAACTAGTTAATGGACTTATAAAAGGTTATCAAATCAACATACATTAATTCTCAGAAACGTATAGATTATGAATAAGTATAATTATGGATTTATAAAAAGAAAACCCACTCAATCAAATTGAGAAAACCAATCATACATTAATTCTTCGCATCACTTATATCTTCTATTATAATCAGTCCGGATCACGGTACTACGTAACACAAATCAGTACATAACACACTAGATTCATTTTTAAGATTGAAAGAAGAAAGTCCCACGCTTGCCGACCTAAAACAATGAAGAGAAACATAAATGTATGCACTGGGACTACCCGCCAACCACCGGCATACTTTTAAGACGACTGGTACACGAGGTATTATAGGCATATAGTCAAATCCTATCACATTCCCATTCACAGTAAAACCCAAATCTCCAACCATATAACATATTATATCACACTAGTTTGGATACAAGTCATACAGACCTTAACAACAATTACCTACAACAGGGAATATCCCTAGCTTCATTAGTAGCTACGTCACAAAGCAGAAACACAGCTGCATATGCAATGTACACCAAAGATTAAATTGTCAGACATATATTATATATAAGGTGTAAAAATATATCATTTAATCAATATCCCATGTCAAAACAAATAGTCAAAATACAATATATGAGGTTTGAGCAATTTGAGCCACGAGTGATGAATGTTTAGTACATGCTTATGTGATTCCCGTAGGTATAACTTGACGTCGTTCAAACCACACACACATATATATATATTACACATCACTTCATTTTAACACCTACTTGCTTAGACTTTAAGCATGAAAGATAGATAAGGGGTTAGTTCTTAGGAAGAAAAAAAAAACAGTAGAATCTATCTAATAACATAAATACTTGAGTTAATATTATTACAAAGCTCATTAACATCATCAATGTTTTTCCCATTATGAGTTCAAGAAAGAACCTGCAATACTCATTTGCTAAAATTATGTTGAAACCCAACATAACCAGCAACAATTTTCTTACAATAATGCAACCATAATTTAGCACAATACAAGTACACGGTAGTTGAATTTAGGTATATAGATCCAAATAATTTACTAAGCACTTTGCATGTATCATCGTATACCGACAAAGAATTTCTTCTTTACAGTAATTACACAAGCTAACTCATAACAAAACAAGGATAATTATTATCATGCTAGATTACGTACGATGTAAACATATTAGACCCATATCACAAAATGTTCATAAAACATCAAATTCATAAAAGTATGTAAGGGAAGCAATAAGAACCTTTAATCCTTTTTTTCTCTTCTTTTTGGGGCATTTTATCGAACAACTTGTGAGCATTTGGTTGTTGGTGAAAAGATCCCATTTTTTGTATATTTTTAACCCTTTCTTTGACAACTCCTTCCCTGCAAATTTCGAATTGGGTGTTAACCCAACTCTCTGAACACCACCGGTACTCGAACACATTCAAAATCCAAACCATCCATAAAACCTAATGGCCACAGCACCCATTCTTGGCTGATTTAAGAGTTCAAAACCCTTATAGATTTGTATCCAGACACAGACCCAATCACCCAATATTTTTAATTCTAGAGAACTCTAAAACCTTTATGAAATTCATCCTTTCGTCATCTGTTCGTAACGGGAAGCAGCATCAGACATTGATTGATTTCACAGCTCACGGCAAAAACCTAACTTCTCCTTCAAAAACTTTAACCAAATATCTTACAACCTATATCAGAAGTTCCCTGATAGGAAACAGCTCAATCTCCATGAATTTTAGTCACAGCCAGTTTTGTTTTTTTTTGAGATTCTTTTATTTTGATGGAGTATAAGAAGGAGACTGCTAAGGTGGGAAGATGAAGAAAGACTCCAGGGAGAACAGACTCTCTCTTCTTTTTTCTTTTTCTTTTTTCTCTTTTTCAATTTAATCGTGTCAAATTACTTGAATTCTCACTATGCTCACTCTATTCGACATGTGTCCAACATGCTCAAAACATTTGGTGTTTACTGCATATTAATATTGTTAAGGGATAATCTAAAAATGTTAAAGGTCCTTGGGTATTGAAATTTAAGCATTTTAAGGGTTTGGCTAAGACAAACTCTCTGTTTAGGCACCAAGACTTATTAAAGAGGCAGCCTAGAAATACTTGAATATTAGAGTTGTATGCACTCTAAGTGCAGAATTCAGATAATGGGTCTAATTAAACACGAGAAAATGTTTGGGGTCTCACAGTAATGGACCATAAAATTTAATGAACAACAACAGTATAGCGATTCTGCACTATAAATTTTTATCTCATATAGTTGATTTTGCAAGAAACAACCTATAAATATGTACAAATGAACATTATATATGCAATATGTACTGCCATAAATATGTCCATAATAGAGTTCAAAATGTAGTGAACCATAAAAAATCAATAAACCCATGAGTATGGTGGATCTGCACTGCACGTTCATAATAGAAACTTGCATTTCATTTATAAAAATACATTGGTTGAATCTATGAAAAAACAGAACATATTTTTAGTACAATGTATCTACATTTTTGGATCATAAGCGACATACAAAATAACAAGTAAACAATTTAAACCATTAGTGTAGTGGATCTGCACTTTAGGATCATAACAAAAACTAACATCATCAGTATAGTGGATCTGCATTGTAGGATCATAACAGAAATTGATATTCATCTTATAAATAAAGCAAAATACGGTGGTGAAAAATCAAATACACCACATGTGTATTGTATCAACACTATTGTATGTGATAAAAAAAGTAAAATACATTGATGAATCTACCTCTTGTTTTTGGTTTTTTATTCTTGTTTCGACCATTGTTGTTGATTTTTTTGTGATGATTCAGTAGATCTAGGGTTAGATTTCTGGTTTACTGTTTAAGACTGAAAATATAGGTCAGCAATTCTGTAGGTTTTTGTAATTTTTCACTGGAATGTATGGTTTTTGATGATTTGGTATGAAAACGATTAATTTACGATGATTTTCGGTGTTGCAACTTCACAAAAATCACCACCATATCTGCAACGTTAAGAGGAAAAGGAAGAAGAAGAAGAAGCAAAGAAGAAATTGTGTTTGTGGAGAGAGAAACCAAGGTTTTTTTTTTTGTTTTTAATGTTGTGTAATGGTTGTTTTGTGTTTATTCGTGTAACCTTCATACGTTTGGGGATAAGAGTTTTTTTATCTTTTTCTTGTTTTAAATAAAAAATGACCTCCGATTAAATTGTTAATATGAAAAGACCTACCAATAATTAACTATATGGATAATAGACCTATCAATAAATTTCCCTTATCTTGATGACAACTTCTTTCTTCTTTCTTAAAGTACCAATAATACCATCATAACATGAAACCTCATATGCAACAATGATATCTTCAAAATAAACGAACGGGTTAAGATGAAAATCACATTGAGATCAAGAACGAATGAAGAATTAAAATCCACATGGTTCATTTTCCTTTGCATTGTTCTAGTTTTGATCAGGTTTTTTTTTTCCGGTCTAAACCGATCAACCTTTGCATTATGCTAACTTAGTAGTGGGCATTGCGTTGCAATGAATAGCTCTAAAAGGAAAGTTAAATATGTATTTTTGTCCCTTATTTTTACTGAATTTGATAAATTTGACCTCATATTGTTTTTTTTTCTTTTATGCATGAGGATATTCTAGTAAAAACAATCTAAAAAACCTCTTGTTAATATATAGGAAACTAGACAAAAATTGATATGATGTGATATAAGTTTTTTCAAGTACTTAAAAAAAAAAGCCTTTAGGGCAACCACAATCGTTAGACTAAACCCATCGATCAAATGACTAAAAATTTGATCGATGGTCAGCCCAAAAAACAGCGGTGGATAGTCAGGCGGTTCCCCAGCCTTGGGCTTAAGACGGAGCCCTATTTTAGAAGCTCGCTCAAAAAGACGGGCGAAATTGTAGAACCAAGCCCCCTACAAGCGAAATTGTAGAACGAAGCCCGGGAAAAAAATATTGAAGCGATGTCCTAGAACCACGCCATTGTCCTTCGCGATCCCGCACGAGCTCGTCCGGTGGGGCGACTTTTTTCTGAGCGGGTTTGTGGCATATCGCTCACGCATGGGCAAGGAACTGGAACTACGTTAGGAGGAGCGGTATTCTGAAACTTTGCTTGCGTAGGCGAAATGGTAAGACTACGCCCTGTAAATTTGAGCGAGATCCTAGAGTCTGGCTTGTCATCAGGCAATGTCCTAGGATACCGCCTGACTATAAATTCCGTCGTCGACCTTTCGATCATATTTGATTTGCTACAGGATAAACCGTCGATTATATTCCTAAATATAATCGACGGTTGCGGAACCATTTGGGCGACCATCGATCAAAATTAGTCGATGATCGACGATTTGATCGCCCATTGTGGTTGCCCTTAGGGTCAGACAATAATCGTTTTGTTTTTCTGCACACGTAAAACGAATAACATAATAATAACAATATCACAGTGATAACAATACCGCTATGATGTATCAGGAGAGCTTCAAAATCTATATAAAATAAACCGAAAAATATGGATTTTAACACCTCCTCGATAAACTGGTACCCATCAGCAGTGATGGACCATAATATTAAATGGTAACCTCTCCGAGTTTGGCATGTTAAGTTAAACTCGACAGAGTACTATACAGCATTCAGTTTATAATTGTATGCACACAACTTGATCCACTTGGATACACGATAAATCTACTAGGCTACGCTTTTTATTTCTTTTTTCCCTATCGTTAATTTTTTATTTTTAAGCACCCCTATGGCCCTAATGTTAATTTAATAGCCTACATGTTAACAGTCAGAGTCAGCTTGTGAAAGCATTCTAGACAAGACACCTACATTAATACTTTTACTCCTATCGAAGTCATCTAATTTCAGCAACGTTGAGTTATCACCTTACAGTACAAGTATAGAACTAGTTTTCTTTAACCTTTTGGGGTGCTATTCTAAGCTATATAGGTAAGTCGAAGGTCTGAAGATGTCTTCCACCCACCCCTGAAAACATCGGCATAACTTCAGACCTAATCACACCACACTATATCAGCCAAGAAACGAATCAGAAAAATTGAGTTAATTGTCAGAAGCAATCAGGCGATCTGAGCTTTGACTCCCTTTAACTGATGATAACTTGTTAGAGAACATCCACCGGCTATTCAAGTCTATGCACAACTTTAAAGGGTCACATAGCTTGGATGTTTGAATTACTAAATAAAATTTAGATTACTCTGTTACCTGTTAAAAGTCTCCACAGCAAAACATGTTTAAATTAAAACTACATCAAAACGATATCTAAATTGCCATCTCTCTTGTTTCAGAGTCAGAAAAACACAGATAGCCTGTCATGAGAACAAGCTCATTGATTTAAAATATCTTTGCAAAAATAAAAAAGAGAGTGCAAGAAAAAATAACAGAGCATTAAACTAAATTCTGCAGTGCTGGCGATTAGATTCAGAACCTCAATTTTCTTAATAGTTCTGCCATTTGAATTACCCTGAAAAACCAAAAAAATCCAACAGATCAGAAATTATAATTCTCAGAAATGAATAAAAACAAAACAAAAACTCAGATGGTCAAAATTCCAAGCTAAACAATATCCTAACTCACCTTACTTCTAATCATAGTAGACATGCTAAAGTTTTATATCTTAGAGACACTTGAATCAACTAAACCATAAAGCACCCAAATACAATCAACAAATGATTTCAAAGACCTATATGGCTACAAAAGAACCAGGTTTAAGGCTGACCAGAGAAATCAGCTTTCTAACCATCACGTACATGGCCATATAACCATGGGCTATGCCTTTTAACAATATCTAAACTACTGCAGCTGTCTATGTACTGCCAGCCTATGTTATTTTCATTGCTTGCCTGATATCACCGTACAGTGGGTTTAACCCAGATGATTAATCCATTAGGAACTGTCCCCATACTCTGCCTAATTGATTCTACAAAATTGAAAATCAACGCATTATGCCACAATATCATTAACGATACAAACATAGTGAAGGCAGAATCTAATAATCAAATGAACAGAACAACGAAGCAATTAAAAGAAAATTAGTAAACCAAAATAAAAAAATTGAACACCATCCTTTATCTTATTTCCAAGGAAATTGCCACAAAGAAAGCTAAACAGAGATTCCAGCACGTACAGACAATTGCAGCATGACTTAATGTTTTAAGCATCCAACCACATAAAGAAAGATACCTACAAATGTGCTCTAACAAGAAAGAGATAAACATAGAACATTGGTTACCAACTGAAAGTAAGGTATGGTTTTCTAGGTTTAATCATAAGATAAATTAAAGGACCAAAAAGATATGAGTAGAAAAATTTTATATCCCGCATAAAAGTCTACCAGGAGGAGCTCGTTTTTAGAAGGGTGATCAGTAAGACGCAAGTGTTAAAGACACTCGACTTTGGTGTCAGAAACATGTGACACATAAATATCTAAACACGGGCAAATGTCTAGATGAGGTTAAAGTTCAAACATTAACCGAAGTAGCAACAAGCATCCGAAGCCCTGATCTATCCCCCAAAAGTAAAACATGGATTCTAGTATGTTTTCTTACCATGGCAAACTAACACACAATAAATAATTGGATTTTTGCAGGACACAAGATCTTTTTACTGGCAACTAAGAATTTATGCAATTGTAAACAAGGGTAAAAGGCAAAACAGTTGGATTGCTTTTTATTTATATCAACAGGATAGGCCCACGCAATCAGATATTATCTGACTAATACTTTGCCACACTATCAGTCACAAATCTGTAACACATTGAGGTACTGATTCACATTATGTTATTTCACTAGATGCGGATACAAGCAAGACAGATGCAAAAGAAATACATAAAAGTTCTTTCTAAATTAAAGGGAATACAGTATTGGTAGTTTGAGCACCTCATTTAATGATATTCTCAGTCTTACCTAAATTCACTAACCATGCAAAGAAACCATAATGTAACCATCAAAACATAAAATAGCAGGAGGAAACAACAGAGTATCTGAGTATGACTAATGAGATAAATTATAAGAAAATTGCAGGAGACACAAACTCTTACACTTCAAACCACAGATTCCACGACTGTATCTTCCACATCATTTGCAGCAGCTAGTGCCTCAGCGTTAGCCTCTTCCTCTGTAGGAGGTTGTACTTGTTCGTCTTCAGGCAATGGCTCCTCCACATAATCATTCTCAAATGCATCAGCTGGAACCTCATAAATCCTAACCTGCGGCTTTGAGGGATCCTTAACAAGCACATATTTCCCCTCTTTCAATTTCATGCACAAATCAACAATTGATTTGACAATTCCCCACATATTATTAGTGTTCAGGTTGATTTGTGTAGCAAATTCCTTAGGCTTATATCCAACCACGGATAAAATAGTATGATTGAAATGATCCCTCGGGTGAACTCTAGAAACATACCCTAGTTTCATCATATCAGCACTTGCCAATAGTGCTTGAGCAGTCCACTTAGCCAATTTATTAGCATTATTCTTAAGTTCAGTAGCCAAAACTGCTCCTCTCTGAGTTTCCAACTTCTTCCTCCAGTCAATACCTGAATATTTTGGATCAAACTCATTGAGAGCATTCAAGGTCATAAAAGATTGCTGTCCTTTAGATTCTGATGCACCCTGAACTTCACATCTAGCTACAAGAAACATTTCATCATCAAGCTTCCACCTTCTATAACGATATGCTACGGATGCAACTTCTTCACCTTCACCAGCAAATGGATTTGGCTCCTCAAATCCAACCTTATTACCATTTCTCACCAAAACCTGCTGGGAGAAGTTCTGATTAATGTAAGCAGCTTCAACACTCAGCGAATAAGCAGAATTAATATCCTCTTTAGCTTCAGGCAATGGTTCTTGAGAAGTCTCATTAACCGATAGCAAATCAAGTTGAGATCCATCTCTCTTATCAAAAAACAACTTATTTCCAACACGTTGAACCACAATATCCCAAGAGTAAACAGATCTTGGTGCACACATCAAAGTAGACAAAATTGAATCAGTAGCGAATACAGTAGCTTTATCTTCGTTAGCGAGTCGACGAATAACAGGGTCATCAGTAGTAGTAACTTTAAAGAAATTCCTATTCTTAAACCTTTCCAAACGTTTTTCATTTTTAGGATTAGTCCTATCATAAGTACGGTCATATGTTTCTAAAGCACCACAAACAAGTAAATCTTCAGGATCTTGGACCGAAAACGATAACTTAGAGAAAGTCGAAAACGGTATTTGATCTAACATAATCCATTCAGGTTGAATATCAACCGATGATTTAAAAACAGCAGCTTCACGACGAGGATGGTTATTACCAGATCGATTAAGATTGTAAAGACGATCACGTCTAGCTCTCTCTTTCTCTTGTTCACGTTTCTTCGCTTCAACTTCTTCATCACGACGCTGAGGAAGTTGACGTTGTTGTTGAAATCTCCACTTTGGACCAAACTTAGGTCTTGGTGGTGGTTTTCCATCAACTAAGTGGAACGTATTATCATCATCAACAGGTATGGAATCATCGAGATTGAAATCGAAAACAGAATCATGACCACTGTTTCTAGGGTTGCGGTTTTGGTTGTTGTAGTTTCTAGTCCAATCTGCAATTCGACCTAGTTTTTCAGAACGATTGAAAGGAGCAAAAGGAACGTTTGATGGATGATTGGGGAGAAGCTGTGATGGTGTTTCTGGTGGTCCCCAACCGTCGGAGTTGAATGGAACTGCGCCTACTTCGAACTCTGTCATCTTTTTTTATGCCAAGGTTCAGCAATGGAAGATGAGGAGAATATTGATCGAGAAGGTTTCTAGGGTTTGGAAGTGGGAGGAAAAAAAAAAGAGGGGAACAAAAGAGGTTAGGGATCTCATGTATTTCCAAGGTTAACCCTAGAGATAAGGATTTTCATGGGCCTGAATGAATGTTGATTTATTCAGATTACTAGGGTTACGGGTGAGCATGTCCGGTTTTTATTTTATCCTAATTCATAACTGATTTTAAATTTAGAGCACGGATGCTCGGATTTAATACGGATAATTCAATGGATTTATTTTATAACAGAAAAATAGAGTCAAGAAAAAGGCAAATAGTGAGTAGTGGGTTACAAAAGTATAGGGATAAGTGATACCTGAATAGAGTAGTCGTGGAAGCAATCACGCTGGGATAAATGGAAAGAACGTGATGCCTCATCATGTTTTCGGGTGGTATTTTTATCGATTATTTTAGAAATAAGATTACATTATTTAAGGGTTTAAAATTGGATTTAAGTGTAATGCTTTGAAGTTACTCAAAATTTGAAGAGGAAGAAAAATCCGATCCCTTTGAAATAGTTGTTTTTGGCGTTTGGGATCAAGTATGTCAACCTATACATATATTGGCTTGTATCTTGTAATATTATCAAAGTATGACATGAAAGAAATACCTAATTTGGCAAAAAAAAACAATGTACTAACTTCATATTTGTATTGAAGAAGTTTGATAAAAGAAAATGCAGATGTCCAATGGATTTTCAAGGTTGCATCTGGGCCCAATCCGTAATATGTTGGATTTTAAAAATTCTATCTGTATCTAACTCATTAGTAAAATCTGGGTATCCACCCGTAAAAATACGGTTGGTCCGGATCGAATCCGCGGATTTTGGGCCAAATGCTCACCCCTAACTAGGGGTGAGCATATGAATCCAAAACTGCCACTCTGACTCAATCCATCCGCAGTTTGGCGGGTGGACACCCAATCCGTTCATGGACGGGTTGGACATGAATGCATTTTTAAAATCCATTAAATAATGGGTTGAGTGCGGGTGTAAGTATAGAAATCCATTGGATACTTACACCCGCTATGTTTAAGGGTAAATAGGAAATTTATAAAATACAGAGAGACGTATGTGTATTTTGCAGGTACTATATAACTTTTAATTTTGCAGGTACTGAATATACTCTTAAATTTTATTTTTGGTTGTTGGGATGACATTATTATAATTTTAGCATTGTTATGTTGTAATAATTTAATATATTAATTAAATTTCAGTAGTTTAATGTTTAAATTAGTTTTTTTGTTAACATGTTAACTAATTTTATTTTTCCTAATAAAAGCATGAAATGTGTGAATTTACCCACATCCAATTCGTCCACCCGTCCATCGTCCATCCGTCCATCCATGGGTGTTAAATCTGCGGATGATGGATTGGACATGGATGCAAATCTAATACCCTCCACTTTGATGAGTTGGATTTGGGTGACACCAAATCCACGGGTTCCACCCGTTGCTCACCCTTATTTATTACGATCTATTGTTAAATTTGGCCAAATTGCGGACAATGTTCAAGACTATAGACCGGTGGATACATGATCTGTCTTTTTGCAGATTGGACACGAATATACATACAAACTATGTATTTTGGTAAACTGGACATAGAGCGACATCTAAAATTCAATGGACACCAGATTCTAAAGGTAATATTGGTATTATCACCGTAAATTAAGGTTAATAGAGGAATTTAGTAGGTAATATAGTTTTGTTTCTCAAATACAAATTTTGATCATAGTTATTTTTCTATGTGAAGAGTTCCTCTAAGTTTTCCTTTGATTCCGAAGCCAGCATGACAATTTAAAAAAATGATTGTTGTTTTAGGGTAAAAAAATGTATTATAAAAGTACTTAGATTTGAGAGATCAAATTCGTACAAGGCTAGCCCAAGCCAAGAAATGACCATTCCAGTCTTGCTTCAGTCACAGATAAAAGAGAAAGGTTGGTCTTAGGGAGGAAAATAGAGCAAGTATTGAGATCAGAGTATGATGTGTTTTTAGTATATGGTGTCGTTGAACAATAATATGGAGTTCTTGGACGTTTGTTGTGAAACTACTTTGGTAGGGTTTATCTGTGTAAGATTGAGAGAAGGTAGAGATAAGAACTTTTTGTATAAGTCTGAGATATCCCTGTGAATAGGTCGAATAACATATTTCTAGTAGTTGTAGCATACACTAATCTCGTAAGTGGTGGAAGTTATGGAAGGGGTGGAGAAGTGGAGGTTGTGGAGGTAGTGGTGAAATCACGTCTGCTATGTTGGGGAAGACTACCAGTTACATACGACCACTACTCCCCTCACTCTCTTAATCGTTCATAATCTTTCCCACTTCTTGTTACTTTCTTATCATGGGTATGTTGCCACAATGTATTTGATGTAGACTGGCAGACCAATACCTTAGTGAAAATCCCTCATGTGATGTATTTGATGCCTCGTAGAAAAATAGTATGGTTAAGTCGTAGTCATGACTTGCTGAGGCCATATGCTCAGTTCTGTATAGACTGACTAGTGTCGAGTCTGATGAGACTTGTATGACACTAGCAGAGTAAGCCAATGTGTTGATGAGCATTGAGCTTTAAACGATAAGTTATGAGCGATAAGCTTTAAGTAATAGGATGTGAGCGATGAACATTAAGTTATGAGTTGTAAGTAATGAGTTGTGAGTGATGAGCTTTAAGCAATGAGGTGTGAGCGATGATCTCTAGTGATGCCAGACGCGGAAATTTGAGTAAGATGGGTACTCGGTAATATGAATTATCAATGGTGGTGTTTTAGGTGATCTCAGCTGACAGGCTCACTTGTATAATATTTGCAATTGGAGACATCAATTGTGAAGTAGACTGAGCTCATGACACAAGTGATGGACTTGGCGTTGGATCAAGTCATGACAAAGAATGGCGTTGTTGTCAACGAGTACCAGCAGTGAGAAGTGGTGTTAGCAAGAGCTAACGCCAAAAGACGGAGTTAGCGTCATAGAACACTAGCTTGCACTATTATTGGCAAGGGTCGTCACTGACATAACGAGGGTGAAGGATAAACTGGCGCTGCATTATACCAAATTAAGGTTTTTGATAGACATATTTTTGTGTCTGATTTGATCTAATTTCTCTATTTTGTTAGTACTCATTTTGTATTTATTATGGTGTTTTATGCGTGTGTAGGTGTTTTTGGAGAAATTAACTCTTGTGGAAAAAGTTGCTCCAAAAATTATAAAGGCACCCAAGAAAATTATTAAAGGCACCCCTATGACATGAGCTAAAGGGACCCCATCATAGGATAGGGGGACACCATGTTCTTCTCAAATTTTAAACAAAATTTTGGCGGGAAAGAAGTTGCAAATTTAGGGTTGGATTTTTGGAAGAGTTTTAAGGAGATTCAATCGCGTTTTTTTTTTTTGTGATGGACTTGATTGGGCTAAACATGGTTAGTATATGGGTTGGATTTGACTAAATTGGGTTGAATAATCGATTTGAAGTAAAACATGGAGGATAATATTCTCGGGTTTATTTCCGGGAAGTATGTGTTGTAACTGGAGGATTGTGTATGTCTGGAGAAGGTTTGACTCAATCCTAAACGAGTTTCTCGCATGTTTGGAGTATGTAGATGGCAAGCAGACGCGTGAAGGAGTTAAATTAGGAAATTATTGCCCGTGAACTGCAGATAAAGGAAATAAGATTTTTTTGAGTTATTACAGAGATTTGGAGGCCCTGTTGAGTATAAAAGAGGTGTTGGGAATTACAGAAAGGGATACGGAGAGTTGGGGAGAAGTTCAAAGGAAGAGAGGAAGAAAATCAAAGTCGTGGACAAGTTTTCTGCTGGTGTAAAAACCTGAAGAACACGAAGAACATAAGGCAGCCTTAAACTGTCTTTCTTCTCTTAGGTTTTGTAACAGTACCATCTGCAACGTATTATTTGAATTCGCAACATATATTTTGAATCTGAGACGGTTCCTCTGTAACAGTGAGTTCGTAACGCCTATAAACATTATGAATTTCCAATTTTTATTATTTTCTCTATTTTTCATCATTTGTAAACACTTTGAGCCATGAATCAATCTTTTGAGTACGTTTCCAACATGAGGAGCTAAACCCCATCGCTGAGGCGACAAAGGAAGCTATTTTTCCAATGAAAAAGTGGTATTTCTTATTTATTTAATTTGTGCAATTCTTTTATTATGATTATTTGCATTGAATAAAAATTGATTGAATGAATTTTGTTAATTAGTTGTGTTTTCTCTTGATGATGCATGTTTGGTCAAGGACTTTTGATGCTTCATACTTGTGATTTACAATTGATATTTTGAAAATCTACTTGTTGCAATATTTTAGAATAAAATTGAATTTATGAGTTGCATAAATATAATTATTGAATGAAATCACTTTGGAAATTGGAAAATAGTGGAATCTTAGCCTCAATATTCTCTCAACCTTGATATAAACTTTATTTGAGTTTTTCTATTTTTAGTCGTAGAAATTAGGTTTAAATCCAAATCTTCACAAGTCTTGAAGGAATCTTTTCTTACCATTTTACAAACACATCAGTTTCATCAAAAAAATTGCAACGACTTAAGTTATATGTGCATTCGTGTGCATGGGAACCCTTGAGTTGTTGAAATAAATATATTTCCACACAAATATTTGAAATGTGTTGAATCTCAAATATGGGTACGCCAAAATATGTGCCATGGCATAGTTTTTAACCCTAACTTTCAAACCTTTTCTACTTTACTCTCTTAGATCCAGAAGTACCTCTCTTTTCTACCTCACTCTATCTACTCCAGCATTAACGCAGTTTCTTCCCGACTACTATTAACTCAACTTTTTTCATGTTTTCACTACCCCAGTAACTTCAAAAACAAATCCATTTTACTCTCTCTTTCGATCTCGGAGAAACCGTCTCTTTTTTTAAGAATCACAAAGAATCCATCTCTAGTTCATCTTCATTAAGGTATTTCAAACTCAGTGAAAAGAAACAAGTTTGCTTCACTTTTCCCGTTATAGAAGTAAGTCTTTTTCTTTTCTTTTTTTTTAATTTATTTCATGGATTTAAATTTATTTGGTTTTAGATAAAGGGTTTTGATTTATTAGTATAGATCATGGGTTTGAAATCCTGAATTTGATGTTTGTTTCTTAATTCAGTTACTCATTTAACGATCCCTAATTTAGCAAATTATGAATTTATTAGCTCGGACAAGAAATATTTGTTGTATAAAATGGTGTGGGTGTGATGAAATTAGGTTGTATTAGTTGAGTGTGACAATAATTTATCTCTTTGAGATTAATTTGGTCATAAAATCATGTGTATTATTAGTATTTGGTTGATTTTTTGGTTAACAATTGAGAATTGGTTTGGTTGTGTTTTTATGATTTGTTTTGTATTTAATTGTGAATGAAGGTAAACCAAATCAAACCAAACCAAATCAAAAGAAGAACAAAAACTGAGATAAGCGAATATAATGTTGGTGTCAAATAATGGTTGTATGAATTAGTATTTTTTCTAGTAATGAAGCTTAAAATTTGATATGAAATTATAAATTAAATTAATGAATTTTGCTTGGATTTGAAATTCCTTTGATGTTTTGATGGTTTTTTTATTATTATTTAAATGCCTTTAGGTTTTTAAGGTATCTATTGGTGTAATGACTTATTCTTTGGGTGTTTGGAAGAAGCACAACGGAAATTATACTTACAAAGTTAAATAATTAATGTATAAACTTAGGAAGAAAGAAAGTGATAATAATTTATTCCTGGGACGGATGGAGTATCAATTTGAAGATAGAAATAAAAATCATCATAATGAAAAAAAAAATCAGCACAATTTTGAAAAAAATTAATTTATATGTAGAGATAAATATAGAGAAGCCACTATAAGTGTTTTAGAAAGTACAAAGTAATAAAACTACGACATTTAACTTATGGAAACAAACCTGGTTATTTCAAACATAATAAGGGATAAAACACCAAGGTGACCTAACTTAGTAGATAAAAAACCCAGTAATAAGTTGGAATCCATAACGTGAGAAGGATTTTTATCTTCACTCCTTTATGCACACATGAGAACCATAAAATGCATTTTCTAAGTGTTAAATTTCATAAAACCCTATTAGTGAGGCAGAAGTCGAGGCAGAATGCTTATTCGATCGCTCTCAAGGCTGAATTCTTTCATATGGTTGGTTTTCTCCTAACTCAAGAGTTAAGCATGAGAATAATGTTTTTTGGTATTTCTAACTTCTTATTATTAGTGTGCATAAAGTTTATGTCCTCATAGCTCTTTGGATACTTGTGACTTTAAAGTTGGAGTAGGTTTTATGGGTATACCTCTTGTAAACCCTTACGAGACTATAACTCGTCCACTAGGGATACCTAGGGGTTTAAAGGCTTGTTACACATGCTAAGTATGACTGTATTCTCAACAAAAATGAGTTGTTGTATTTTAGATTAATTTAGGTTTGTAGTTTGCTCGAGGACTAGCAAAAGGCATGTGGGAGAATTTGATAAGTGCAGAGTTTACATATTTTAAGTATCATTTCTTACACTTATTTGCTATATTTTGTGTGAATTACTTTGTATTATTATTACTTTTGTATTTTATGTCTTTTACTAGGTTATATCTCTGAAAGAAGTGAAAATGGAGCATTACAAGGTAAGAATTGCCAAATAACCAGTGAAACTCAGTCAAATTCAGGAATTCTTATCACCATCTTGTAGAAAATTGAATTACGAAGCCAACGACGAAAGAATGAGGTAATTTCGAGGTCGTATGCAGAAGTTATAAGCAAAACAATAACTAAGGGTAAAATGGTCCATGGACAACTAACATTGGCATTCCGTCTTACGTTAAGGGGCATCTGAATTCAAAGAATGCTAAAGGCACCAGATCTTTTTTAGTCAGGGCTGCCAAGTTTTAAATGTTGTTAAAGGCGCTATCATTTCTGATCGGGGCCATCCCTTCCCTCACTTCATTATTCGAAACAGAGAAAACAGAACTAACTCTGGCTATTTTTGTGATGCTGATAGTGATGGATTTTTTGGGTTAAAGAAGTTGTTTCAAGCATGTAATGATCAAAGAGAATGAAGTAAAATATGAAGATAGAGTTTGACCAATAAATCAGGGAGAAGATGAATATGTCGCTGCGATTGATCATGATGATCACGGTGACTGATGATGATTGTTTTTTATTCTGAAAGGTTGCATCGACTTCTTGGAGCGGTTAAGAAGCTTAGGTCATTGTCTGATTCTCGATTTTTAAATGGGATAATAGAAAGGTGTCGTTGCTTCTTGCTGCTATTAATGGCGATATTTGAGAGAAAAGTGATGTTGAAATATTGAGGAGAATTCAAGTGGTGGTCTGAGATGATTGTTGGTGGTGGTGAATGAAGGGGGTTAAGGTGGACAGGATGTGGTGGCAGTGACTGTTGGTTTTGAGGATGGAGAAGATCGGTGATGGTAAAAATGGTTGCTGCCATTTTAACTCGAGCCTGTGATGTGCCATTGATAATCATGGCAGTGATAAACTCGTATTCGATGGTGTTGTTGGTGTTTGAGAACTGGCATGAGCTTGGTGACTGTTAGTAAACGAAAGTGAGTTTGGTTTCATGGAGTGTGGTCCGGAAACTGAGAAGAAGGTGGTGTTGTGCTCGAGTTGAATATGGCAGTCGCGGTTGTTCGAATTTGACATGGTTAGGAGAGAAGTCAGGGAAGGATGAAGAGTTTAAGTAGGATACAAAGACTGGGTTTTACACGGAGAATAATATGATCTAATTAAGACGTGTGCGAAAGTTTAGTTGGTCGGTGGGGTGATAAGAACTATTGAGATTCCTAGTCAAAGTGAGACTCCAAAGCAGAGGCGGTGACTTCTCTATATAAATAGGGCCGTGAATACACTTTGAGAAAAAACTTCACGTACATAAAGAAAGAGGCAGGGAAGGAGAAGTTAAGGCAGAGAAGGAAATAAAGTGGCTTAATACGGAGAAGCTAAGGGTCCCGTTGGGGAGTGGGATTATTTTTCCCACAACTTTGAGTAACCAATGTAGTCGGATTTTATAAATATGTTACTGAAATAATATATTAATTTTATTATTTTAACCAAATCCTTATCGTTTTTGTTCTACCAATTATTATCGCATTATATGATTATGTGAGTGTTTGTTTAGGAACATTAATAAATAACCATGAATATGTATCTATTGCTAGACTAGGGTTTTGAGATACGAAATTGTTGATAAACCTTGTTGTAAGTAGCATATTGTGATTACCAATTGTATTCAAAACCTTTGTGTGATTGCATGTAGAAGCTTGACATATGTTAAATAGATTACTCGTAGTATATCTATTGCATTGATTAGCTTAATTCATAGAACTTAAAGCTCTTGGAGGATTAAACTTGATAGCACGTTGCATTAGGTTGTTCTTTGAGTAGTATTTACATATTCATCATTATGGTATGTAATGACATGAGGAATTTACCGGAGTACGCTCTCGATGGGATGCTCTAGGGCTCTTGATAATGAATGATTAAGTGACAACTCTAGTTATTAGTTAAATTACATGATTTATGATTGAAGATGAACCCTTAACCAATACTTTCAACCTATTGATTTTCGTTACCCATTCTTTGCTAGCATAATTAGTTTAATTACCTTAGTCTTAAAACACAAAATCCTCCTTGTTACCTAAGTTTTCAAATACAAATAACAACTCATACCTTTCTGAGGATCGAACTTGTTCTTATCATTGTACTCTAATCCATATTTTGTGATGTGAAAGAACTTGAAATATTTTTGCTTGGATGACAACCGACCAATCATCACCAAAAAATGATGATACGTCATCGTCGAAATCAATGTTGTGTTGGTAAAATAACATATTTATGATGAAACCATATTTGGTTTCAACAAATTTTGACAAAATTAAACAACATTGAAACCAATGTTTTTGTTGGCGAAAAAAATAAGTTTATGTTGAAACCAAATTTGGTTTCATTTGATTTTTGTCTATTTTTTATCGCGAAACCAGAGTTCTAATGGTGAAACAGTAAGTTTATGTTGAAACCAAATTCGGTTTCAAATGATTTTTGCACAGTTTGTTTAGTCTAACTTGGAAATTGGCACGTTTGGTTTCATTGTTAAAGTTGTGTTGGTGAAATGACAATTTTATGTTGAAACCAAATTTGGTTTCAACATATTTTTTCTTAGTTTTTATCATTGAAACTAACGTTGTTAGCAATATGGTAAGTTTTTGGTGGTGGTGTTGCTAGTTGGTGGTGGTGGGACAATTGGGGTTGGTGGTAGCTGTGGTGTTGGATGTTGGTGGTGCTGGTTGGTGGTGGCAATGGTGGTTGTGGTGCTGGTTGGTGGTGGCAATGGTGGTTGTGGTGCTGATGCCAATGGTGGTGTTGGTTGGTGGTAGTTGAGTGGTGGTGTTGGTGGTTAGTGGTGGCGGTGCTAGTTGGCGATGATAGTGGTGGTGGCACCAATGGTGTTGGTATTGGTGGTGGTGGTGATACTGGTGGCAATGACATTAGCGCTGATGGCGCTGGTCGGTGGTAGTGGTTGATGGTGGTAATGTGAAGAGAATTGAAATTGGGATATGGTTGTCTTTTGTTTTTGTTGGGGTAATTTAAACTATAATGTTAATTTAGAATATTATGTTAAATTGGGTTTTTGTGGATGGATAGTGACAGCTTTGAAGCTGCAACCCGCGGACTATATTTGAATTTTTTTTTAATGGATAAATCTCTTTCAGCTTGCTAATTCTGCTGAATTGGAAGAAAAATGTTAAATCGGGAGATAAAACAGAATCAACTCAATCATCTTTAACATCTTTCTTTGTTCTTCTTCTATCCTGAATCTCTATCTATTCTTATTCTTAATACAACCTCTTTCTTTTAATCCACATCTTTTTACAACTATTATTTATTTGTATCAGTAATCTAAATCAATTTTATTCACTTGATTGCACCCATGGATTAATTTCTTCTTCCCTACCAGCTTTTTTTTAATCAATCTCTGATTCTTTTTTCACCCTACTGATTTCATATTTATTTTTCTTTGCCTCTAGGGTTTGAGGGAAAGGTGTTTGGAGCTGATGCTCGTTTGCAACTACTTGCGATAATAATTTGACTTGAATTGTGGTTTTTTGGGTTTCTCCTCGGAAAAGTGATTCAAATTGCTTCAACTCAACTCAACGACCTGCTGATTTCATCCGAGTTAATTTTCCTCAATCAACAGTTACAAGACAAATCTTAGTGGATCTCTAGTTAAATTTAATGATTACAAATATTTGGAAGCTTCTACAACTTCAAATTAAGTCTTTTTTACTCCAAAGAAGTGGATTAAAGTGTGCAGTTTTTGCCAAGTTGGAGCTTACTCGTCAAATCTTGTCATACCCATATGGTTTACATTTACAAATGACGCTACACCTAAGAATTTTCATTGCATATTCTCCATGCAACATAGGTGATATATCTGTATTACCGACCTATTTCACTATATATTTTACACCCAAATGCTAAGTTCATTCACAACCTCAACTCTCAAGTTATCACATCTATCTTCAAAACCCTTCTCATTTTTTTCACCGTATTCATCCTTCTTATCTTCTATTTATTTTTCTTCCACCAGGTCAAATATACCTTCTAGTGCATACATCTCTATCTCACGTATATGATACATGATAACCAAGCATTTGCAAAAGGACCATCAAGAGATTATATGGAGTTTTTTAGACTGGCAACCATCTCCATTCAGCAAGGAAAATTCGCAAGACTTGTTGGCAAATTATTTTAAAAAATTACTGCTAATGATGATCCTCGTGGCCTGCGCACTGATGAAATTTCATATGGAATTAGTCTCATTTGGTCTCCAGTAGGAAGAATTATTATTCGCAAAACTATTGATCCTCAAGTCTTCATCTTCATATTTACTCTTGCAAGTGATTTTGCTACGGCTATTTATACAAATCCTAGCCGAGTTAATGGTGCACTTTTATCATTTCGGTTTTGGTCTCATGATATACTACCCTAACAACTTGATTTTACTGTGCATGATTTTTGGATTCATTTCACTATTCGGCCTGATTTAATAACACGTGGTTATATAGCTAAGATGTTGGCTGAGCAAGTTGGAGTAGTTTTAGCATTTGGTTGGTCCTATTGATAATGTTGGGGTGTTTAAATCTCATGTTCTGACTGACATCATCTTTCCTCTTAAGCATAACATAAGGATTCAACTTGAAGACAACAAAATAGTGGACGTGGAGGTATATTTTTTAAGTCTCCCTCATGCAACTTGTAGGCGATGTTGGAATATCAACCATAATAGTGTTGACTGTAATAACAACCATATATGGTACAAAATTCATACTCTTACCATATGGTACACAAATCATACTCTTACCATAGTATTGCGAGATGAAGTTGTTGTTAAAATGATCTTTAAAGGGAAACAAATACAAGGTCGTCGAATTACGAATGATGTTATGGCGGGTCTACAAAATTTTGATAGTGATATTGCCAGGGATGTTGTAAACACAGGGGTCACAAAAGGTTGAAAGTTTTGGAAGAAGGATTGTCACCTATATCTACTATGCATGCTGGTTGTACATGCAAGGAAGGTGGATAAAGAGAAAGAGATTGATAAATAAGTTGATCAGGGTAAATAAGTAATTGAAAAGGGAAAATAAGTAGTTATTGACTCTCAACCAAGTTTGCCTACACTTTATTCTGGTGCTCGATCAGTTTCTTGACGTAGTAAACTTGAAAGACAATAGATGAAATATAATGCGTGGGCTCGAATGTTAAATCAGTATGTGGCTTTGGGCCTGGTCTCTAAATATTATTGTACTCAACCTCCCAATGATCCAAATACTCTCCCAACACACCAAGAATTTTCGGATGCCTTAAGTAGTGGTTGAATTGATGTAACTGAACACCTCTCTCCTGCTCATTTCACTCCAATGGTGGCCACAAACAATGTACTCCAAAATCAAGATGTTGGGAATTATGAGGGTACTCCAACTATATTTTCTAATACAAAAACCATTTTATTGAGCCAAAATCATACTGCAGTAGCTGTAATTGAAGATTAGCAACAAGCACCGAGTACTTTGGAATCTATCGAGGTATTTTATTTTACTCATCTTATTTATCTTTATTCCATAAATTCTCTTACTTTCTTACTTTTCCTTTTACTTTCATTCACTTCTCTCTATTATTGCTTTTATTATAGTTTACGAATTTGGTTTCAGTGCTTGCTCTGTGTCATTTGGTATGTTCATTCAATCATGGGTTCTTATTTTTATAATTCTCTCTATGATCTTATAAATTACTCTGTTGGAATTTGCAGGGTCTTAGATCACAACTTAAACAAGACCATCTTAGTTTCCTTCACAAAACTCATAATTTAGATGTCATATTTCTAGCTGAGACAAAAAATAAAATTCCTTTAATGGAACAAGTACTTTCTAGACTAAAAGCTAAAGATTGATTGGTTATACCTTCTATTGGAAAGGCTGGTGGTATTGGTATTGCTTGGTTTCCCAATATCTCTGCTCAACTTATTAAATTCCAAGATAATGTGTTCCATTTTCAAATTATTAAACATAATGCATGAATCTATGTCTCTTTTATATATGGTGCATTAGATCCTCATATTCCTGTTAGGCAATGAGATTTTCTTTACTCCTTGCATGATAATCATATGCCATGAACCATTATTGATGACATGAATTTCATATTACATGTTTCTAAGAAAGAGGGAGGTAAATATGCTTCATCTAGTAGTCATTCATATGTTTATACTTGTATCCAAAATCTAGGTTTAAGCGACTTAAATTTCTCGTATTTACCTTTTACATGGACTAATAGAAGATCTGGACTTCAACATATTCAGGAACGCATTGATTTGGACTTCAACTCATTTTATTTCTCTCTGTTCCATAAATTCTCTTACTTTCTTACATCTTCTTTTACTTTCATTCACTTCTCTTTATTATTGTTTTTACTATAGTTTACGAATTTGGTTTCACTGCTTGGTCTGTATCATTTGGTCTGTTCATTCAATCATGGGTTCGCATATCTATAATTCTCTCTATGATCTTATAAATTACTCTCTTGGAATTTACAGGGTCTTAAATCGTAACTTAAACAAGACCATCTTAGTTTCCTTCACAAAACTCATAATTTAGATGTCATATTTCTAGCTGAGACAAAAAGTAAAATTCCTTTAATGCAATAAGTACTTTCTAGACTAAAAGCTAAAGATTGGTTGGCTATACCTTCTATTGGTAAGGATGGTGGTATTACTATTGCTTGGTTTCTCAATATGTTTGCTTAAATTATTAAATTCTAATATAATGTGTTCCATTTTCAAATTATTAAACATAATGCATAAATCTATGTCTCTTTTATATATGGTGCATTAGATCCTCATATTCGTGTTAGGCACTGAGATTTGCTTTACTCCTTGCACGATAATCATATGACATGGGCCATTATTGGTAACATGAATTTTATATTACAAGCTTCTGAGAAAGAGGGAAGTAACTGTGCTTCATCTAGTAGTCATTCATATATTTATAGTTGCATCCATAATCTAGGTCTAATCGACATCAATTTCTCTGGTTTACCTTTTATATGGACTAATAGTAGATCTAGACTTCAACATATTCAGGAACATATTGATCGAGTTTTTGTTAATCACAAATGGTTAGAGTGTTTTTCCCATACCCAGAATAATCATCTCACTAGAGTTGCGTCTGACCATGCACCTATAATGTTAAAAACAGCTTACCCGGGTGAAAAAACTTTTAAACCTGCTAGATACATGAGGTGTTGGCAAAACCATAAAACTTATCACTTTGTAGTGGAAAATTTTGTTATTTCTAGCCATACAAAATCCTGTAATATGAAACAAACTTTATCTAATCTTCAACATACTCTTCAATTATGGAATAGAACTGAGTTTGGTAACATTTTTCGCAACATCTCTAATATTTTATTTGTTATAGATCATGTTAATCAACAACCTTTTCGCCTTGCCTCAAAACATCAAATGTATGTTTTGTACAATGAACTTCATTTCTGGTATGCTATTGAAAACCTTTCTTGGAGTCAACATGTTAAAGATAAATGGATCAAAGAAAATGATCATAATACTAATTTTTTTCACCAACATGCCTCTAAAAGAAAACAGATAAATAAAATCAATACCTTAAGAGATGGAACTGGTCTTTGAATTGAGGGACAACAACAACTTAATGTTCTTCTTACTTCACATTTTAAGAATATTAGTCTCTCTGATGGTAATCAGGTACATCCTATTTAACTTTCTTTTTACTTATGTTGTATCTTCTCTAGATAATCAATTGTTATGTCAAATTCCTGATGTAGATGAGATTAAATTTGCTTTATTTATGATGAACTCTTGGGGAACACCAGGTCCAGATGGGTTTCCCCTAGGATTCTACCAGCATCATTGGGATTTACTTAGTTCTGATATTGTTACTTAGGTCCAGAATATTTTCCAGTACAAACAGTTTGATCAAAGCATTAATCATACATACATCACATTAGTTCCTAAGATTCAAGTGCCTACTACTCCAGTAAACTTTAGGCCCATTAGTTTAGGTAATGCTTTATATAAAATAGTAGCAAAAATTATAACCAACCTATTTAAGCCTTTGTTAAACTAATTTCTCCAAATCAGTCTGCATTCATCCCTAATCGACAAATTACTGATAATATAGTTGTTTCACATGAAGTTTTACATACTATGAAAACTTGTAAGAGAAAAATTGGACATGTGGCACTTAAGTTAGATCTTTATAAAGATTTTGATATGTTAGAATGGAATTTCATACTTCACATTTTTAAATTGTTTGGTTTCTCTGCTGACTTTTGTGATTTAATTTCTTTGTGTATTTCTTTAGTTTCATATTCAGTGTTGGTTAATGGTACTCCTGGTGAAACCTATTTCCCCCAAAGTGGTGTATACGCCAAGGAGATCCTTTGTCTCCTACTATATTTATTCTATGTAATACCCCAATTCGGCAGGTAGGGTTTTCCAAATAGAATATATATATATATATATAAAATGGTTTGTCCTTTCCTAACACCAAGGCCTTTTCAGCACAGTTGTCTCTAGAGTTGGCAAAAAGCTCTGCAGTTAAGCATGCTCAAACGGGAGTAATCCAATGATGGGTGACCTCCCGGGAAGCTGCTGCTGGATGACTGCATTGGTGCCCGTTGAGAACCCCACACTGCCGGATGATCGCAATGGCTAAGTGGGGACAATATCGGTGGAGGGTCGGGTCATTACAAATGGTATCAGAGCCCACGACGGGACACCTTCCGAGGGTGGGAGAGTACGCTGGAAAGGGTGTGCCAGGTACTGGTCTCATGAGTGGCAGGGAACATCAGAGATCTGGGATTGAATATATTCTTGTCCGAGGACGACTCCAACTTAAGGTGGTGGTATTGTAATACCCAATTCGGCAGGTAGGGTTCGCCGAATGGAATATATGGAATGGTTTGTCCTTTCCTAACACTAAGGCCTTTTCAGCGCAGTTGGCTCTAGAGTTGGAAAAAAGTTCTGCAGTTAAGAGTGCTCGGGCTGGAGTAATCCAAGGATGGGTGACCTCCCGGAAAGCTGCTGCCGGATGACCGCAGGGTGTTCATAATAAACATTGCAAAAATTTTGGTAGAATCCTCAAGGTAAGTAGAATCACAAAAACTGATACATATTTAGGTACTCCTTTGTTCTTTCATAGATCCAAAAGCTCTAATTACCAGGTTCTATTGGATAGGGTGTATAATAGAATACAAGGTTGGAAAGCCAAATTACTTTCGCAAGCTAGTAGAGATCAACTAATAATAAGCTCGGTTACTAGTGTTATGCCTATGTATCAAATGATGTGCTTTTCTCTACCTACTAAGACTTTAGATAGACTCAATGCTCTTCAAAGTGATTTCTGGTGGCAACGAAAAGAGAGTAGTAAAAGTACATACATAAAGTATTGGAACTCTATTTGTATTAGTAAGGTTAATGTTGGTTTAGGATTCCGAAATCCTCATAAATTTAAGTTAGCATTACTTACTGAACTAGCTTGGAGGTTTCTCACCTGTGCTAATCCACTTTGGTGTCGAATATTGAAGTGTAAATATATTTCCAAATTTGATCATATCCATTATAAAAAGAAAGCTACTAAATCTTGGATATGGACTAGCATTTGTAAGGACATTGATATTAATAAGATAAACCATTGATGGGACATTGGTTCTGGTGATCAAATATCTTTATGGTCTGACACTTGGTTACCAAATGACACTTGTCCTACACCTAAATCAGGCATATCTATTAATCCTAATAATAAGGTATCTGGTATTCTTTCTCCTCAAGGTCAGTGGAATCTTCCTCTTATCTCTCAACTTTTTACAGATGAAATATTGTTGCATTGATTAAATTGATTGAACTAAATCCTCTAGGAATAGATAGTAGAAAATGGATATGCACTAGAAAAGGCATTGCCTCTGTTAAATCTGCTTACAATTTTCTTACATCTCAACATGTTTCTCATTCAAATGTTGAATGGTATTCTATATGGCATTTTAATGTTATTCCTAAAGTTAAAATTTTCCTTTAGAAATCACTGACTAGTTGTTTACCTGGTAAAACTATTATTGGCCGTTATACTCATATTGATGTTTACTGCCCTTTATGTAACACTCTTACTTCTGAAACTGTTGATCATTTATTTACTAGTTATGTGTTTGTGGAAGCTATTTGACGGGGTTTATCTTTATCTTATATATTTTACAAAGCTAGTAATATCTCTTATAAAGATTGGTGTCTTATTTGGTTAGATGATAAATCAATTAGAGAAACTGTAGCTTATATTCTTTGGTTCATTTGGAAATATCGATATAAATTTATCTTTGAAAACATTAATCCTAATCATATATCTTTGATTACTACTATTCCTATGGATCTTAATGAGTTTTTAGTTCCCTCATCTGCTGTGGCTAAACTTACTACTATTTCTTCTTGTGAATGTCAACATTCTGGAATTTGTTATACTTTAGTTTCGTCCTTTTCTCAACTAATTCCTGATGTTATTTATATCTTTTTCGATGCTAGCTTAATTAAAAAAATACACCAGTTCTCTTTTGCAACAGTTCAGATATCTCAATTGGATTTACTTTCTTAATTTGCAGGTGGAACAAGTTGGTGCTCCAATTCACACGAGGCTGAATCAAGAGCCTGTAGAAAAGCTACAAATGGGCACAACAGTTTGGATCACATCGAATAGCTTTCTTCAATGATAATAAGAATGTTGTACATGCAATGATGAAGAACAATTTTTCTCTTGATTGGAGGTCCACTAATATTCTGCAGACAACTCAACACCTCTGTCATGCTTTTGCTGGTTCTTCATATCATTATGTAAATAGAAAATATAATTACTTAGCGGATAGGTTTGTAAAACTAGTTTTTTTTTTTTTTTTGAAGTATGGCAAAACTGGTTCTTAAGTACTCTACTCAATCCCTGAGTTTTGTAAATATAAGTTTTGCTCAAAAAAGTAATTGGTTGAACAGGATACGTAACATAAATAACAACTCCTCTGTAATATGTTCTACCATTTAATGTAAAATATCTTTTATCAAAAAAAAGAAAAAAAAAAGAAAAATGTTAATTAGGATTACCACGCCAGTATAATATAGACCATTAGATTAAGCAGCATCCAATGGATTAAGAAACTTGTCAAAACTTTTGTTGCAGGATCCCTTCCTGTTATTGATTTAAGTTTAACTGTAAAACTAACCCAAAAGTTAAAAGTCCACGCTCACCAATAAATACTAGTAGCGCCCTTTCATGTCTCTGTACTAATCAATCAATCGCCTTTATTAATAGCTCAGACAAATCGTCATTTTCGAGGCTTATATCAGCATATTAGTTAAAACCCCATGATCTAACATGCTGTCAAATGGAGGGGTTGAGATAATTTTATTGTATTATTATTTGGTAGGAGTAGTGGTATTTGATCAGGAGGAGTTAGTAGTAGTTAGTAGTCGTTGGTCAACCGCTAATCCGTGATGAGTGGTGAGTTAGCACAACAAAAATCCCTAAACCACATTCGTGCTTTTGATATTATGTTCATAATCCTATTTTAATCAAATTCTGCTTTTATTTCTCTCTTTCTCTCTACATTCTTGTTCGTACACGAAAAGAAGATTACAAGGTTCTGGTTTCTATCATCGTATTCAGTAATTCAAATAAATTTATGGTAAGTTTTTCTTTCTCTAGATCATTATCTTTTCTCTGTCTAATAATTTAATGATTCATTCATTTTACATTGTAAGAGAAGTTCTTGTTTATCTATGTTATTTATTCAAGTATAACATGAATTGTATGATTTGTTTTGATTGATTGATTATCCAAATTATGCCTTTTATTTTCAGGTTTAGTTTCAATTCAGAATTTGTTTTGATTAAATCCTCTCTGGTTTTATTTTATTTTGGATTGGATTGGATTTGTTTTGTTTTGTTCTGCTTTCTTCGTATTATAACTGATTATACAATTCGTAGTTAAGGTGTTTGAAGAATTGTCTCCGATAGAAAAGTTAAAAAAAGGAAACTATTAGAAGAATTGACACGCTTTGTTTGTTAGCTAGAAAACTAGTACATTGATAGAAACGACTTGTAATCTTCACTTTTATCTTATTTGTTCATTCTAGATTCCGATCTTCTAATTTATTTATTTATGGGTTAAGTTTTTCTATATATTAATCTTCTGTTTCAATTTTTAATAGTAATTCTGTTCCACCTTGAATCTACAGGTACGTTGAACTCCTCAATTTGAACGTTTTGCATCAGCTACTGATCCGATTTCAGAGCTGGATGCATTAATCGTGCGCGTTTTGTTCATAAGTCATGTCATACATATTAGTAGATTGAATGTAGAAAATATTGAGTGAAAACCTATGAGAAGATTCAGTAATGGGAGCCATGAATATTGAGAAGAAGTGGGTGCTTTCTTTCTTCATAAGCTCCTTTATATGTGTCTTTCTCCTTGTTACTTCTTTCAACCTAGGTCTTGTTTCTTCGTTAGATAGAATCAATTCAATTTTTTCAATTTTCTCTAGAGGTATATCTGGGAACCAAACAGACAATCCTGCCTTTATTGAAGCAAAACTTAAACAACCTCCACCACCAGCAGCTCCTTCTGTTCCCCGATTTGCTTATCTGGTTTCTGGATCGAAGGGTGATCTAGAGAAGCTTTGGAGAACTCTAAAAGCTTTATATCATCCATGGAACCATTACATAGTGCATCTAGACTTAGAGTCATCGGTTGAAGAGAGACTGGCGCTTGCTTCTCGGGTAGAGAGAGAACCAATTTTCGTCAAAACTGGGAATGTTTACATGATAAAGAAAGCAAACATGGTCACTTACAGAGGACCCACTATGGTTTCCAATACACTTCATGCGTCTGCAATACTTCTAAGGAAAAGCAAAGAGTGGGACTGGTTTATAAACCTTAGCGCCTCGGATTACCCCCTCGTGACACAAGATGGTTTGTATTTTACTTTCATGGTGTTCGGTATTTTTTTTTATATATCTGCCTTGAGACTGTTTTAATTTAACCAATTTCAAATATGCAGATCTTCTCTCCACTTTTACGACAGTGAACAGGACACTGAATTTTATAGAACACACAAGTCGGTTAGGGTGGAAGGAGTGAGTTTATTTCCTTGTTGCTTTCTCGGTTTGCGTTTCTTTTGACTGTTTGATTGGCACTCATTAATCCTGTATTTGTTGTTTTGAGCAGAGGTCAAAGGGCGAAACCTGTCATTATTGATCCGGGGCTATATGGAACAACAAAACAGGATGTTTTCTGGACTACAGAAAAGAGAGAGGTACCAACAGCATATAAACTGTTTACAGGTTAGCTTTTTCTCTTCTTATTCAGCCCTTAAGCCTTAGAGAAAGATAAGATGGGTAATTAATAACTAGTAATGCATTTAAGACCGCCCGTGTGAGTTTACTAGACTTGAAACTACATGTGGGCTTGTTAATAGTGAAATAAACAGTGATTCCTTTTGTTTTTATAAGAAGAAACGATGATTCCTTGCAACTGCCCTTTTTTGAGCTTCAGTTGAAGCATATGATAATTCTTAAATCCCTCCACCTTTGTGTTCACATTAGTAACATGTAACCTATAGTTCAACCCTATGCATTTAAGTAGAGTGTGCGGCTCTAAGAAAGGAAAGATTAAGAGATTAAATTCATTATGTACAAATGTCATGTTATAAGAAGAAAAACCTCAGTTAAAACCTGCCACATCGATTTCATGATGCACGTAGAAGAAACCATATGTATAGGATGCATATTCCCATTATGAAGCCTTCAAATTACTCCCAACTTAAGAAAGTGGTAGCTACATGTAGCCAAGCTTGTTGAGGGGTAGCGTTATGGTTATGTCGCACAATCTAGGTGTAGAAGGTATCCTGTGACTACAGTAATCATACTTTTATGTAATTGTTGTATGGATGAGTAAGTGAAAATGATTTAACGATGGGGATTTTATGGTTGTTATATATGTACTATATCGTGGATATTTGATGGTTGTACTTTAATAAACGTTGTCGTATTGAGGTTTTGTTGTCCTCCTCTAACCTGGCATTCAAGAAGATCCTACCATGTGATTGCTGAGTGCCTAGATCATTTTTATAGTAAAAAGGACGGTGGAATTGAAATTAAAAGCTTTTTGCCTACTAGCTTGAACGTAACCGTAGATGCTGCCCTAGCTTGAATTTATGATGGTTAACAAGCTGTAAAATGTAGGTTCCTCTAGGGTGATTAACACAAATTATTTTTGCAGGTTCAGCATGGATGATTCTATCTCGTTCGTTTGTGGAATATGTTATATGGGGCTGGGATAATTTGCCAAGAACACTCCTTATGTACTACTCCAACTTCTTATCGTCTCCTGAAGGGTATTTCCACACAATCATCTGCAATGTGCCCGAATTCGCAGAAACCGTTGTCAACCATGATATGCATTATATTTCATGGGACAATCCCCCAAAACAGCATCCTCATGTCCTGAACGTAAACGACACGTTTAAGATGATTCGTAGTGGTTCTCCATTTGCTCGGAAATTTAAGCGAGATGACCCTGTCTTGGATAAGATTGACAAAGATCTTCTTCACCGCAAAAATAACAGCTTCACTCCAGGGGGTTGGTGTTCTGGCAACCCTCCATGCTCCGAGGTTGGGGAGCCTAATAAGCTCAAACCAGGACCAGGAGCAAGTAGACTTGGCACCCTCATGTCTCGGATTGTCTATTCCCCGAGATTTAATCAAACCCAGTGTAAATAGATTAGATGGATCGAGCCATTTTTTTCTTTCTGTGGCCGAAAGAGCAATATTTTTAGCCTATTCCATGGAGAGAGCTTCTCTCACCCTCTCCCTCTTTTCTGCGCCACTAGATTTTTTTTTTCTTCCTTTTTCGGGGTGAACTGGAATAACACGATCGACATAATGAAGTTGATGCCACTGAAATTGCCTAGGAGCAGGGCATATTGATCCATGATGAGGAATGACTATACTGTAGGGATATTCAGGCAAAAAGGGTCGTTATTAAGAGTTCATTCACTATATAAGAGATATGTGGATTCTTCCACTTAAGTATTTCGCTATACAAGAAACGCAGGTAGAATCACTATCTGTGACTATGAATAACGCGTACGCTTTAAAAAAACTGTTGGACACAACTTGCTGTATCTTTTTTTTTATTGGAAAATTCTTTATTAAGATACTATATGGAAATTAAACATTCTATTGTTCAAAAATATTTGATCTCGATCTCAATGTCAGATTCAATTTTTTTTTCTAATAGGACCGTCTAGATCAATTCGTTTGATCACTGAGCTATGCTAAGTTGCTAACTGTGGCAGTTCTCCTTTTTTAACCCGATTTATTTGGTGACTGTCAAAACTTAATTGGGGCTGTCAAATAAGATAAAATCTGATCATTTTGAAATACATCTACAAACCTTTTTAACTAAATATTTTATATAATAATAAAAATATCCTTATTTAATTAGGGTTAATTAGCTTGATTAGTTTTATTAATTTGATTAGATTAGATTAGATTAAAAAGATAAAATACATAAGTTATATAGTTACAATTAGGGTTAAGTTAGGTTTTTATTATTGAAGTTGAAAAGAAGAAGAAGAAGTTTGGGAAAAAAAAAGGGTTTATTGAAATGATTCTTCTAGTCCTACAGTTGACGTGGGAGATATCTTACATAGTAAAAGATGATTGTGTGTAGTGTTAACTTAAGTTCTCAAAATGATTCAATATATTGTACTGATCGATTAATATATAAATACGAAAATGAGGGTGTAAATTAAGAACCCCATGCTTAAAATGAAGAATTCAATAGTCAAAATACTCATGTAAACTACTACTAGTCTACGAATGATCGATTTGTTGGTTAAATACGACGAATCATCATAAGAATACAAATTTACAGGATAAGAATCATCATGTTTGTGAGCTTAGTAGCAGTTCGATAATTTATCTGTGATTTTTGTTTATTTTTTCAAAACCTGCATATAATTTTTTATGTTGGTTTATCTCTGTCATATTTAAGTCACATTTAAAGATTTTATCCTCGTACAATATTTTTTTATAACAATTTGGATATTGGTAAATTGTTGTAGTGAGCATGCTATAAATTATGGCTATGGTGTAACAGACCGTTTTGTTGGCCCATGGTGTAGGAACTGTATTCCCCTCTGAACCAGTAATTTACCACTATCGTAACTAACAATTTCATTTTAGATCTTAAATTAAACTTGGTAGACTTGATCAAAATCTAAAGGGTTCTCAGAATTTCATGTTGAAAATACATCCAAACATCAAAATATTTCTATGCTAACATTTATCATTGGTAAGTAAAGAATCTTACGTATATTACCTTAAAGCTTTCATCTACTAAGACACTACATGTAAGCTCTAATGACAAACCTGGGTGCATTCCAATTCTCTCCCTCAACAAAGGTTTCAAACTGTTCAGATAACGTGCAACACATTGAGTTTCAGTTTCCATTAGATTGTTTCGAGCAGAAAGTCTATTGAATTCTGAAGTATAATCAAAGACGGATCGATTACCTTGGTAACAATTCTGATATAATTGGAACAAATATTTTTCATAATCAGGGGAAGGAATCTTCCCATCATCAACTTCTTCATCTTTCTCCAACTCCTGACAGCATCTTTACCTTGTCTCCTTCTATTAGTTTGTAACTGATCCCACCATACCGATGTGGAAGACTTTAGTTTATATGCAACCAACTTCACCATCCTGTCTTCACCTATCTCCATCATCTCAAAGAACCTTTCGACTTCAGACAACCAATCGAGAAACTCTTCAATTTGAAGGTTCCCATTAAAAGCAGGCAGATCCGCTTTAAACCGATACTCATCCTCAGGTCTTCTTTGATGATTTCCTTGGTTACCTCTGTACTCATAATCCGAATCAGATTCATTTGCGTTATCATGCGCTTGGAGATTATCCGGTACTCGAACCCTTCCTCTGCCACCGCCTCTATCTCTACCTCTTGCTGGGTTAACCCTAGGATGTTCTTCTCTGATTAGCCGATTTTCTGGATTCACAACTTCATTCGGATTCCGTAAGGTGGCCAAGTTAGTTTCGATTTAATTCAACGTCTGTTGACTCTCATCGAACCTCAATGTATGGGTGTTGATTGTATTCCATATTGCTTCAACACCTGCAACACCCGCACCGTCATTAGGGATTGGGTTTACGTTGTCTCCCCCGCCGTTTACCATTAGATCAAACCCTCGAAATCGAGGTTAGGCTCTGATACCAACTAACGCAGCAGGAAACAACTAGGAAAACAACTAAACGTTGTTTTCTAAGAACATCGATAATTGGAGAAGAAACTTCTCTCTTTTTGTTTTTTTTTTAATTAATAATGAAAGAAAAAAAATACGTTAATAGGAAGTGTTAAGGTGCCTATTTATAGAAAAACTTAAAAATAAAATACTACTAGAATTAGGAAATCTAAACCTAAAAACAAATGGAATCCTTAAGCAACAAAGAAACCTAAAACTATTAGAAACAAAACTAGGAAATATTACCATTACTCGTGTCCTACATCAGTCCCTCCCACTTGAGAAGAACTCGTCCTCGAGTTATCAACAAGATAAATACTTGGATCCTCTGGAAAATAATCGTATAAATCTGCCACATTAAAAGTACTTGAAATCCCGAAATTAGAAGGTAGATCCACCATATACGTATTATCGTTAATCTTCTTTGTAATCTTGTAAGGGACATACTTCTTAGGTTTCAACTTGCTATAAGTACCAACAGGAAAACGCTCCTTGCGCAGGAAAACCATCACTTGATCACCTTCCTTAAAATATTAGAACGTCGATGCTTGTCTGCTGCAATCTTATACTTTGCATTAGCGGCTTCTAACTTCTGCTTAACTTCAAGTTGCACAGACCGAGCATGTTCTGCCATCTTCTCAGCAGGAATACTAATACCTGGAGCTCGTGGGAGCTTTACAATATCAACAACATGATGAGAAGCTTGTAAATAAACCAAAGAAAAAGGAGATCGCCCTGTAGCACTATGAACAACATTATTATAAGCAAACTCAGCTTGGGGCAGGGCGTGATCCCAATGTTGAGGCTTGTAACCACATATACTACGAATCAAATTACCCAATGTACGATTCAGAGACTCCGTCTAACCATCAGTTTGAGGATGAACTGTACTGCTAAACTTCAAACTCGTGTCAAACATCTTCCACAGTGTTAACCAAAAATGGCTAAGAAATTTATAATCATGATCATACACGATAGACTTATGAACCCCATACAAACGAACAATTTCTCAAAAGAATAGGCTAGCAATATGACGGGCATCCGAAGTCTTACGACAAGGAATGAAATGGCCCATCTTTGAGAACCTGTCAACCACAACAAACATAGAATCTACTCCTTGATGGGTTCGAGGTAGTCCCAACACAAAATCCATAGATAAGTCCTCCCAAATATGATCAGGAACATGGAGAGGCATGTACAAACCGGTGTTTCGAGACTGACCTTTTGACGTCTGGAAGATATAACAATTACGAACAAAGGTACCCACTTCTCGCTTTAGTTGTGGATAATAGTACCTAGTCTGCAGACAATCTATCTTCTTATCACGCCCGAGATGACCACTAAGGCCTCCACCATGAAGATCACGGATTAGCTTCTCCCGTTGATGTAGTTTAAAAGTGGTAAGTAAAGATTCGTTACTCATACTTGTGAAGATTGATTTTAAATCTAATTTCTAAAATTAAAAATAAGAAAAATCAAATATTTTTTATAAGGTTGAGAGAAAACTGAGGCTAGGATTCCACTATTTTCCAATTTCAAAGTGATAATAATTTTAATCATGCAATTAAAACATTTTAATTTGATTCTAAATCATTGCAAAAATAGATTTTCAAAACAACAACTGTATAACAAAAGCATGGAGCATCTAGGGACCTAAGCCGAGGCATGCACCATCTAACGGAATCACAATTTTGCTTAACAAAAATCTTTTACATCAATTTTTAACCAAGGCAATTAATCATAAATAAATTGCATAAATT